>JARHVA010008523.1:7500-215000 GCA_037957365.1 Torreya grandis | reverse complement strand
ATTAGTATATTTAATGATCTCAACCATCACAACCAAACCAACTAGATTAATAGCTAGATCATTATATCTTTCATTTTTTATCATCTCAGCTTGATCTCGGGAGGTCTAATGCACAAGAGTAGCGTGCCATTTTTTGCATGTATAGTAACTCCTATGAACAAAGAATGCAAGAGGGGAGATTAGTATAGTGTTAATCAAGAAAAATCAAATCAAAATAAATACACTAAACACTAAGACCTCAAGTCTAGACACTAGGGAGAACATATGTAACAAGCATGCAATGAAAACACAACTAGAAAACAAAATAAATCTTTTGTTTACCTTCCTTTTAGTTTCAAAAATTGCTTGTTGAGTTGGCTTGATTGGTTATGTGCTAAATATATCTATGACAATGAAGCTCGATTGCTCCACTTCTCCTTGACACCTAGGTTTGGCTTATGAAATTAGCATGTTAACACTACAATGATGTTTTTTGGAGGTGTTTTGACATAATAACATTGCACTAGAAAAGCTTTTATACATATTTGAGCATAATAACTTTACACCAAAATAGCTTAAAAATCAATGGGTGAGTTCTTCTTTTTCTACTCTCCAAAATTAATTCTCACCCAAGTTGAGTTAGGTTAAGATTAATCATGGAATGAGTTCAAACTAACCCTAGGTGAATTGAAGTTAACTCTAATTGAGTTAAGGAGGTATCATGTAATTATTATTTTTAATTAATAGCCATCGCTCACAAATTAAATATTTGTTAGATATTTTGTGAGGGCTTGACAACTCACAAAAGTAATGATGAAGAGACCTAATATTTTGAATTTTGAATTTTAGATATTTATTAATTGAAAATGAATTATTTAGCTAAGCATTTAATCTAGTTTAATTAGTTGATTCATTTTTATTAGTATTTTAGCTCCTTTAGGAATTGTTCAAGTGACCTGCTTAATTGGTCCAAAGACCAAACTATCAGTTGTTAGGTCGCAATGTGACTGAGGATGAACCCGTGAGAGGTTATTTTTGCATACGGGATAATACCCTAAATAAAAAATGTCTCAACACGTTTTTGAGTACTAATGAATAATATGTGGATGAAATTGAGATGTTTACCGATTCTTAAATTTATTTGCATTGTTTGGTAAGAATTAGTCTCAAACCCGATTGAAACTCTGTTGTGGGCGAAATAAAATAACTACAACTAAACAACATTTATTTATTTTATTATGTCCTCTTACCTGTAGCATAACATAGAACAATTATTGACTTGTCTATATTAATATTGATTGTCCCTTTCACTTGAATGAATTCTAGTGCATTCACTAGCTATTTTACATTTCTTACATTTCATAATACACAAATGAGTACAAACAATAAATCATCTATTTTATGGGGTTCCCTGTTGAATTGTACATCATTTCCATTATCTAAACATGATGTTTTATATATATTTTTTTTTAGTAGTAAAAGAACCTGATTAGAATCACGTGAATGTCGCACCTCATCATTACAAGTGATAAAATATGTGAAAAAGTTTACTAAATATGAGAGAGGCAACAATTTTTGAAATTCTTTCACATTAAGGACCCTTTAGGCTTTATACGACTTAAAAGGGATATGCCTCAAAGTAAACTCCAACGACAAGAAACTCCACTCGAAAAATTTGTTATTTTTCTTTAAAATATTTTGTTTCCATAAAACTGCTCACTCCATCACCCACTTGGATTACAAAATTCTTTTGCAAACTCCAAATGTATCTGTCAAAAAGTTATTACAGCATTTAAATATAATTCGCGAGATAAGACATCTTTTCCTAAAAAGATAAGATTGGATTAAAAAAAAAAAATTCATTAACCAAAAAGGCTTAACTCTTATTCATTATCAAACATTTTGTTTTGTCTAATTATGATCTATGGCATTGGCAAAAGTAGTAGCATTATGGGATCTTACAAATGATTAACATTCGTAAATATAATTTCAATTATGAAGAATCCCAACAGATTGCCAAGAGTTATTACAATATTAAACAACAGTTATTACAATATTAAATTAATGTTATTTACGTTTTTGTTTACAGTTGGAATACCAACATTTACCTTCTTACCCTCTTTTAATTTTAAAATATTTAAGTTTTAATTTAATTATTTATTATATTTAATTAAAAATCTATAAAAAACATAACTTATAAAAAAAATGAAAAACCGGCCATCTGTGAGAAAAGTAAAGTTCAGCATTTACAGAATAGTCCAATTTACAATTGCTACGTTTACGGTGACGTGTTTTAATCTATGCGATGGGGAATTTGTAAGGTTGTTTTTATTGGTCAATATTTTTTCCTAAATTCGAAATAAATTGATGAAAAGAGTGGATACATTTTATTTTTATTTTTTTATTAAAACTTTATTTTTATATGAATTAGGTGTAAATCCATTCCGTCAAATTTTTCCAAGACACGATTTTAGTTTCATCTTTTTTATATCTCTTAAAATTTGTATTTGGTGGATGGGTATATAACACCTTCTACACCATCATCCATTATGTTAAATTACAATTATTATCTTTAGAAAATTCTGATTGCAAAATATCTACAATTGTATTATGTGAATGATGATCTATCATGTCGAACTCTTCAAGTGGTGATGCAAAATCACTACGTACGAAATGATTTGCTTTTTAAAAAATAGATTCGGTGAAGATTTGAAACGACAAATGTATGTGGTAGGTTTTCTAAATAATCAAGTAATACACAGCGTTCTTGATACCCTGTGCACATGAAGACGAACATGAAATGAACGCACAGTTGATCGAAATAAAGAGAACAAAACATTTACTTCCAAACATGAACATGTATTTTAAATTATATGTAACACCCAATACCCTATTAAATCAATACTTACCTAATTTCTATTACCTAACATTTATTTATTTGTTAACAATTTAAAACGTGAAAAAAAACCTGACAAAAAAATGTCAGAAAATATCGGAACCTGATCAGGCCCTCGACAACAGTAGGTACTGCTCGAAAGGACATACGACCGCGCTCACACATGATTTCTGGCTGCAGGTGCACTCGGTAGGATGGGCCTTTACGGCAGAATGTGTGGGTTGCAGGCGTGACAACCCCATTCAGCCTCAGTTTGCGTCCACATCTTATCACTGACATCTTTAATGGTTACAACTTAACGGTACAGCGTTTAGAGAATAGTCCAATTCACAGCTATTATTCTACGGCGACGTATTTTAAATTTATGCGGGCAGTAATTTGTGACGTTGCTTTCACCGGTCAATATTTTTTTCTAAATTCCACATAATAAGACCGGAGGCGTTTTTACGGGGTGCCACCTTGAAAGATTCTTCTCACATAAGACGAAAATTTTGATGTATAACTTTTCTTACTTTTTGATTGGTTCAGTATGAAGTGGACAGTTTATAAAGAGGGTTGTGCCTGTAAATCCAAACAAAATCTGTGAGACTGATCGCAAATCGATTTATTGAGGGTGAAGAATGTGGAGCTCATCTCGGCATTGTTTTATCATTTCGTAACCATATTGAATTGAAACAATCAACATTAAGGCATTGTTTTAGCTCTATCTGTAGTGGAATATGGCGTTCGATGTTGGGGAAAATTATCGTTTCATTTCATTAATATCATTGTAATGAATGCTGACATATTTTATTTGTTTTTCTTTGTGTATTTGTGCAATATCTTTTTACTTATCATTGTTAAGCTCTCTAATGTGCATTTGGTCAAACCTATTCAATTATCTTGAAAGCTATCATTCTTATGTTGCTCAGTAAATTTGGTCAAGATATGTTTATTAGCTTCTTCAGCGGTTGCAAAATTAAAAGATATCTCTTTGTTCATCTTTTCCACTGAGAAAATAAGATGTATAATTATTAATTTCAGAGAAGGAAAAATATCAGATTTTATAGAACAGTCCATGCAGCCAGAAAACCTTGTCAAGTATTTAATTAATTAATATAATTATAAAATAAGTCCTAACGACCAGAAGCATGAATCCCCCAAATTCCCATGTACATCTGGATAGCATCAAATAAAGGTCAATCAAAGGAGAATGAAGTGACATTACCATCCAACTTAAAAAAAATGTGCCCAAAAATACATGATGTAACCCTAAAAAGTGCCCAAAAAGTGTCACTAAAAGCATGCTTGCGACAAATGAAAAAAAAAAAGAAAAAACCTTGAAAACAATATTAAATTATTGCAAAATAATCAAATGTGGTTTCTCAAACTAGGGCTTTACATTTAGCTGGCTTAAAAAAAAGTAAAGGGAAATTAAAAAACACCAAATTGCAGTTTAGTGTAGTTGTAGATAATAGAACTAATTCTTTCCTTATTATAACAAATATATGTATTTAAAGAAAGATTCAATGTTTGAAAGTTCTAAAATATTTAAAAACAAAAAATTATTTTGACCATCATAACAACAATTCTATCATATTGAGTGGTTTGAGTGTTTCATTGGGCTTAACTTTTCATTTCCAATGCATATATGACAACAAATTCTACAATTAAAATTGAAAGAAAATTAGTTGTTTCAATAATATCTTTCAACCTAAAGTAAGTAAATACATCGAACACTTATATATATATATATATATATATATATATATATATATATATATATAGTGACCTTTAATCAATCCTTTCATTTATATGTATTAACAAATATTTTTTCAAATATATAAGTCAAGATAGAAATATGCATTCTATACTCTCTCTCATACATAAGTATTATGGTTTGGCTTATAAAACTCATATTTTATTGCTGTGAAGTTTACAACAGACAAGGTTAATATTTGCGACATTTATCTCTAACAATGATATAAGTTACGTTAAAATTTATATAGTATACAAATAATGTCAGAAAATATAGGAAGCGATGGTGTCTTCGGGTGTAGTATAAACCACTTCTATAGTCCAAAAAACTTGCAAAGCATGGATGAAATTATGCGATGAAAGAATGAAGCCTTAACATCATGACGGGTTAGTTGCAACAATAACAAAAAAGAAAATATGCTACAATAGAGACTTTGGTGAGATGGGGGAGGTGGAAATGGGTTTTGAGTTACCCACAAAACTTATTTAAAACTTAACTAAACCAAGAAGGCCTACCATGTTTCTGAGATCTAGTTGCATGTGTCACAAGATCCAGTGATGTGGCTACATTGTGGACACCCAAACTCAAAAAATCAATTGAATAGTACAACTAGAGATCCCAAATAGAGATTGAGTGCATAGGATCCACATGGCAACTTACCAATGAATCGAAGGCCTAAAGGGGCAGTCAAAATTTCACAATAAATAAATTTACGAGTTCTCAACCTTTCTTCGAAAGTCAATATGCACTGTTACTTATTCATATACAGGGACCAAACATGAATAGCCACGTGTACAGTTGGAGTCCCGGAGCCTCAGTTTTTCAAGGTGTTAGTATGGAATGCCATTTCCTAGAACCGGAGACCCAACCATGAGTGGGAATGTCTACATTTACAGTCCCAAAGTCTCAATCTTTCCTGGAGTGTCAGTCTTACTTTATAGGGTTATTGACACTGGAGTCAATTGTGTGTACACTGTACAAAAATGCCATTGGAATTCTATAACCAATTTTACCCTATTAAGATTAAGATTTGTATGTCTTGTGCAAGGATTAGAGAAACTTGAGGATGCTTCTTTCTCCTTCGGAACATTGATCTCTTAAGAAAAATCTTAGGGAAATGATTTTAAAGCAAACCTAAATGACATAGAATAACATGAAGGAGATCAAGAAGAACCTGAGGTCTCGCTCACTGGGACAATGCCAAGGGTCATCATCCCATGAGCCCGGGAGTGGGGAAGCCCAATGAAGGCCATGAGGAAGAGAAGATAATAAGCTTTCAAATGACATGACTAGATGACCCAATAGTAGCAACATTTGACTACATTTCCATTACATAAATACTAAAAAAAAGTATCATCGTAACTTGCACCATTGGGGCAACTGCTAGTTTGATAGTTAATGCCTCTGAACTGATATTTCGATGAAAAGCGTGGACACATTTTCTCGCATCTATCCTTGAAATATGATCATTATCCTTCCAATAATGATCAATGGAACAATTCTTATCTTTAGACAATTCTGATCACGATTATTATCTTTAGACGATTCTGATCACGAAATATGTACAGTTGGATTGTGTGAGTGATGATCTATGACGTTGAACACTTGAAGATAGTGGTAACGCAAAGTCCATATGGATGAAATGATTTGCTTTTTGGAATCCAAATTTGGTGGAGATTTAAAATGAAACAAGTCACTGAAAAGTTTTCAAAATAGTCAAGTGATAGAGATGGGTAGAACAAAGAGTTTAAAGAGAAAATCATGAACATCTCAGCCCTACCAACACAGTTAGGGTCCGCACATGGATAAAAAATTGGATTTTGAGCGTGCTTGGTGCGTGCTCACCCCCTCTTATAAGTGCTCAACAATAGTCACTAAAAATTTCTTGAAATAGTCAAGTGATAGAGATATTTAGAATAGAGAGTGTACAGAAAAAAATCATGAACATCTCAGCACTACCAACGTAGTTAAGGTCTGCACATGGATCAAAAATTGGACTATGAGCGTGCACCAAGCATGCTCACCCCCTCCCATATGCACTCAACAATAGTCACTGAAAAGTTCTTGAAATAGTCAAGTGATAGAGATGGGTAGAATAGAGAGTTTATAGAAAAAATCATAAACATCTCGGCACTACCAACACATTTAGGGTTCGTACATGCATCAAAAATTGGACTCTGAGCGTGCTTGGTTCGTGCTCACCCCCTCTCATATGTGCTCAACAATAGTCACTGAAAAAGTTTTCGAAATAGTCAAGTGATAGAGATGGGTAGAATATAGAGTTTACAGAAAAAACCATAAACATCTCGGCACTACCAATGCAGTTAGGGTTTGCGCATGGATCAAAAATTGGGCTTTGAGCGTGCTTGGTGCGTGCTCACCCCCTCCCGTATGTGCTCAACAAGGAGTGCCCTTGCAATCTTGACCCGTCGTTAGTGCTTTACAATAAATTGAATCCATGTACATCAATCACATCATATATTATATAATATTATTTATACATTATTTTATATTATTTTCTTTTATTTAAAATATTTGGTAATATTTTTTTAAATTTTTTTTATTTTATTTTAATCACTCTAAAAATACAGCTAGCAGGTCATTGAGCAGGCTGAGTTTGACATGTGCTTGAGAAAGGGAGAAATATTGTCTGAAGTCAGCAAAGCAGGGTACTTAGCTCGCCTCGCTTAAACTGCATGTGCGGGTGTACTTGTCACAATGTGTGGACTCAACCCTAATAATTGACCCATCAGTTCAAAGTCGACACCAGTCGGTGGAATGTTTTGGGTAGATTAGAGAGTTCAGAATAAAATTCATTAGCAGCCCACTACTTGTCAGTACGGGTAGAATGTGTGGACTCAAGCCATCGATTCAGAGGGTGTTCGTTATCATTTTAACTCCTACTATAAATAAACTAAACTTTACAAGAATTTAATGGCCCGGCGAGGGGGTGTCCAAGACATCCCTATTTTGATAATATAGTTTGCATCCAAATCTTATCACTTGACGTTTCCAATGGCGTTGTGGTTGCAAATTATAGGGAGGAGACACAACTGCGCACATGCAGGTAACAGCGACGCTCCCCGAATATTCATTTTGATGACGTCAGGGTTCATTTTTCACTCCACTTAAGCATATGTAAAATTTTATCTAAGTCAACGTACTACTCGCCATATACTGTATAACGATTAAAATATATTAAAAATTAATAAATTAAAAAATATTTAAAATAAAAATAAAATAATATAAAATACTTTGATTGATATTATAGATTGTATGTAGGTTGATTGATATTTATTATTTTCTCATATATTAAAAGGCAAGGTTAGGTTATACTTTGACTTGTAAGGTGGGTGTGTACAAAGAGCATTTTTAAAGCTCAAAGCGTACTATAGCCTAGTTTTTTATTTCATGTGTAGAGTCTAAATGTGAGCCATTACTCACACTCTACATACATAGAAGGAAAAAACACCCCAAAGCACCCTCGAGGGCATAAGTGAGCTCATCCATCTGTACTATGTAGCAGTTGTTAGTGAGGCTATGCCCTGAAAAAAATAATAACTAGAGAATAATTGAATTAAAATGATTAATCATACAATGACTCCTTGTGCATTATTGTTAGATGGACCCTTTTGCCCTATGCATTCATGTGCATGATAAAGGTTAAATCATTGTCTAACATCACCCCGAGCGTGCTCCAAAGCCCAATTTTTTTTGTATGTGCGTTCATTTGCAGTGGGTAGTGGGCTTGAGTAGCTGGACCTGACCTTGGAAACTTGCACTTTAAGATGTGTGTATTCCAATTCTAAGGGAATGTGATATACAATATATCTAAATATGGTGCCAAAGTGTCCAGGTGCCAGGTATCACAAATGATAAACCTTTTCATTTGTTTGCTACAAAAGTTTGAAACCTAGATTAACTAAAGGCCTACCAACATGGTCTTCTTAATACCGCAGAGCTTAGTGTAGTTTGGATGGTGTTATATACAGTGTTTTACACAAGTTTATCATACATATTATTTTCAAATACAAACAAATTTCACTGAATTGCATCTACTTTTCATATTTGTATTGACAAATAAGATAAACATACATAGGGGAAAGGCACTAGATATTGATCATGTTTTAACAATTGAAAAACCTTATTATCAGGGTAGGGTCTATTGATGAAACATATTGATATGCACACATAATTGTTTGCACAAGAAATTGAACTTACACTATCTAATACTTATTCAACATTTATCTAATCATAGTATAAAGTAACCAATAACATCTTGAAATGTAATATTTACAACTATTAGATTCCAATGTTCAACACATGTACATCTATGCACAAGAATTGGATCAACATTTTTTAATGCATTCAAATATGCTATGGTAAATTAATTTACAATATGACTTTGTCTCCAATTCTTGAAATGAAAATGAAAAATATACATTAAACACAATTTGAGTCGACTGGAAAAAAATTGAAGCTCTGATGTAACACTCTTTAGGTGACACATGGATGCAAAATTAAGATGCTCAATGTATGGTAGCTTTCCCCACATTGATCATATTTAGACAAATAATTCAAAGGGCTTAGGTTATACTTCAAATGAACACACTTGTTTATTTGTACGAGTATCCCAATTGGAACTCTTTTTAAAAGTTAAAAAATCAAGAGTTGTTTCTTCACATATAAAACATTTAAGAAGAAATATTTTGATCCTACAACTGTCCCTTTAAAAAATGGGATAAATAGATAAATGACTCTCACGATTAACCCTTAGTGTTACACATTAAAAATTAAAAAATATTTGAAATAAAAAAAAAATAATATAAAATATTTTGACTGATATCATAGGTTGTATGGAGTTTGATTGATATTTATTATCGTCTCAGACACTAGAAGGCAGGCCTAGGTTATACCCTGGCTTCCAAGGTGGGTGTGTACAAAGAGCTAATTAGATGGCTAAATAGAGTATTTTTTACATTTCCCTAGTCTTGAAATAAAAATAGAGTTTTGATGTTGCTAGCATAACATTATAAGGTGTATTTAAACTGTTAAACCATTGATAAGGTTTCTCCAAGTCTGAGTCAGACAAAATCCTCAGGGGCTACGTTTCAGTTTTCTTGAATGATCTTCCACTCTATAATGTGACAACCACAGTTCTAAGGACATGAAAACCATGGTAAAAACACGTGAAATCTTTGTTCATAAAATCCCTAGTTTCTCCCAGATTTGTTGTTTCTTCTCCTATGCAATGAACCATAAACGAAGGTCCATTTTTTTTGGAACCCTCTTTATAAAGTTAAATAAACAAATGTTGCATAATCATTGCTTCATTTTTTAAAACCATTTAAAAAAATAGTCAATATGTTATTTAGAGTCTTTCCCTTCTACTCATGTGGAAAATTTACTAGTACCTATCAGTGTAGGTTATTATAGTTTTCACTTTTCAACTAATTCATATTTGTTTAGTCAATTAAATTTTCAAAAAAAATTGTGATTTAAATAATTTTAAAGTTATCCTTTTTAAAAAAAAAAAAAGATAATAGAATGTTCCCAAAGATGTTATTTGAGAATATTTTTGAGACTTTAATAAAATTGTAAGTGTTACTAATAAAATAATATTTTTATAATATTTTTTACAATACATGATTTAAAAATAATATTTTTATGGACCCCTATGATATGAAACTTTAAATATGGTTAAATGCTATGAATGAAGTAATTTATGCATGGTTTAAAGGCTTTAAAATTGTTAGCTCATGCCATATCCTTGCATACAAAATTTTGATAAGAAAAAAAAAAAAATTTATTGAAGTTGTAAACTACACAATGTACACTCCAGCATTGCACGTGGAATCTTCCTTTAATGTTTTCTTAAGCCTCTTCAATGTCATGCGTGTAATTTGATAAATCTGTCCTCTTTTCCAATCTGCATAAATAATTGGAGTTCACCTTATAAAATCTTTGAAAGTGATGGTAGGTTAAGAATCACCATAATTCATAAGCTTCCATTTGAAATATATGTTGGGGATCACACTTTAAAAAACTAATTTTATTCTATACATAATTGATCATGCTTCTGGGAAAACAATTGTTAAATATGCAACTATTTTTTGATTGCACAATAATCAAGGACAGGTACCAACTAACAAATAAATGCATAAATAAATATTAATAATATTCCAACCATTTCATCAAGATATTTAATGTTGTTATGCATGTATTTGTGATAGTCCATTATCAATCTTTCCATCCTGCCTATCTCATACAAATATAAATAGATTGATGGTGATGACAGTGATATATGACATGAAAGAGCCTTTGAAAATTCTTTTGTACATGCAATTGTAAATATTATTAATAAAACAATATTTTTATTAAAAAATTAATATTTTTTAATATATAATAGATTTTCCATAATTACCACCATGTTAATTGTTGTATTTTAATTTAACTATCATGAACATCGTACCTTCCCTTTACCCAAGAGCCCATAAGAGGTACAGTCGATGTGAATATGATTTGAAATTTATCAACATTTTATGTTAGGGATCGCAAAAGCTGCATAACATATGAAACACCATGTACGAGGCAAATTTGAAATTTACTACTGCCTATAGGAGGTAAAATTGAAATTTACTAGTGTTATCCTTATCTTGAATTATAACGGCATTCCAATTCCTGACTTATCGATATGTTTAATTTAGAATTGGGAGGTGGATCCCGATATCTCTAAAAAATTCATTATAAAGGTATGTGACGTGCAATGACGTAATCCATACGTATAGTACAATTTTTTTCATTTTTTAAATCATAAAACCATAACAAAATATGGATTCTAGATCAAACAGCTTAGGTATTTTGTGAGTCATGGGTTCTAAAATATGCAAAAAGCCACTAGTATAATTTTTATCAATGTTAGACGGGACAATTTGGCCCAATCACCTGCACTTCACCCATCAATTCAGTTGTTCCTATAATTGTTGTTTATGGATGCCATTATGGCATCTAAGTCAAAGTGCATTTTTTGTTCTACTTGCCCACAATTAAATAGACTCTCTTCCACAAAAGAAAGTAATGCTCAAGTTTTTACACCCTCTTACGACAAGGGCCACATAGTTATATTGACTGTGGTTTTATGTGCCTCCATATTTGGGCAATTGATAGGACTGAGGAGAACATGTATGTTTAGCCTTTGATGTCTTTTATGGTGCTTAAATTTTAAGATTATAACGTGTAAATGTATGGTATATCTAGCTCAGTGAATCTTTAAAAGGAAGGGATTAGGTATAAAAACAAAGCCTAATCCTAATACCGAGTCACTAAGCACTAACTGTTAGCTGTTAGTTCCTAACAATGTATTAAAATGAGCCCGCCACATTCAAATATGAACCTAGCTCAACAAAAAATAAAGCTTAGGTAAACAAGATATATGAAATGAATGAATTCTAAGATTCAACCTTTAAAGTTGGCACTTTCTTTTAAATGACAACATAACTCTAATGCACTTAATACTCACACTATCTGGGCTAGGATTTAAATTACTTCTGAGAAACAAAAAGTCATTCTACATGCTGAGATACTAAAAGAAAAAACTAATGTATATAATTTGTTTTTATTTTTTCTCGCTTTGAAACTACAAACTATTAACAAATTTTTACTCATTGTCTTACACTATGCAAATAAACACTTCTTTTGTTTATGGAGGAATTATATATAAGACTCATACAATCTCTTTCTTTTGTTGCAATTAATTGTCATACTTAATACTATGTTTTCTAGCAATTGGCTATCTATATACAAAAGTCTATAACTTGTTTAAATTAACTATTTATACTTTTATTTAGATATTTTTTTACACTACACATTTATTTCTCTAATATACAAGCTTTGCTAGCATCGCCTTGTTTTTATAATGTTCTATATTTATTAATAAATGAAAAACTATTTTTCACATTTCGTGAACTCTTACCTATTTGATGTTGTTACTTTGATTTCAAAAACATAAAAATCAAATGCAATATATCATTTGACACACAGGTAGGTAATAGCTACTACATGGCCCTTGTTTTAAAGAGGTCTCAACTCTACATTAAATATGTTTTAAATATGATTCTTCAAAATTGACTCTTGCAAAGTGCACAAACTAAATTAACAATTATTATAATTTATTCACTAACTTTTTTAATGAAATTTTCAATTTTAATTTATAATCTATTATATTAATTATTAAGTAGTTGAAGAATTAATGTAATAAAATTATTAATAGTTATTATATTTTTATTCATTTAATTTAAGCCATGTTACATTGACTCCTATAAATAAAAGTAACACTACTGTCAGTTTTCTCTTCAATGTATTTTTTATAATAATTACAAGGTAAGTCAATCAATTTAGCATACAAGTACTTCAAAGCATTTTATACTTTCCCTTAAATTGAAGAATGTTCAACACACTTGTAATGGATTGCTTAGCCTTAAATAATCACATAGTATGTGAATAAACTTAACACTCAAGAAATCGAAACCATTTATTTGTAAGGGATAAAACAATGAATGTAGTCCATCATTTTTGGCTTCTTATCTTCTAACATATCATAAATTAATCAATAACATAAATTAATATATTTAAATAAAAAATATATATATATTTTTAATTATTTAAATGGCTAAGCTTTTACTCTGTTTGCACAAGCTCTAACAACTATTTATTACAACCTCATATCTTTATTTTATAAGTAAAAATTTCATAAAATGATAGTGTTGGTAATCAATAACACTAATAATTATATTTTAAAGTTTAGACATATAATTTATTGTGTGTTCTTATAAAACTTTTCATTTACTTAAAAAATCTTGTAAGTACTTATCGATGATGAGAGTGAAAAATTTTAATGTATTTTGGATCAAATTGGTATGTAAGACCTAATAAATTGTATAAAAAATATAATCTCTTTAAATCCTATTTAAAAAATATGATTTATAATTTTTTTAGTCGATGCCAACCTTCATAATATTTTGGATATTATGAATTGAAGTAACATAACAAACCTTATAATATTATTGCTTGAAATTCCTAAGAAATAAAAAGAACATGTTGAGATAAATTTATAAAAAAAACCCAAAATGGAGAAAAAAATTGAAAGAGATGATTTTTTCAACACCCAATCGTCCAAAGAAAACATTGAAAATAAATAACCATGTTTACTTCTATGGACAATTACATCAATGTGCATTTATATTTTAAATCAAATATCCATTATAACTATAGATATAATTGTATTTATTTCTTATATCTTTATATAGTTGGTAAGTTAGGAGAAAATGAGCCCTTGTTAATTACATGTTGCACAAAACCTAATTATAAAAAAAAACATTAAACCTTTTGTCACCATCCATATTTTGTTAATTTTTGAGAAACTTATACCTAGTGGTTTTGACCCAAGACCCATTTTAAAAAATACCCTATCTACCCATCCTAGACTCAAGTAAAAGTTCCACCTGAACAATCAGTGTGGTTGGCCGTAAAAATGGATCAAAATACACATAATATGTCAATTTAAAAGGTAACAAGGTTGGAAATATTGGGTGTATTTTGGACCTAAATTAGTCTTCTATTGTTTCTTATTTCGTAGGATACTATAAACACTAAAATTAACATTTATAGCTGAAATAATGCACTTGACAACATTCCTTTTGTATTCCTAACTTACAATCAAATCCATAGTTCTAAACTACCATTCCTCTATATTTATGTGAATGGCCCTTATAACAAGGAAACCTTGATCACTAAACAATATTATTTCTCAATTTTAATATAATAGGCTCAGTACTTGATTGATCTAAATATCTAGTTTAATTGTCCCAATGATTTGGACAAAATCACTCCATTTGGACTATCACTCTTAACACCCTAGTCCAAATAATGAAATTTTGTCCTCGTACCAAATAATGGTCAGTTATTCATATTCAAATTCACCATGATGGGTCCCTCTGATGTTTTACATGTCTCATTTGATTAATTTTTTATTTGATCACTATATAAGCACAATAGTATTTCGTTAGGGGTTTCCACTTTTGTAAATTTCCAAATTTATCTAACTTCACAATAAGAGGAAATTCCCTATTATTCCCAATACATAATCCATACAACCATTACAACTCAGAGCTAGGTTTCCATGCCATTCCAATGTCATAAGACATTGTTAAATCACTTAAGCATAGCCAAGATTTTACCAACATTTTCTCACACACAAATTAGCATGGGATAACTTCATGAATTTTGATCCCTATTCAGAGTAGTGATATGTAGGAAATCCTTAGCATAATGGGGTGTTGAGGTCTAGCATAACTTCAACCTGTAACCCCATTTTACCCCTTGATATCACTTATCTCTTTATCTCACAAAGCTAGGGTTTTGATGAAGAATAAGGCACATAGTCATTTCTATAATAGATCAAAGGTTATCACATATTCACATAATGCCATCAAGCATAAGTGTACTTATAATTTTTGTCACAAAGAGTAAACCCTCATAAGACACTAGCTTATTCTAGGGAAAACATAGTAGGGTGTCTTAGTCCAATTCCAACACCCTTATCCAAATAATATGTAGAGCCATGTTCCTGATTCATAATCACCTAAAGTAGTTTCTCAATCATCTAGTCTTTATTTCAAAACTGCATTCCTAATTTTCTATCTGAGTCGTTTTATTTCAATTCTTTCCTTATTTTTACATGTCTAGAATTAATAAGGTTACAAATAAGTGAATGCTTAATTTATTGTATTACTATACTTTCTAAGTTAGATCAGTTTAATTTATCTAATTAATTTTTAGTATTTCCTTTACCCCATTTTTTGACAAAACATATTGGTGAACTTGCTTATTGTAAAACATTGAAAAAATCATAATTTTGATGTTGTTAAGGTTTATTTCCTTTTGTGTGTTATTTCCAATTGTTGTATTAGTGTTTTCATATCTGATAAATTATTTTTTAGCATTGCAATCTAAGAAAATCTTTGCAATATTTCTTAAACATAGTGTTCAATCAAGTGCTTGTCAAATTGAATATACTCCAATTTTAGTTGATAATAATACCATCATTGAGCTAGCTAATATATTTTATGATAATAACAAAAGATAATTAAAAGTATTTTTAAAAAAAAATCAATATCTACAAGATGTTTTCATAAACATCATTAGAGACGAAATAAAAAAGACTTTTGAAGGACAAAAATTTAAAACTTCCATAGTTATGGGTTCTTTCCTTTTGATACAAATTTTATACCAACATATACTATGGGGGAATCCCAAGGATCACAATAGATCAAAACTTTAATTAAAAATAAATCTCTTTATACTCCACCATTGGTTACCACACATTCTCTTCCAGATGCACAATCCCTCATGCAACAACTTTCTGAGTTGTAGGGTAAGGTGTTTCAAATGGAACAAACTACATCCAAAACCAGTCAAAATCTTGATTCATATATTTTGTTACACAATCCATTAGATCCACACATTTTAGGAAATAAACTATCTACCAATTTTTATCACCTAAACTTATATTGTATGATGGAAAAGGTGACCCCAAACAACATTTGAGAGCATTTCACATAGCATGTTTTGACAATGTGTCCAATAATATGTTCTTGACTAAGTTATTTCCCAAAGGTATAAAAGAGTATGCTTTGATATGATTTTATGATATACCATATAAATTAGTGCATTCATTAAACACTTAGGAATATTTATTTCTTATGCACTTTTCTATCAACATAAGTGAGAAGATCTCATAGGTTTAGATTTTTAAACTTAAACATGAATCCAATGAACCTATTGTAGACTATGTGTTAAGATATACTACTATTCTATCAAAGATGATGAATCCAATGGTAGATAAATAATTATAGGACATTAAAATAAATTCTTCTCCCACCTCTACATGAATCTATCATGTTCAATAAGTTCCAATTATTTGACAACTTATGCTACGTAGTGAAGGATAGAGAGGTCAAGTACTAGTAATGAAAGAGCTCAAATATGTGACCAACCCAATTTATACTTACAATAAAAATAATTATAATAATCCAACCTACAAGTTGAAGTGAACTGAGAATAAATGTAATTCAAAATCACCAATGAATATAGTTTTAGATCTTAATCCACATATTTTGTTGTCATCTCCATCTAGGAGAAAGTTTACCAACTTTCAAGAAGATCCCTACAAGGTCTTATGAAATATATTGGCTTTTAATCATATATCTCTCCTTTTCATTGGAGAGGTTGATATGATTAAACCAATTCTAAGATACTATGACTAGAATGATTTTCATTAATATCATTTAACATGATTGTATACTACCAATAGATGCATCAATGTTATGACATAATACACAATATGTAATTGATGAGAACATTATTTATGTGGATATACCTATTGAGAATGCACAACCACAACACATTGATAGTAGGACCATGAAGATATTTAGTGATCCATTACGTAAGCATATAAATCCATAAACAATAAATAAATTATAAGTGCATGACACATATAATGGACATCCTTTGTTGGCTTCATATCATTCACTTTAAGACACACCACATCTTTTGAATGAAATCATTGGTAGATATCATGTTTCAATGCTTGATAGACATCTTATCACATATTATAGTGAATTTAATAGTAAATGATGATAGTGATTTGAAATCATTATTCATTTCAGGGTATATTGATCATCAACCTATCCAAAGTATCATGTTTGATAATGGCTATAGTGTGAACATATGCATTATCACACTTCTTACACGTCTTGAATACATAGATAAATATATATTTAATTCTAAAACATAAGTCAAAAGATTTAATATACATTTTTATAGTTATATTGGTGATATAAAATTACCAATATAGGTTGGCCCCACACATGTGGCCACCAAGTTTATCATAGTGCTTAGTGTAGGAATGTTTGATATGTTATTAAGATGTCCTTATATTAAATTTGATAATGACGTAGTCATAAATCATGGTATTCCATATAAATATCCATTATCACTAGAGGTAATTATTCCTACATAAGATATTATGATTGAGAAACCCAATAGAGTTAAACACATTCAAAGAGTTCAACTATGCAAGGATAACAATCTTTACAAATACACTTAATAATATAATAGTACACATATAAAGTGTTCATGCAATACCTTATAGTACACATATGTCTAAACTATATATTTGATAATGATGTATTCATAGCTCATGGTATTACCTATGAATATCCCCTATCACTAAAGGCCATTATTCCTACACAAGATATTACAATTGAGAAACCTAAGAGAGTTAAACACATTCAAAGATTTCAAAATGAAGTGTTCAAATATGTAAGGATAAAAATATTTAAAAATCAACTTAATCTTATAATTTTTATATATTATAGAGAGCCACTCTCTACTCCAACACAACCTAGATTAATTTTACATGACATTAAGGGTGATCCACATGGAACACCAACTCAGATTTTTTTTGCTAAAAAATGGGTTACAAAGAGATATCAAGTTAATAAACATCATCATAATGATAATGGGGACAATATTTCTCAGTCAACTCATATTTTATATTCTACACTGAGATAAGATACTCTAAAATGGCATAATACTTTCTATTCATGAGATATCATTATTATGATGTTTGATACAAAACTATTTACTCTAGGGATCTTAAGGGGGTAATCGGTTAATATGTTACTTTTGAATTTCCTATATAAGCCAAAAATACAAAAAATAAAATATTTCAAAAATTCAAAAATCAAGAATTATTCATAGTATGCTTATTTCATTTACACTAGTTAGATTTTTCTTCAGTATATGCATTACTTATGTATAGAAAAATTTATATCAAATATGCTTCACATGTGTACTTGAGTGGTTTAAAAAAATGTAGGTTATCATTCATAGATAAAGGCTCAGGTGGTGATACTATATAAGACCTAGAAACATTACAAATACAACAACACACTATTTAGATAGTCATGCCATGTTATGTTGTTTGAATACAGTCGACTTGTCTAAATGAACACATGCTCTCCTTTTTTATAATAAAACCAATCACATTCCCTCTATATCTTATATTCATCTCACCAAGTTCACTAGGGGCATGTTTTACATAGTTTATATCATTATATGACTATCCCTTTTGTTCATACCTTAGTACATTATATTGTGTGATCATTCACTCACTTACATTAACATTGCTAACTTATTAGATAATTTTTTTTTGAATATTATGATTTTTTAGATTGTTTATGTATAAAAACACTTCACTTATTCATTCATGCTTTTCATATTTTCTATTTAGTCAATGTTTTGTGTGTATTAAAATTACTTAGTTTGTGGACATTTAAACATGTCCTTACTTTCAGATCTAAGCCTTCTTATGTGTTTTCATGTGTGTGATTGAAATTTTAACATGTCCCTTATATGTGTCCCCTTTGCCTTATTACATTTTTTATTGTGATGTTTTCATGTACTCTTTGTGCATCTGCATCATGGACATGACACTTGCTTGCTAAGTGTGTATAATTTTAGATGTTGTGAGGGACATCATGTATATCCCCAATTTTTTGATGTCATGATAGCTATCATGCATCCTCCCCAAGTTGATCTAGTTCACATTCATAGCTTCAATTTGACTACTGCTTACTATGTACCTAATTGCTAACATCCATCTTATCAATATCACTATGGATGTTTGGTTCCATATGCATCTTAAATTATTATATTATTTAGATTTATATAATTATTCCATGATCTCCAATGTTATCATTATCACTCAAAATTATAATTTTTATACAATATCATTTGCATAACTTTTTATTTGAGTTAAGTTATTGCACGGGATTCACAACTTGCCTCAAAAGTAGGGACTACACACTGCATTGCATTATACACTAAGCTAAAAAAATACACTACACAAAGATATACTTATAGGTTTTTCTAAGTGGATCACAACTCAAACCTAGGTTCTACCTGAAATTACTTTTAGACTATCCCACTCTATTTGGACTAAGGTGTAGATGTTCTTTTACAGAACAATACACTTTTATCTAAAAAAAATGACTTTTATATTTCTCAGACTCAAGCTCCTTGGAAGAATATTTTTTAGTAGATATATAGTGAGAGTTCAATTTTTATACATAGTTCCATTTAATATTTTTTTGCAGACTAGGGAGCATCATGCACAACATGTGTTCTAGGATTTTTCATAGGGTTTGCTCAAAAAATCACTTTATATGACTTAGTTTATAGAATTAATATGCTTAGATATTAAATTTGGGGCATGTGCATAAACATGATTCACTCTATTGTTATGTTTTGCATTAGTCTCCATAAAAGGAATTTAAATACATGTCGTTCCCTACATTATGTACACTAGACTTAGTTACATAACTATTTCTCACTAGTATTTTAATATAATGAATCTTATTCCATAGGTAAAGGTTGATTCACCCATTTTACACCACTTTTACACCAAAACATTCTATTGGGATTTATATGGGGATTACAAACTATGATCTACTACCTTGAGTGTGCGATGATAAATTCAAGTAAACCCTTGAGTTCTTAAGCAAACTCTCTTATTGATGAGTATTGGGTCATTGACAATCCAATCTAAGTGATTCAATGAAGGAATAAATCCTCATTTACAATCATCATTTTTTCATCTAAAAACACAAGGTTTCGATACCCAAATAGGTGTACTCATTCTTTGTTATTCAATCTATAAATTTTTTATCTTTACTATAAGATTTCATTCTTAATAAGGACTTATTTATACATGTTTCATTATAAGATTGTATGAATAAAAAATGACATGGATTTACATTTAAGATTGTTCTTCATAGGTAAGTTTAGGTATGCACTTTTCATTTTACTCTATTAATTTTACTTTGTTGCATTACTAGAATAAATATAGGGGAGAATGTAGACACTAAAATTAATATTTATAGTTGAAGCAATGCACTTGTGACCAATCCTTTTGTAAACCTAACTTATACTCAAATCTATAGTTATAAATTACCATTCCTCTATCTTTATGTGGATGAACTTTAGCATAATGCAACCTAGATCACTAAACATTACTATTTATTAATTTTAATACCCTACACTCAATACTTGATTGATTTAAATCTCTAGTTTAGTTGTCTCAATGATTTGGACAAAAGCGATCCATGGGTAAGTGCATGGAGTTGGGGGAAAATTCCATGGGCATTTTAGGTTATAATATTTCATTAATAAATAAAGTGATCACATTATTTAATTAACATGGTCATGTTATTTAAATTATGTCTTGTTAATTTTTAGGTCATAGCATGATCATGCTAATATATAATGCAATCACATTAATAAATATTATGATCACATTATTATAAAAACAATAATGTAATCTCATTACTATTATTTTACACGTTAATAAAATAAAAATGTAGATGAATTTAAATTTAGTTAATAGGTAACATGATCGTGCTATCAATAGCGTAATCACAATCTTATTATTTTGTACATAAATGCATGTGGGAGTTGCACATGAAGGCAACTTTGGTAAGAAGTTTATATTTACTAAAATAAATTTTGTATAAGTTTACATATATATTATTAAGTTAATTTTTGGACATAATTTTTACAATTGATGTCCATTTTTAGTAAACATATAGTAATTTTTAGGATTTTGTGCCTTATGGATTGATTCTTAACATTTTTAAAAGTCTTTGGTTTGTCAAAATTGACATTTGCAAACGACTCACTTTGAAATTGATGCAAAGTGGTGTGATTTGTGTATCATAGGTCACATTGATGACCTACACACATAGAAAAAACACTTTATATTGATTTCACTTGTTTGTCATCCCTCCCTCATCCGTGGTCACTTCTTACTTATTCCTCATCATGCCTAATCACTCTCTCATCATTATTTATTATCCCTAATCACTCCCTCATTGAACCTCACTATCCCTAGTCATATCTAATCACTCCATCATCCTTCATTACTCCCTCATCATCCCTAATCACTCACTCCTCATCCCTCGTCATCACTTACCACTCCTTCAATAACCATCACTATCCCTCATCATCCCTCATCACTCCTTCATTGACTATCACCATCCGTCATCCTCCCTAATCACTAACTCATTAGTTCTCACCATCCCTAATCACTAATTTATCATCCCTAATAACTCTTTCCTCATCCCTCATCATCCCTAATCACTCCCTTATTGACCCTCATCATTTATCATCATTTATAATCATTCCCTAATTATTTTTAATCACTCCCTCATTGACCCTCACCATCCTTCATCATCCCAAATCATTGATTCATTATACCTAATCATCTCTAATTACTCATTCCTCATCGCTTATCACCCCTAATCACTCCCTTATTAATCCTCACCATCCCTTATCATCCCTATTCCCTCATCCTCCTTATTCACTTCGTCATTGACCCTCACCATCCCTCATCATCCCTATTAACTACCTTATCATCTCTACACAATCCCTCTTCATCCCTCCTCATCCTTAATCACTCCATCCAATACCTTGATGGTGGTATTTTATTGGGGTTTAATAATGTTAGGAGCTACAAGTGGAGAGTTGAGTGCTAGCATAGAAAATAAGACATAGTTTTTGAAATGATGTTGAGGTAAATTTAAAACATAAATATTTAAAACCTATGAAAAAATATGGGAATATTATAAATTTTATAATTCATAATTGAAAATATACTAGAAAAAGAGAAGCTAGTAAAACCAACATGATAGAAAAAATGAATAGTAAATACATGAGGATCACCAAGCTATGTGATTTCTTAAAACCAATCAATTTATTTCCATATGAGGACACTTTATAATCCAAATAATTACATTCAAGGCCTCCTATTTTTATGTCTATTGATTGAGTCATCATACCAGAAAATGGAAAATAATTTTTAAATAATTAGAACAAGTAGTCATAGATTAGAAATTGGTTCTTAATTCATAACTTCAATATTCAATCCAATGAAGAGTGTCACACTATGAGATATCTAATTTCACATCTAAATAAGTGGTTTAAAGTTATCTAGATCTATAAAATGGTAAATAAAAAGTAGATTATGAACCCAATGATATGGTCAGTACTAAAAATATCTCTACTTCCCCTAACAAGAAACTATATGAATTAAAAATATTATTTCATTAACAAATGTATATCAATTGTGAGACAATACACTTCATCATTTCTGATGGATGTTAGAAGAATTTAATTTCTTATAAAGCATATTTTCAAAAATTGAACTTGAAATTTATATATCATCCATAACCATATGCTAGTGTAGGCTCTAGTGTAGGTCTAGACAAATGGATCACCTAGTAGTGTCACTTGGTGTACAAAATCATTTTTTTAAAATACAATCCTTTGTGACATCTCACCGTTAGAGGTGTGTAATGTTTTACATGTGGTCAACCATATATTTACCATTTACATGGATTATATGAAGTAAATCCTTGAAATTTTATGATAGATTGTCAAGATCTTAAATACCATATATCATCATTAGTTCATAAGCTTTCAGTCATTACTACCAAGAAGTGAAAGAATATTTTTAGTTATAGTAAGAAGTATAATATTGATGGTAAGAATTAAATTAAATATCATTCTTATTCCATCATATCATATTGTGGTTATCCAACAATAACAAAGAAAAAATAATTAAATCATAAACTAGATGAATATAAGGATATCTTTCAGTCACCTAAATAATTTCTTACATATTATTCACTGAATAATACTATTGACTTGATCCCTTAACTACCTCTACCTCAAACCTCTTTATACAACATATCATTTATAGATAATGAATAGATGAAGTGGTAGATCCATGAAATCATGGATAATGGACACATCATGACCAATCCATTGCCTTGTAGAAGCCCAATTGTGTCTATGCCAAAGTTGTGAATCAATTAAAAAAATATTAATAAGATTAAAGTGAATAACTATTATCTTAATTTAAATATTAAGTAATTTTTATTCTATATCCATGGTTTAAAAGACTTTTCCAATATTGATATTAAGTTTGGGTATCATCATATTCATGTTAAACCTCTAGACATTTGGAATATAGTCTTAAAAATAAAGGAAGGATTGATTGACTAGTTCGTTATGCCTTTTAGGTTAACTCATGTAATGAATTCATTCATTTCAAGATGCTGAATGACATCCTAAATCCCTTTACCTCTGTCATTTTTTAATCTACCTTGATGCCATCTTAATCTTTAGAAAACATGGGATGAAAGTCTACACCATGCTGAATGAGTGTTTCACATTTTGCAGAAACATATTTTTATGATAACATGAATAAATATTAATTTTTCATGGAAGAGAAAATATTTTGGACACATTTTACACACAAGGAGTTCATGTGTGAATGTGACCAAGATTCAAGTCATATATGAATTGGACCCACACATTTCAAACAATTTTGGCATACATCATTTTCTTCCTTTTATAACTTTAAATAAATTTCAATTAATTATAAAAAACTTAATTTTATTTAATATTATGAAGTCATTATATGTTTTAATTAGGTAACACATGGTACTCCCATGAAATTACATTTCACACCGAGTCAATTATAATGAGATTGGTCCATTGGTAAATAGACTCAACAATTTAACATTATGATAATTGTTTTTCTAATTTTACACGTAAGAAATATAAAATAATTGAAGCTATGCACATTTTTATATGATATAAAATATGATAATAAATATAATAATCTAAATTGAAAGGTAATAATTTATATTTGTTGGTGAAATATTTGACACTTTGAAAAATTTAATAATTTACAACAGTGAAGGGGACAAAAAGTCTCTATTTTATTCGAATGTGACTTTATCTATACTAAAAATATAAAAAATTGAAATAAACCTATTCATGATATTTATAGGTTACAAGAATTTTTGGGTTTTATTAATTTAAAATGAAAAAAATAAAAGAAAAGTAATTTAGATGAAGGGTCACACATGAATGCAAAAACACATATTTCATCCTATGCATGACAGAAAAGATCTATAAAAATTAATATTCTTCTTTGAGAATAATACAAGTAATACCTGATTTAAGAAAAAAATATTTAAATAATAAAAACACACCTCAACAAAGAAAATAATAAACACCAAGTTCTATAATTTCCCTTGTGTTATCAATTTGAAGAGTGAACACAAAGTTTCTCCTTCATTTCAAAAAAAATTAAAATGACCATTAAACAAACCTAATATAATTTTTATTTATCCTATTTATATAGATAAAATTTAATGGGCATAATTTCATATTTCAATGTGAATTTTGGAATTTAAGACTTAAAAAAAATGAAAAATCTTGTGATAGACCTTACTGGGCTTCTAGGACACATGTGTTTTTAGAATTTTCATTTTCTGATTTTCACATACCCTATTGGCCCTGTCATCTTGAGTAATTTGGGTACTCATGTTACCTATAGAATATTAAACTATTTGGGTCCATATTTAATGTAATGTACCTTTAAGACCATTTAAAAACTTATAATTACATTTCTTTATCCTTCTAGGCACTTTGAGTCCATTGGGCACTATTAAAACTACAAGTTCTTTACCTTGTCTATTCCATTAGGCCTATCAGACACATAATACACCAAGTGAATCATTATTTATTTGGGCCCATTATATGTTTCAATCACTCAAAAAACTTTAACAAACTTTTAAGACCTTGTTGTGCCCATTGAGCACTTCAGACACTAGTGATACTCAGAGAACTAGACCCTAGCATCTCTATTGGCCTTCCTTGGCACTTGTCAAATAATAGACAAAATTGAGTATTTTTTCTCTAATAGGAACTGAATTTTTTTATACCAAAAAATAATTTACACAAAGTTTTTTTAAACAAAATTTATCATATTAACTTTATCTTCTCATTAGTGCAAAAATTGGCAAAAAACGGAGACTTCAATTTTTGATGATAACCACTCGATCTAACTATGGGACCTCATTCCCTAGTGGGATTTCTGATAACTCTAATTTTCTTGGTCACTGATAGCTTTATTTTTGTGAATATGAATAATTTCAAACCTTTATCTATCCAATTTATTGTCACTTATCCTATCTCAATTGTATGAGAAATCAACATGTGTTGTTAGGCCATATTGTTTGCTTTAATATTTTTGCATGCCACTCTAATAATTTAAGAATACATGAATCAAAATATAATTATTTATTATTTTCAAAATTGGGGAAATATTTGACTCAATAAATGTTTGGGAGCAAAAATACATAGGACATGGACATGCATTTATAAAAGTACGTAGGATGAACTCTCAAAAGCCTTGGTTTCAAGACTAGTGTTTATCCATTAGGCTAAGGATTTTGCTCAAAATAGTTAGAATGATAAAACAAACAAGAAATACAAATATAAAATGAAACACATAAAGGAAAGGAAAAATAGTACATAAAACAAGAAATAAAACACAACACAAACCTAAATTACTATGGGGAATGGTGGTTGATAACCTACCTTCATTGTTTATAGTGCTTTAAGTATTTTATATTGTAAGGAAATGGAAGGTGAGTTACATATTGATATTCTAGGTAGTATATGTTATCACCATATAAATGGTAGATATTAAAAGGTCCCATCCAAGGGATTCTAACTGTCTATGATATCTCATAGGTTCTCTTATTTTTTCCCAAAGGAGGACCAAGTCTCCAATTTTAAGATTCCATTATATTACCTTTTGATCAAACACTTCCATAAAATTTTATTAGTTAGTTGTAATCATGTAAATCACCATCACTCATTCTTCCTCTATTATGGTCAAGTACACAATCATCTTCTCTCATAAATCCTTGAACTAGTCATTTTCTATAGCTTGAGATAGTCATAGAGCTGGTAACCCTAAAGAGATGGTAATTATTGCATCCATACTATACAATATTTATAAAGGAGACATTAAAAATTCTCTTTTGAGAGTTATTATATGGGCCCATAAATCATCATATAATTTCATGTGCCAATTCATTTTATTCTCATTAACTAATTACAAATAATAGTAGTGATGTTTTTGTTACTAGATTCTGCTTGACCATTACCTTGAGGGTAATAATCATAAGAGTGTTATACTAGCATTCCATATCCATGGTATAATCTAGTTGGTTTATATGAAGAAATTTTTGAACATTATCAATGAAAATATTTTGTGAAACCCTAAATCTAGCCAATACATTTTCTTTAACAAAATTACAAACTACCTTAGAAGTGGTACACCTAACTAAAATTGCTTCTACCCATTTTTTGAAGTAATCAGTTGTTGTCAAAATATGAATATGTCCTAAAATGGAATGTGGATTAAAAATACCTATGAAATCCAAACCCCAGTACTGGAAAGGATCTTCAATGTCTAAATGGTGAGGGACAATGTTGTGAGTTTAGGTCATCTAATAAAGTAATGGTAAGCCTCACATTTTTCAACCTAGTCTTGTCCATACTTGAAACTATTCACCGATAGTAGTGAGATTGTAAATTTTTTAAATTTGTAAGATAAGATGAAAAAATTCCACCACATGATTAATCATGGAAACCCTCCAACAATATATTTTGTTTTTCTTTGTCCACACATCTCAAGAAGGTACCACCATGGATTTATTAAAAAGTGTTTTATCCCAAATTACATATTTGGCCATGCTCAACTTAAGTGTCTATTTATTTTTGGGATTTAGATTAGAATGAAATTATCCATAGGATAAGAAGTATGTAATTTTATAATACCATTATTTAGAAGAGAACAAATACCACTAGCATTAGTGTTTCTATTTTGTCTTCTCTTTAAGGATCCACACCTTAAACAATCAAATTAAAAATAACTTTCCCACTCACCAATTTGGTCGGTTTGATATAAAAATCATATTATTTTAGCTTGGTAATCGATCATCATATCTTTGATTTTATTTCTTGTTGATTCAAAATTTATTTGATATCTAAGTTTGGGACCATCATAATTACATCAGAGTTTAAGATATTAAATATGAAATGTTTTACAACTTCGACCATAGCATATGATTGTTTCATGATCAAGGAATATTTTATATCATGATATTTTAGTCCATAACTCATGAAATAAATCAAATATTCAACACATTCTTCAATTTTCTATACAAAAATCACTGGCAATGAAATCTTCTCAAACATCTAAATAAGTAAAATTAGGTGATTTGGAAAAGGATTATTTGATCTTATTAAAATAATTATTCCAAAAATATGGCTTGTCAACTCAAAAAAATCAACAACAAATAATCTGATAAAGTTCACCTTGCCTAATAATGAGCGTGTGTTGGGTGTGCTAGTAGCTATAGATAATTATTGGTTTGATTTAACACTTTATAGATCAATTTTGGTAACTTCCTTGGAAACCACATGTCCCAATATTTTACCTTAAATAATTTAAAATATTGACTTCTTCAAATTTAAAGATATGCCATGGGTTTGACACCTTTCAAATACCATTTTCATATGTTCATTTTGATATTATCTTTTCTTTGAGAACACTATGTTATCATCAGGATAAATCACAATGATTTAATTATTTAAATCCATGAAATATAATTCAATTTCTCTTTGAAATGTAACTCATGTGTTGATAAGACCAAACATAATTCTTCTATATCAAAACATTCCCCAAGGGGTGGTGAACATTGTCTTATATTGATCTTAAAAAGTAACTTTCATTTGGTTGTACCCATAAAAATCATCCAACACATACATCATTTCAGATCCTGTTATATCTTTCAAGATCTAATCCATGATTGGAATATGAAAATTATCTTTAAGTGAGGCTTGATTAAAATTTAAAAAATCTTTGTAAATCCTAACCTCTCTATTCTTCTTTCTGATAGGAATAATATTAGTTGCCCATGTACAATGATTGATAGGAAATATTATTCTTGCATCCATCATTTTATTTATTTATTAATATATGGTCCCTATAATATTATCATTGTATTTCCATAACTTTTTCATGAATGGATTGAAACCTAGCTTCAAAGGAATAGTATACACATACTCTTAGGTCTAAAATACTTTAGATCAACATATAGCCAAGTAAAAATGTATCTATATAATTTTAATAAAGCTATGAAATTTTTGAAATCTTGGAATAACATTTATTGATATTCACATATCATGAGTCCTCTTTTTTACCAATAATTACTATTTCATATTCAGGTGACTCTTAAGGATCCTCTTGGATTTTAATTTTAATGTAGATGCCATGTTTATCAAACATTTATTCAGGAGAAACCAAACTTTAGGGATATTATCTCCATATATTTAAATTAATTTACCATCTAATTAATTACCTTCAACAATGAATGGATTTTTATTTTCTATGTCCTTTTCTTTTGACACAAAATATTCCTTATATGTTGTAAGGCTTCCCTGGAAATACAAAATTATAAAAAATGTTTTTTTGTTCCAAGAAGACAATAATATGCTCATAATTTTTAAAAACTTGTTAATTTTTTCTGTTATCTAGAACAATCAAATGATATACTATTGCAATGATAAACATGTATTTTTTAAACTCCATATGCTAAATCAACAAGGATACAGATATAACTAGGGCATTAGATTTAGAATTTTCTTATCTTGGAACAACATTAATTGAAAAATATTTGAAAGCTTCAATGTATACCTAAACTCTATTTATCTAATGCTTTATCCTATCATTTTTTATTTGATATTGACCTCACACCTATTTCAAGATTAGATTATCACATCCTTGGGATTTAAGATACTGAATATCCATCTCCTTTGCTACATGTAATCCTAGAAGTAGGGATTCATATTTGGTTATATTATTGGAGAATTAAAATTTTATTTTATATGGAAAAGGATATAATTCATTTTTCTAATAAATTAAAACAACTCCAACACATGAACTTACAATTTATTCTATCAAATTTGCAAGAAACTAGTAAATATGCAGATTACCCTTAGTCACAAACTACTATGAAAAATTAAGAATAATAATAATTAAAATATCAATCATTCACTAATTTTAAACTTGATAAATATGGAAACTTAATAATTAAGAAAAGTGAAATGGAAAATATAACTTAGCTAGAAAATATTGATTTGAGATAAATTAGAATTTGATATTGATAAGGTGACTATGAAACTATATTTGTAGATGAAATAAGCCCTGGAAAACAACACCCTAAGATAGATATGGGGCACTCCTATCCTCTATGAGTCTGGTCCTATCTAAATGATAATGAAAATATGAGATTTATGGGTTTTATTCACCTTTGTTTGTATAATTTGAGTTACATGTTTGATATTTTAATCAACTGTGGAGATTACTATATGACTATTTATCCCCAAAAACCTTAGATCCTTGAAATATTAAGGCTAATTCAACTCAATGGGAATAAAAGTGGTCAACAGTTGAAGTTGGGTGTGACCTAAACACCCCAGTGTTGAGCATTGCCTACGTACCAATACTTTGAAGGGGGATTAAAATTCACGAAGTTATCCCATGTTATAGTGGTGTGTGAATAACTAGTGCAAAGTGATAGATGCTAGTGCAATACTAGTGTTATTAAGTGCTTTAACCATGACTTGTGACCTTAGAGAGGCATTTATAGTTTATTTCTAGGATACTAGTGATCCAAGTGGATCTCTCCATTTTTGAAAAAAACTAAAAGTTCCATATTCTGATAAAAATGATTACAAAACATAGAGCTCATCGAAATATTTTTGACGCTTTTTTGCGGTTTGCAAAACGAACACTATATGCAAAAGTTATAGGCCGTTGAAGTTTTGGTTCGATAGGTAAAAATTTGGTGTCATAAAATGACGTGGCATAGTTGTAGAATGCCAAGTGGACCAATCTCCATTTGACACGTGGCAAAGAAGTAGGGGGAACAAATTTGGTTAGGTGTTATTTATCACAAGTTATTTGAAATTTTCAAGCATGCGACGCCACCTTGACATGTCTATCACGCCACCCAAGGATAATTTCAAAGTCCAAGGCACCTAAAATGGAGGGAAGACAAGTTCAAAATCAGTCAAGGTGCCTACAAAGGTGGGGGCTAGTTTTGAACCACTAACCTTGTGTCAAAAAGATAGGAGACTTAGCCACTATGCCACAGGCTTGTAACTGATTATAAAAGCATGAATCTGTATTTGTTTTAATCAGGTTCTGGACTATGTTTTTTTATTTTTAAAGGTTGAGACTTTGTAAAAGCTTTGGATAATCTTGGATAATGGATTTTTATCCATTTTTCGGCCATAAAACTCAGTCTTAATGCTCTTTTTATTCAATTTGCATATTGAAAGAGTATTTTTAAGCCCATAGAGGAGATTTTTAGGAATTTTGGAGCAACTTTGTAGGTGTAAAGACTCATGGAATTTGAAGGTGTCGGGCTTGATTATCAATCATGGTGAAGGTGAATTTTTGTATTGAGAGATCAACTTGCAGGAAAGTTGTTTATTGTTTCTAGGTTTTTGAAATGCCCTTAATGGAAATGGTCCACTCCTCTAGAAAACCCAGAGATGTAGGCATCATTTGTTGAGCCGAACTCCGTTATCATGTTTCATGTTTCTTGGTAATTTTTCATTTTAATACATGATTTTATTTTAGTTTGCTGATTTGGTTTAATTAGTAAATGAACTCATGCAAGTAATTTTCATTATGACAATTATAACACAATGTTATTAAAAAAATTAGTTCAATAACTGAGAATCATTTATGCCAAAACATTTTGCAAGTTCTTTTGAGTTTTTTGAGAATTTGTATCGGTTTTGAGAAATCAGTATTCGTATTTTGATCTTCACTTTGAGTTGAATCAGTAGAGTTTGTAGATCAAGTTGGTATCAGAGCAGTTGATCAATGAGATTTAACAGTTGGTTGTTATTGATTCTATTTCTGCATTTGTTTTGATTTTGTGATTCGACAGGTGCAATGGGCAAGTTATCAAATAGAGCCAAGCTTGATGAGCTTGAATCATATAACCAACAAATCCAGGAAGAGAATACTTTCCTGAGAGCAAGATTGAACTCCTTGGATGAGGAGATTGCCCATTTGAAAATGGAGTTACAAACCAAGGATGAGCTTGTAGAAAAACTACAGAATGGTGGACAAGTGAAGGATTCTCCTTCCACTATAGATGCAAGCACTATGACAGATGAAAACATTTTGCACTTGGTGAATAATTTGAAGTGATTGGCAGATGCAACATTTTTGAGATGTGACATTTGAGTAAGCAGTGTTTTTCTATCCACAATGTGGCAATAAAAGCATTTTTAATGGAGACCACACTTTTGGGGTCTAAAAGTGCTTAGTGGGGAGGTTTGATCCAGGTGGATCTCTCCATTTTTGAAAAAAAAATAAAAGTTCCATATTGTAAAAAAAATGATTTCACAGTGTAGAACTCGTTGTGATCTTTTTGACGCTTTTCACGATTTGTAAAATGGACACCATATGCAAAAGTTATAGGCCGTTGAAGTTTTGGTTTGACAGGTAAAAATTTGGTGTCATTAAATGACGTGGCACAGTTGCGGAATGCCAAGTTGATCAATCTCCATTTGACATGTGGAAAATAATTAGGGGAAAACATTTGGTTAGGTGTTATTTATCACATGTTACTTGAAATTTTCAAGCATGCCACGCCACCTAAGGAAAATTTCAAAGTCCAAGGCACCTAAAATGGAGGGAGGACAAGTTCAAAATTAGTCAAGGCACCTAGAAAGGTGGGTGGCTAGTTTTGAACCCCTAACCTTGTGGCAAAAAGATAGGAGACTTAGCCACTACACCACAGGCTTGTAACTGATTATAAAAGCATGAATTTGTATTTGTTTTAATCAGGTTCTGGACTATGTTTTTTTATTTTTAAATGTTGAGACTTTGTAAAAGCCTTGGGAAAGCTTAGATAATGGATTTTTATTCATTTTCCAGCCATAACACTCAGTCTTAATGCTCTTTTTATCTAGTTTGCATATTGGAATATTATTTTTAAGCCCATAGAGGATATTTTTAGGACTTTTGGAGCAAGTTTACAGGTGTGAAGACTCACGAAATTTGAAGGTGCTGGGCTTGATTATCAATCACGATGAAGGTGAATTTTTGTATTGAGAGATTTAACTTGCAGGAAAGTTGTTTATTGTTTCCAGGTTTTTGAAATGCCCTTAATGGAAACGGTCCACTCCTTTGGAGAACCCAGAGATGTAGGCATCATTTGTTGAGCCAAACTCCGTTATCACGTTTTGTGTTTCTTGGTAATTTGTCATTTTGATACATGATTTTGTTTCAGTTTGCTGATTTGGTTTAATTAGTAAATGAACTCATGCAAGTAATTTTCATTATGACAATTATAACACAATGTTATTAAAAAAATTGGTTCAATAACTGAGAATGATTTATGCCAAAACATTTTGCAAGTTCTTTTAAGTCTTTTGAGAATTTGTATCAATTTTGAGAAATCAGTATTCATATTTTGAACTTCACTTTGAGTTGAATTAGTGGAGTTTACGGATCAACTAGGGTTGTATGTAATAAAAATTGGGATAAATAGGGAATTTTCTCTCAATATGTAATCAAAATTTTGGCATTTTCAATGTGTAAGTTTCTTATGTGAAAAATGGTTTGAAATATTTCTATTTAGTCATATATTTGAAATTATTTTAAATGGTGATTATTAAGAGCATATCTCGACCCTTGCATAAATTTAAAATTTGAAAATTAGATATTATTTGATGGGAGGACAAGAGAGGCAGATTGGACAATAGATCAAGGTGCTCTTACCCAATAGAGCATTGTTGTCCTATTGGGACAAATAATGGTGCTAGGGGTCTAGCATGGCCTAGATTATGTTTAAGGCTAATAATATGATACATAAGTGTGTTCTTGGGTCATAATTAATATTATAAAATATTCTTCTATACACAAGGTGGTTGAAAGTGATCAAAAGGGTCCTAAGATGGATATAGATCTAAGTGTGTAAAGAAGTGGTCACACATGCATTTTTTTAGCTTAAATTTTAATTTATGTCTCTATATTTATTCTATTTTTTATTAGTAATGTAGCATGAATTTACTACATTAAAATTAAAATGCATACCTGAACTTAACTCTAAAGTGTAGTCCTAAATGTAGGTCACATTGCATAATTGTTCTCCACACAAACCTACAATCAAACATAGGTAATATCAATATTTACTTAAGATGAATATCAAAATTCAAAATACAAGAAACTAGATAATGACAAGAAGAAAATACCCTTGATTGTGTATGTGAACTATTGTGTTTTCTTGGTGCAAAAATTGGTGATTGTAGAATATATGATCCTTGGAGATTTTATTTACATTAAATAGATTTGATTGGACTATGCATGTCCAAATCCTCATCACTAGGTGAGTGTGCTTAAGAACTCAATGCATGATTGCCTCCATTATCACATCCCTAGAGTAATGAAGTAATTTGGAATCTTTATATGAATCTCAATAGATTATTATGGTGTAAATAGTGAATCAAATGAAACAATTAGAATAAGGTTCAATTCTAGTGTTAAATTAGCACAAAAATTATATAAGAATTCAATATAATATAGTTTGGGTGTATACATAATTGATACTAACATGGATTTACCATTCCATCTATGAAACTAGTGAAAAAATAAGCAAGGAGGAAGTTATGTGTTGTGCAGATGCCCCCAAAATGATATCTAATGTTTATATATTTTTAAATTGAGTAATAACAAATATGATTTTGATCAAAATTGTGTGTTAAATTAGAACAATATTTCACACATGATGCCCCCACTATAGTAAAATCTAAGACAAAACCCAGTAATTATGGAATGTGGGACTGTAAAATTATTGCATACTATCTTGGGTAAACTGATACTTTGAGAAATTGTGGAAATGCCTATTTTTTAAGGCATTTGGATAATAAATATGGGGAGGATAAGAGAGAAATGATCTATTATACAATAGGGATATCCTATCCAAAGTTAGGTTTTGTGTATCTTTTTAGACTAAAAATGTGCTATGTAATAATTACCAAATTGTGTTTGTGTGGTAATCTAGGAGGTCTAATATCTAAGACAAACCTTTGTTAATTCTATAAATTTTTAGGTGATTTTTTAAGACTACATAATAAATTAACTCAAAATAAAAATTTATGCGATAGATTGTTAAATTATAAATATGTAAATTTGAGAAATATTGATAACATGGATAAGTATGGCATCATCATAGAGATAAACTAGGCATAGTGATAATGTAAGATGCATGTAGGAACTTACAATCATATAAGAGTGTCCAGATGGATGTTAGCATTTAGACACACATATATGTGATCAATCATTCAAGGATATAAAGTGAAAATTTCTAAAATCAGATGACTAGTCTAAAATCTAGGTCTAGCCTATTTCTGGCATGTTCCACATAATATCGATAGGGGCACAATAAACTAAGTACTATTATTTCCATTTTTTCAACATCAATCACTAGTTGTACTTACTATATTTTTTATATCTTAACATTTAAATTTATAATATTTTTTATATGAGTTTGAAATTAATTAGCCTAATATAGACTTTTATATCACCCTTGTATTTATTCATTTATATATTCTTAATCATGTATCCATTAGGATCCTCATCCAAGTTAGGGTAAAAAAAATCATGAACCCAATATTTGAGCATCATTATTACATAAGAATTATATATTAGATGTTTCTTACCTACTTTTTCCTAATTTTTTTCTTTCTCTCCCTTATCATGAATGATATTTATTTGTTTGATGACTATAATTATGAAACTTTCCAAATGTATATCAAAAAATGGGTAAAATTTGATTACTCTTGTATTTTTCCTATTAGCATAACTTAAAGATATTACATTGTTTAGTTAGCTTAACTATATAGCTCGATTAAAAGTGGTAGTTATTATACAACTATGGAAAATGGTTACAGGATAATAGTTCTATTAATTGAATTTTTCATTGTATAAATACACCTATTGTTGATCAATAAAAGAATCAAATCATTAAGTCCCATCTTCATTATGGTATCAAATCAAGGTTTTAAGATGTTGCTGGAATTTTAATTTTTTATCAAGTGGCAACCACACTCTTTTATTTATTGCCCTAGATTGATAGGTTTTCATTTATCTATGTATATCTACCTGGGTGTACTGCATAGTAAGCCAAATACTCATTTGCATTGCATTTATTGAGAGCATAAAATAGTCTATAAATATGCATTAAAACTTGCTATAACATAGTTTAAATATTTGCATCTTCATTCTGACATGTGTGCATTCCTAGCATGATAGTGTAGAGTCTTGGCTTTTATTTTAGCCCATAAATTTATATTTTTCAAGATCTATTTGTGTAGATCAAAATTTTAAGAAGGGCTTATCAGAATCCATTGTCGACAAAGAACAACCCATGTGGCATTCAATATTCCTCTAGTCGTGCATCTTTGTGTCGTGGGCTATCATTGCTTCTCTAGATTGTAACATGTAACCCATCTCATGATTTCAACATTTCAAATCTATTTTCATTGCATCAAGTTCAAAATTTGAATCAGCATTCAAACTTGCCTTTGAGCTCTTTCAGATCAATGAATTTGAATTATTATTGAATAGGGAACCTTCCATGGTAACTCATCATATTTTTTTCTATTTAGCATAGTCCAACCAGCATTGAATGTATAGTGAAATCCAACTAGCTGATTTATTTCATGGTAAAGACCTCAAAACCATGAAAATTTGATGACAAGGTACATTATTTTAGATCCATGTGAAATTAATTACATCATATCTCAACTGCAACCTTCTCTCATCTATCTGAAATAAGTAATAGGGGTTTTAGTTTACCTATGACAACATTCAACTCACCTTCCAACTTGAGCACATTGAATGTTATGCATCAGATCACTAGTAACCAATGGAAATCATCGCATCTCTACTTATATATACCTAAATCCTTCTATCTAGATTTAAAAATATATTTGCCAAAATAAGAAGGTACGGAGAATCAAATTCTCAAAGTATTAACTGTGAGTATAAGTTTGTAGTATGCATGTTTGAAGTCATTTATTTTAGAGTTTAAAATTCAAAGTGTCCTTTTAGTAATTCATTAGTTTATTATTAGGGGTATAATTATTTGATTCATGAAAATAAATATTTTATGTCATACAAGTTATGATCAAAGCAATTTGGTGTAAAAAAAATAAAAAAATGAGTCAAAGTGTTAACATGATTTATTTGGATCCATTGTCAAAAATTCATCATTTTTTTTCAAAAGTGTCAAAAAGAGTTAAATTCATAGTCAAAAGTATTCAAATATACAAGAATGCATTATCACTTATATGTGACATCCTAAGTCAAATTTCAAATGTATCAATCTTGTGGGGGCACCCCATTTTAGTCAAAGTGACATGTAATTGAGCTTCACCAACAAATATTTTGAGTAAGCAACTTCATCTACTAGATTCTGGAGGATACACAGAGGTTGGAGGATACGTAGCATCCTCTCATTATTTGCCTATGATGGGATCTTATCATTTCTATGGTGACTTTTTTTTAGTGTATTTATTTTTATGTTATGAAGTATGTTTTTTTAATAAAATTATTGAGTATTATTTTCTAGTTTTGTACCTCCTGATGAAAAACATTGTGAGGAGTAAAAGCACTAACGTATTTCTTGGTCCTTGTAAAAGGGTTTGTGGAAATTTGAGAAACCACTGAAGTGTATAAAATAGTTGAGACCTCCTACCACCTCTAGGTTTATGTTCAACATATTGTAAAAAACCATGTGGGTTTATGGTAATCGACAAAACCACTGAAGATGTTAGCAAAGAGATGTACTCCTATCACTTACTAGGTTTTTGGTAATCTTGCAAGAAAAAACCAAGGTACCATCAAGACCATGAAGGCACAAAGATGGCATGCCACGTAAAAAAGTGAGAAGGCTAAATAAAGAGTGTAAAAAAAATTAACAGTGTTTAAAATAAAAGGGGGACCACTATTAGGAAATATGATGTTTTTAAAATCAATGTAATAAAGGGGGTATTGTTAGTGTAACTTATAGATATTACATTGTTTAGCTAGCTTAACTATACAACTCAATAATTTATCATAGTAGTTAGGTGATTAGGTGGCATTCATTATACAACTATGGAAAATGGTTACATGATTGTGGTTTTATTAACCAAATACTTCATTGTATATATACCCCTATTGTTGATCAATAAGAGAATCTAATCATTCAGTCAGTTCTGCTCATTCACTTCCAAGTACAAAAATATATAATCCCAAATATTTTAATGGTGGTAGCTACCATCCCTCTAATAATATCCATGCTCCTATCATTTCAAGATATTATTTTCTCCATTTTTAGGAATATATAAAACCTTTAAATTTACCTTTTACACTAAAATTGTTCATGCATAGTAAAAATGGCCCTTCATTTGAATATGATAACTTTCATCAACTCCATAAAGATATCATGGAGGATTTGAAAATGAATCATAAGTGAGATTTTAATTAAATTAAATTGATTTAAACCCTTATAGTTCCAAAATTTATAAATAATATTCCCCTTATCAAGGGTGGTGAATCTCTTTTACCTTCATTTGACATTGAATTTTTTTAAAAGGTTAATCAAGACATCATGGCATCTTTACCAAGTAATATTAAGATGCCAATAATAACTAAGAATTAAAAACCTAAGGTGACAAAGGTTAATAATTTTCCAAATAATTCATGATTACCAATATCAACCAAGGGATATTTATCTTTCAAAATATTCAATCATACCAAAAGAGGTGCCTTTAACAAAGCTTCGTAAAATACCAATTTTTATATCCTTACCAAAGGTGGATTAACCAAGTTTTTCAAATGTTCCAAGCTCTTTATAAAATATACCAAGTGTAATAAAATTCAAATATCCAATACCATCATCAAAACATCCTAAATTTAGTGATTCTGAACTTGCATTTATTATCCATGAGGATGATGGTACTCATATGCTAGATTAAAAAGAGGTAGTGGATTAGAACCAATGATGAAAATTTTTCCATGTACCACCATTTATAATTATTATCTCATGTATATGATTAGTAATATTGGGGAACTTAAAATTTAGGTTTTTATACATTAAACGCAAATGGATTTCCATAATACTATTGAAAATGTTTCCTCATTCAACTATCAATCTTTTGCATAATGTTATAACATGAATATCCTTATCCATCAAAATTTGAACTACCATATTTACCTATATTTTGATGTCATAAATATCTATTTTAGCATGTGATTAATTATATACATTATTTTTATCAGTGGGTGAAAGATGACAAACTATTACTAAACGTATTCCATATGAGCATTTTCAATGAGGCTCAGAATTAGTTATATAGCTTAATAAAGGATTTCATAGCCACTTTTTCAAAATTGGAAGATTATTTAATCTTGGATTTAAATATACACAAGGTTCTAAAACATAAATTATAATATTTATACAATTTCAAATAATATCATAATGAGTCACTTGATTGTGCTATTTGATTCAAAAGTACATCATATGATTTAACATTTAGACCTTTAGATTTGGAATTACAATTTATTTTTCATAGATGTATTCTTTTAAAACTAAATAAAATACCATTGCATAAAAAATATGAATCATTTACCTATTTATATGTGGATGTGCATATATATGCTTTATTCATAATTACTCATCCAAATGAACTCAACATTTCTCCTTCCAAATACAAAAGTTTTATACCACACAAAAAGAAGGAGATGAATTACCTAATGAACATTATGAAAAAAAAGTGGCGTTCCTAAAATTTACATGGGATATTTAAAAAATTTAATTAATATGGGACCAATCCAAGTTCCACAATCTATGCAAGTTCCTCAAATATAACAAACTGAAAAGTGTCAATGCCACCAAGATTTAGTGATCACATTATTAATGGCTGGTGTTTATTTTTGGTATGACCACATTAATAATATGAAATATTAAAACTATCACAATGAAAGACATATCACAACTTGGGTACCATGTCATAGATTTATGTGATAAGGGAAAATTGAAAGATTATTTGGGCTTCTTTGTTATTCATATTACTTGTGGCCTCATTACAAAATTATGGGTCCTACCTCATACATCTATATAACCATTTACATTTAGAATATTTTGGATAAATTAAATGGAAGATAAAATAGATCTTAGTCAATAAGGTATTTCATTTTATGATAAGGGAAGATTGGTTAACATACTACATGATTGTCATCTTGATTATACCAAGAAAACAAATCAAAAGGAAGAAGATGATATGCATTTATATATCTCACACCACAAAAATCATGACGATGAGGATGAGTTAAAAAAATACTTCGATTTTGATATGGGAGACATCTATGAGCATTCGTTAGATGGTAGAATAAGATAGTCCTCTCTTTTCAAAATATTCCAAAAATACCAAAAAAAATAAAAAAACAAAAAATATTTTTGGCATTTGCGTGTTCCATTAGTTCCTTGGCATCTATGTTGTTATTTTGATGTTGGTAGATATCATATAATTTATTTATATACACATGTCTCATGCATACACAGATACATGATCTGTGCACTTTTGTATATTGGGCCTTCCCTATACTCATGTCATATGGACATTGGGGACATATGATTCTTTGATCAAAATACATCCAAGTTATATCATTATATGATCACTTTTCATTATCATGTTTGATCTTATGTACTTACACACTCCTTTATCCATGATTATATCATTTAGAGTGTACTTGATATGCTATGTAATTAAATTTTTTTGCTAACACATATATGTAGGGACTAGTATGCTACGTTTATGTTAGTTTCATATGATTTTCCTTTATGCACTTTATTGATTTCATGCCTTGCTTGTGTTGTATTGATTTTTTGAGCATTTTAATATGTTCTATTTTTTATGGCCCCCATGTCTTCTTGTTCCTCTTTTACATTTAAATATGTCATTTATTGTTGTACGAACATTTGAATATATCATTCTATACTTTATGGACATTTGACTAAGTCATGTCCCCTCGATTGTGTGGCACTTGAACATGCCCATTATTTGAGGTTTCCTTAGAACATTGCCTATTTATTTGAATTTGAGTGATCTTGTGTGTGTGATTGATTGATTTTTTTAGCTTATATTATTACGATCTAGACATTATCATGATCTATATCATGCATCTTAGGAATTATTGTGATAACTTTATACATGCTTCAATGATATATCTACCTATACATGTTCCTTATATATGATACATGATTAATACACAAATTATATGGTTATTTCATCCTTTTGAGGTAAGGTAACTACTAGTTTATATTTACTCTCATCTAAAGAGGGGAATATTAGTGTGGGTATGCCATTGAGGCATGGTTTCTAAAGTTATCACATTCTCATATTATAGTTTGAGTATGTTATGGAAATATGTTCTCCACATTTGTCACAGTTTTAGATTTCAACATGGGCATGTTAGGAAACATGTTCTCCACACTTGTGCAATTTACAAATAGGCCAAATTGGACAATTATATGATTTAGATATACATTTGTGGTATAATTCTATACATTGGTACCATTATTATTATTATACCTAGGTTTTGGAATGAGACATATATGAGGTGCATATCTTATGAAAAGGGAAACTAATTTGAAAAATCAAAATCAAATTTCAGATTTTAAATACTTATATTGACTTTTACACACTGTTATTGAGTGAATCTACTATAGTAGTTGGTTCATATTTTTGGGAAGGTTGAGGTGATAAAATCACATAATATTACTAATTTTATATGTTTTACTTGATTAAATCATCTAGATTCACCATATTTATGGTACATTTTTACTTGGATGAGTCATACTCATGAGGTTATCATTATGATTTGGTTACAATATTGAGCTAATCTTAACTGTCAGGTGGAAACTCAAATTTTTCTCCAAGGTTGGAAACAAGTTTTTTCATCCAATATATTTATATATATGCACTTTCATATTTTAAAATTTGTCTTTATCTCATATCTAATGGTTCATAATGATATATATTTTCAAATCAAGTTTCCAAAAGGTAAGATAATTTCATCGATACATAGGTGTAATCCTAAATTTTTATTTAAATCATTACAAATGGTTTCAATTTTAGATTATATTCAATGATTATAGACTATAACATGCTCTTGGTTTCACATCAATAGACATCAAATCACTCAAGTTGGGATCACACAAATGTAAGGTGTGTTATATCCACCCATGTTTGTATGTATTCTCATTTAAACTAGCAATTTCATTACTATATTAAATGGAGTAATTGTAGACACTAAATATGAATTATATAACAACTTAGTCTCTTATACTTGTCAAATATAGTCCTTGTATTTTCCTCTCATTTATAAACCTTTTATACTATCGAAAGGATCTCATCTGATATCTATTTGTGCTTATTTTTTATCTCTTAGTTTGACCAATGTGATTACAATGACCCAAAATTTATGTCATGCTCAAAATGTTATAAACTTGAATATATTATGTATTTTCAAGTTATGGACCTATTCCCTTTTTTTCTTCCAAAATACTTGTGTCCTAGTTAGACACCTAGGTTACTAAAAGTATCATGTTTTAACACAAGTGTTTAGTGCCCTAACATCATAAAATTTCCAATTTTAATGTGTACCTATGGTTGGACTAAGTACTGTAATGTAAGATATTTGTAGAAAGGTTTAGTATATATGCATGATTAATCTTCATTCATAACTCAACTAGTAATTTCATACCTCTCACAAGCTAAATTACCAAAATCATTTTATCAAACATTCAAGTGAGCAAAGGTTCCCTATTTTCTCCTATTTTTATATCAATCATATAGACAACACACCTATAGGCCTAAAGTACTGAAGGAACAACCTATGAGTCATCTTTACTAAGTTACAAGATAGGTCATTATTTTACTTGATTTCTACATATTACACCTTTATGAACAAATAAGTCAACACATTAGGGGATAAATACATCACTCTGAAGCCCTCTTTGGATTAGTTAATATGTAGGAATCACCCATTAATATAGGTTATTTACAGTTAGCTCAACACCATCATCCCACCAACCCTTTTTCTAAAGTCACTATGAATATGAAAAGCTAGGGTTTTGATGATTTTACAAGAGAGACAACCTATGAGACAAATATAAGTACACAAACATGAAGGAAAATGAAAACCTAAAATAATTTAGGTGGTCACATTCAAATGTAGCATGTATTTTGTACTAGAAACTTGCATCCAATTTAGACAAACATATTGATACAACCAGTCGAGGTCAACACAAGTGTCAAAGGCTAAAAACTAAAATTTTATAAAATATTATAACTAACATAGAATATGAATCTAGTCCCTTTTTTAACAATTCCACATCATATCCACATGTGCATAGTAAACCAAATAATTATTTCTATTTTCTATTTAGTACAATATCAATGAATAGTTATACTTGCTATTTTTATCATATCTCAACATTTAAATTTAAAATATTGTTCATCTATGTTTTAAATTAATTGGCATACTATACATATATATATATATCACCCTTATGCTTATTAATTTACCTATTATTAACCCTATACTGATTATTATCCTCATCCAAGTTAGGGTTAAACACATATTACCTCTAATTGAGTCTAGAAATGGTATTCTATGTAATCTATAGTCATTCATGTACACTGGTGAATCATATATGATATAAAACTAGCTAAAACCAGTATACAATAACTATGCACAAATTAAATAAATATGAAAAAGTATATATGAGCATGTATGGGTCTTGATTTTGGTATTTTCTAGAATATTTTACTATGTTTTTATGTTAACATATATATGTAAATAAAATATACAAAGTGAAAGAGAGATACTAGCCAATGAGTCCTACAAGGGACTCAAAATCAATGGAAATTATGTTTAGAAGAGGAATGCTAACCTTTCACAAAGGGAAAAGGATATATTATTGTGATTAAATTAAACTAAATTTTCAATCTGAATACCAATATCCTTTTTAGAATGATTACCATTGTGATAATAATTATTCATGATTATTTGTGATGTAGTGATTAATATATTATGCCTCATGTTCTCAAGTAATTATAAATTTAATAAAAATCTTATTCTAAGATACTTGGTTTGAAATATTTATTGTATCATTTAAATTTACTGATATGGCATTACTTGTATCTATTTATATACTAGTTAAAGATATGTTTACTTTTTGTTATTTTTTCTCTCAATATGTTCCTTATTTGGAAAATGATGTGATATTACCTTCATTATCGAGTGATGTACAACCTTTTATTTGATTAATCATTACTCGTATTGATTGTAGCCATCCTCCTCCAAGCATAACATTATAGGCACTTGAATTTGAAATAACACAAAACGTAAAATAATTCTCTTTTGAATAAAAATAAACTAATAATTTGATTAACCCATACATGTTGTAGAGGTACTAGTTTAATCTAAATGTTGATGTTTATTCCAAATAGATGTAAGAAATTATATAGGAAAAAAATTATTTCATGGTATTCCTTAACCCTTAATTCTATAAATATCTTATCATATATGTGAGTAGTGATAGTGAAAGGGTCTTGATATGAGGAAAGGCTTGGAATTTTCCCCATGCAACCATATTTGAAACTTTATATTTTGAAGGCATTTATTGCTTTGGATACTCTTTTATTATAGACCATATTTTAAGAACGATTTTTTTCTTATCTTGACTTTGATTTTTCAACTTATCTTTTATTAAATTCACCTTTTTTTGTAGCTCGTGCTTTTCAAATTGTTCCCTTTGTAATCACTCTTTTGCATCACATTCCATTTTTACTATTGGTTGATCTAACTTAGCTTGTTAAATATTTTAATATTCTAATTGTGACTTTTGAACCTTTTATTTTTGGAATTGTGCCTTTTAATCCTTTTCTTGTGTTAATTGTAACTTTGAATCATTTCTTGCTCTAATTTTTATTTTGGTAACTAGTTTTGTACTAGTTATGATTTTACCACTTTTTGTACTTTCTCTTAGTATCACCACTATAAATTAGCTTTTGAATTTTATTTTTGAAATCTAAAAAATTATCTATATGATGGCCATGTATTCCATGATATGCACAACAGTATTTTGATCTCTTTAGAGGATATAAAAGAGGTAGGTTTATAAATTTATTTTGAATAATTTGCCTTAGAATATAATTTGAACTCTTATTATACATTTACATACTTTTTAATCACTTATTGTATATGTATTAAGTTTTAATTTCTCATTTTGATATTAAATCTTTTTAGTCACAACATTTCTAGATGAAGATGCAAATACATGATTAAAACTAGCATACTTTGGATGTTTCTAATATGTGATATAATTTTACAATGATATGATATTTTCACTAAAAAACTAATTTTTATTTTTTAAATATGTTATTACCTTTGTCATAATTATTATTTGATCCTTTAGAGCTTCAAAATCACAAACCCTAGGTACTTCAGATTGAGCATGCATACATATATCCTAAAGAAAATATGTGGGAGGTGGAGGGGTTTTAGTAAGGATATGTTGGTTACCTTATTTTATAACCATATAATGGGATACATTACCTCTTGGGATAGTGATATATGGACATGGTTATATTTAAAGTAGCTATCATAACATTTAGGGATAGAAGGAGGATATATTTGTTAACCATTATAAATTTTACAAATACTAAAATGATAACAAAAAATGAGAGACATATGAATTATATAAAACACTCCAACATGATAATAAAATTACATATGAATTTGAAACCCTTAGAGGACAAAATTTTAGAAGGAAACCACATGGAAAATTAGGGATTTCCATGTTCAACAAGAAGAGGTTCACCAATATATTTAATAAAATTTGGGAAAACCTTGAAGATATGCATATTACTCTAAGTGACAAATTAATGTGTAAAATTTTTTTAAAAAAAATATTGAAAATATTAAACATTTACTAAATTTTAACTTGTTACGTCTGGAAACCTACTAAAAAAGGAAAGTGTAATGGAAAATATAACTTCATTTGAAAATAGTTCTTCAAGATGAATCATAAGTGAGATTAACAAGGTGACAAGGTCTGATGACTATGAAATTAGATCTAAAACTGAAATGAGCCCTAAACAATAGTTTCTTAAGCTGGATAGGAGATGGGGGGTACTCCTATCCTCTATGAGGTTGGTCCTATCCAATAGACAATGAAGATTTGGGATTTTTAAGTTCTATTCACCTTCATTTGTATGATATGTGTTATGTGTGCAATCTTCTGATCAACTGTAGAGACCATTATATGAGTATATTTCTTTCAAAACCCTAGTTTTTTGACATTTTATACCAATTTAAATCAATTGGATAAAAAAGAGTCATGGGTTGAGTTTAGGTGTGACCTAAATACCCCATGTGCCTACATATCAATATTCTGAAGAGGGAATAAACTTCATGTAGTTATCCTATGTTATGATTGTGTGTAAATAAATAGTGTAAAGTTCTAGATGTTGGTGTGATAATAGTGTGAATAAGTGCCTTAACTATGAATTTTAACCTTTTAGATGTATTCAAACTTTATCTCTTAGCTACTAGGATTATACATAATCAAAATTGGGAGAAAAAGGGATTTTAATCTTAGTGTGTAATTAGAATTCTAGTATTTTTCAAGGTGTGAGCCTCTTATGTGAAAAATGGTTTGAAATGTGATTATATAGTCATATATTTGAAATTCATTTGAATGGGGGTTATTAGGTACATAGGCTGAGCTTTCTATAGCTTTAACTTTTTTAAATTAGCTATTATTTGGTGAGGAACAAGAGAGATATATTTGAAAATAGATTAGGGAGATTCTATCCAATAGGTCATTATTTTCCAATGGGGACAAACACTGGTGTTAGGGGTATAAAATTACCTATATGAAGGTTGAGGCTAATAATATAATGGATAAATGCATTTTAGTGTAATTAATCAACATGAAAGAGTGAGTCTTCTACTCTCAAGGTGATTGAAAGTGATCAAAATGTACCTGAGGTGGGTTTAGAGATAAGTGTGTAAAGTAGTGGTCAAAAATGCACCATTTTCTCTTAAATGTTACTTTATATGTCTCCATGATTCAATAAATTCCATCAAATTCTAAATTCAAAACATATTTTGTATCACCTTCAATGATATTAGAGAGATCTAAGAATTTTTCATTCATCATCATATACGTGTTATGGTATTTTTATTAATATATAATATCTTCTCAAGGATCATTTATTTTTTATTGAAGTGTTCAAATTTTAATCTTAGTAATAGTTTTTGTTGACTTCATTTATAGGAATGATAACACATGACTAGTCTAGTCAAATATCACCCCAAGGTCTTTCTCAACAATATTTTTTAAAATATAGGGATTTTGGATACTATAATAATCATTTTGAATATCTTTGAAGGAAATGCTACTAAGGATACCTGAGCATATTTTATTTGTTATATAAGAGTAGCTTTTTTCATTTCCATGTTGAAACAACAACTATTTTTTTGGTACATGTTAGCCCTAATTCATGTATTAATTTTTTTGACATCACATTATCTAAAGATCCAAAATCAATTATATAATTATTTAAATAAAATCCCGCAACAAGAAGCAAAGCATATGGTGGCTAAAATATTTCAATACTTTAATTAGAAACAATCGCATTATTATGCAATGTAGAATTGACCAATATTACATGAGTTCCATGAGGAGATGCATATAAACTTCTCTTATAATAAATTTGATCAATCTATTAAGATGGTTAGTATTTCACTTGAGGTATTTAGTTTAGGAGAATTGGATATTGGTTTTATTCATGTGATGAATGATATCAAAAGAATAAGAATAGGCAATATTCGATTCATAATTAGTGGAGATATTAATGGGAAATAAATAACTTATCATTTTTTAGGATATTTATTATTTTTGAGGTTTTGTAACGGAGTAACTCTATTGAGAATAAACCTCAGAGTAGTTCTAGATTTATGAGCTTCTTTAGCATTTTGCATATCATATTCTTTATTCTTGTCTTCTACTTGAAACATATCATTCTGATCTATGGTGAATATTGAATATGAAAGACTATTCATATTATCTGCTCTATCATCATACTCATCATAATGAGGTTCATATTCAAGATATCCCATAATAGAGCCACCATTGAGTTCTAAATTTCAAGATTAGAGGTTCCTGTAACACCTTCTTTTGATGGTTATTTAATGGTGCATAATTATAACATCCTTACCATTTATTGGAAGTTATAACCATCATGATAATTAGTATCATGAAATATACATGAAAAATGAATTTTCATATGAACTACTTTGATGGTGAGTTGAGGACTTGGAGTAGGGATTCTAAGACAAATATTTCCATTATGTAGCACAAATAGGTATCTAGGCACATATTTATATGGATTAACATGGTGAGCCTAAGTTATTTTGTTATCCAAGGCCAATATATATTTTTATGGTTTTTCAATCAAATGATTAAATGAACTTTGTTCTTTGTTTTTAAATGAGTCTTTTTTTATTATTTCAACCATGATCATATAATGTTATATTTATATATCCTAAGTTTATGATTTTTTTAGAGTTTGTGGATAATTTATTCATGGGAATAAACTTACTTCAAGAAATTATGAATTCAATAAAAACCACTTGAAATTTTCTATGGTAGGCATGGTAGTAGAAACAATATTGTGTATCAACTTATTGAATCGAGTTATGAATTCTCTCATGGGTTAATGATGTTATTTATGTATTTCATATAATTGAGCTAAGAGGTAATGTTCACCTTCAAATAGTTTGAACCTTTCTTCAAATTTGGTTTTCATCATCTGCTACTTTGGAATAGAATCTTTTAGTATATAGTAAAATCATTTAGTTTTTTCTTTATCAAAAGTTTCCAAAAATAACATGACTGATACATTATTTTGTTACACACTCAAAATACTACAGTTAGAAATGGAATACTTTATATGCTCATTAATTGTTTTAATATCACTATTAAACTTAATAATTTTTTCTTTAAACCCTTGGGTAACATGTGGAATTGATCACCTAAGGCCAATGTCCAAATATGAGGACCCCATGGTATAAGTACAATTTCCATGTTTTGGGAGTCTATCTCCCTTGGAACTAAGATGTAAGGCACAAAAAACAATCTGATTATAAGTTACACCTTTTTTATTCACTCAAGATAAAATATAAAATTATATTATTCTTATAAGTCAAATAATGCATTAGAAACACCTTTATTTCTACAACCCCTTGTGTATTTATTTCCAACCATGATGACAAAGAATTTTGACATATTAAATTATAAGAGATGATATTATTATACAAATGTTAAATTGATATAAAAATGACACTTATCACATTGAGTGATAGAGTGAGTGGTTAGCACATAAAAATTAATTTTTGCCTCGCTATGGGTGGAAAAACTATTGGTGGAATATGTACAATTTTCACAAATCTGGTATTTTATAACAATAAAGGAGAAAAAAAATTATCTCCTCTATTTGGAGGGGAGGTTACCTTTATTGAAAATATGAAAATATAAAATAAACCTATCTAAAATATTTATTGTTTGAATGGAGTATTGTGTTTAATTACTTTGAACCAACAATAAAAATGAAAGGGAGGAAGCTAAAAGGTCATGCATGAATGAGAAACATAGATTTAATACTATACATGACAAGAAAGATTTATAAAAAGTAATATTTTTATTTGATAATAATACAATCATTTATTAAATCAGGATAAATATATTAACATAATAAAAATACACTTCTAAAAATAAAAAAATAGACGTTGAGCTCTAAATTTTCCTTTTTGTTCTCAATTTGAAGAATGAACTCAATGTTTCTTTTTCCTTCATTTCATGCAAAATTAAAGTGGGCATAAAATATCCCTAATAAAATTGTAATTTATCCTATTTATATAGATAGGATGGAATGGGATAACCCTTCATATTCCATTATGACTCTTGGCATTCAAAACTAGGTCAAAAAGTGTTTTGGTATTTTGATAATCCCTATCAAGCTTTGAGGACACCTGTGAAACTTTTAAAATTTTATGTTGTACTTTTTATAGACCTTATCAGGCATGTTAAGCCAATCAAACACTTTGAGTACCTATGGTACCTATAGATCATCAACCTGGTCGAGTGCTTTAAAAATGTACTACACCTCGAGCACCTTATAGATGATTACAAATTCATTTCTTACCCTATCATGTAATTTGAGTCCTCATACATTATTTAAACTAACATTTCTTTACCTTTTTGAGTCCATCAAGCCTATCAAGTACTTGATGCACCAAGTGAACCATGATAAAATTATATCCATTATAATTTTCATCACTCTAGCACAATAACTAACTTTGTAAAACCTTTCAAACTTGTCAGGACCACCAGGTACATCAGAGGTTGACAATACTCATGGAACTAACGTCGACTAGGTTATATGCCTTTCTTGTAACGTATGGAACAATAGGCCAAATTAGGTATTCTTCCCTAGAAGGAATATAAATTTTGAGACCTATTCTTTTTACAATAGATGTTTGCAATCAAACTTTATCGCATTAATTTGGTCTACTCATTAGTGCAAAAATTAGGGGGAATGTAGAATTAATTTTTTTACAACAAAATTGTAATTACTTGACTTATACATTATAAGCCAATGTAATTAGCTAGTTCTACCTACTTTTTACTCACAAAATATGTCTTAGAGTCTATAAATTATCTCTATGTGCTTTACCAATTGTTCATATTAGAAATAACAGCTGAAAACTTTCATAGACGTTGTTGAAAAATGTCACACACTTAGGACAACTAACACTATTAGGATTATTGCTGGTGTCCCTATGTATAGTGGAGATGTGGATTTTTTATGTGCCTTAGATTTATTCCTAAAATCAGGTTTCATGTTTGTGCATTTATTTAATCCTAAGATAAAATAACTATTTTATGTGTATACTATAAAAAACTTACTTGTGCTTGATCAAACACAAGATGCCTTAAAAATGGATCAGTATTTTGGATTGCACAATCTAAACCACTCCTCACTAAATGATTGATCATTTCATATGATCAAATACTTCAAATATGGCTCAAATCCCATGTGGTTATCCAACTTATGTGGGTGTTTGCAACATCTTGAAAAATATATAACAAGATTATATATTTTAATCTTTGATACTTGGTACCATGTAACTTTTATTTTGGTATACAAATTTGGTTCTATGGACTACTCTAGGACTCCTTGAACTTGAATTTGTTAGATGTGTATATTCCTTTTGATAATTTTCTAAGAGAGTGGTAGTTTATTTCTAAATGTTGTAAATAATTTCCAAGTGAATAATAACCTTAGGGTTTATTTTTATTTATAGAAAACTATTCATTTATTTATCTCTATGATCAACCCATAAAATGTTTCTAGGTCAACCTAATGGATACTTCATAATTTTAAAAATGGTTGTTGAGGGCTACCAGACATTTTCAGAAGAGTAAGACACATTTGGTACCTACCACTACCCAAAAAAAGAAAAACAAGGATTTGAAATGCAAAGAATGTAGGTCTAGGTTTCTAAAGGGTTTGTGTATATACTAAATTTATCTTTAATAACTAATTATGGTGAATAGAGGAAGCTAATACAATATATGGGTAGATAGATAGATTAAAGGTGTGCACAAAATTTAAATATACATGTATTATCAAAGTATGTCAAATTTGATATTTCCAAAGTGCTAGAGACCAAATTTACATGTTTTTATATCCCCCCTTTTGAGATAGTATTGTAAATGTTAAATTAAAAGGATACAATAAATAAATTTTTCACCTATGATAATATTAATTGATGTTAACATGTACAATATAAATTTTATGTTTTATCTTTATAAAATTTTAAATAAACATGTATAGATAAATGTCCTCTCATAATAAGAAATTTAAAATAATACCAATCATTGAAAACCTTGAAATTGAAAATATAATTAATGATAACACATGATGGTTTGGAAAACATGTCATCACTTGTTGAAATTGATTGGAGAATATCATGATTGAACATGCCCCAAGGAGATGTAACTACTGAAACTATAAGTTGACAAGTGTATATGCCATAATTTCTACTAAACAATGTGGTGTTACAAGTTGAGTAACACAATAACCTAGATAAATTTGATTCTGTTATAAAAATAATCCTCCTATTGAACCCTAAAATTATGTTCACACATAAAATGATCAACTAATATATAAAAAAAATACCAAAAGTGCTTATGTAGTACCATCGTTCCCTACCAATCCTCAACATAAAAATTTATAAAAGTGTTTGTATGAAAAAATTCCACTCCCCATATGATATATGTTCCTCAAATTGATAAACCAATGTCATAACTTATCTCAAAATAATAATAAATATCTCAATTATTCCTAAATATGACGTGAATATGTCTCAATCTAATCCATCTAAATATTATAATTTATCTTATAATGTGAAATTATCTATCTAGCATTGCCTAAATCTCTAAAACAAGCCCATTTTATGCTCTCATTTTGATATGAAGGATTAATCATGTGAATCACTCATCTCAACAAGTGACTTATGCACATCACGTGTTATATAGAAAATTTATAATCATGTAACATATGAAACATGAAATCCAGTACATAATCATGTTAATTATATTGTAGAAGAAGTTGCCATACTTAGCTAAATATGTCAATGAATCATACAATAATTATAATCATAGTAGATGTATGATGCAAATCATGGAAACACTAAATATAAATATATAACACAAAATAGATATGTGTATGATATAAATCATAACACCAAGAAAAAATTAACAATCAATTTGTTACATATAAATATATGTAAATATGAACATATCCAAAGTATCATAGTGAATAAACCATAGGCACACACATCATGATGAATGAACACACAAACCTATAAGACATGACACAAATTTGACATAGTGAATATTCTCACAAAATATATAACAAGTATTATATAATAAAATTATAATCAATCAATGACACAATCATCTACATTAAATAATCATAGAACAAGAAATGTTAGTTTGCATTATTAGTCAATGTCATAATCTAGTATAATAAATAAAAATACTCATATGAAATAAAACTCTAAAATGTATGACCAAGAGTAAGTCATGTATAAACAGAACAAGTAAATCAATCCAATCAATGGACTAACATAGAAATATATAATTTGATATGTGTACAAAGATGCCCATAACACAGGCATGCACTCAAACTAGAAATGTGCCTTATGGTTGTGACAAATGTCATGTTTTTTTTGTATCCATGTATCAAGTGTAACTTGTATGTCCTACATATGATGCATGTATACTATGAAAATCATGTGTGTATAAAATGGATATGTCACTCACCATGTATATTAAAAATGACATTAAGAAATTATGTGTATCATCAAAGCAAGTTATGTATAGGTCTTGGTTTTTTAATTTCTACTATTTAATTTTTTATTTGAAATATATATATATTTTTTAATATTGATAAAAATAATAACTTAGTAAATGAAACAAGGACAATGGGAAAAGATGAGATAAATAAAATAATATGATGGATATAAACAATCAATAGTATAGCTTATTTCATAATGTGCATTCAATGTAGTGCCAAAATAATATAAAGAAAAATTAATTGGTATGCCTCTATTTTATGGTAAAGTTATTTCTCAAAGGAGTATGTGAAATAACTCATAATAAAAACATACCCCAAGTGGGAAAAAGTCATTATGTGAATTCATTAGATATTCAGGCATAATTTTTTTGTGATGGCATAAGTTTAATTTGTGCCAAGTGGGTAAGAAATATGTCATATCTTGGTGTAACTTGCCTTAAATAACATAAACTAAGATCAAACCACTATAAAGGATGTCTATGAATATGTCAATATAAGATAACCAGAATGAATGTCCATATTAGGATAGAAAATTAAAAGGAAAAGGCCAATTAAATATGTGATAATGAAACCAAATCCAAGAGATAGAAGAATAATAAAATAAAAATCAGATGTACATGTCCACATATAATAATGGATAAATAAATAAATAAGTCAACACGTGATCTTAAAGTAATCAAGAAATAAAATAATAAATCCTAATATGTATAATAATGCTAAGGATAACCCATGATCCCATCAATGGGATGCTTAAGTGGAGGTCCTATACCAATTGATAAAATTTTCACATGCTAAGTTGTAGCACACATATCACTATCAAAATATTAAAATTAGTCAAAAGATGTATGATATTTTAAATTTTTTAGTATGATCAATATAGCATGTATGTACTACATATCTCTAGTATTCAGAGTAACATGTGGAATTTTTTGCATGTTAGGATAATGCATCAATGTTCTTTGTGTAATAATCTCACAAGACTATTGTAAACTGCCATAGGATGCAAAACATTAGGTAATGTGTGTTCAACTCAAATAGGTCACTAATGTAGAGGATGCTGAAGAATAAATTATTTATTAAAATCAATCCATTGACATTGTAATGCAATCTCTATTGTTTTTAGGGATAAACTTGTATGGTTTATGCTGTAGCATAATTTGGAATTAGAGTAGTAAATGTCCTAGGCTAAATAGGGTACTCATATATAACACCTAGAAATATAATATTTTTTTTATTATGAATATAATTTAAGAGTAAATATAATAACATATGATTTCATGTATCATATGTATCCATTGTCATTCTAAAATCATTTCAAATATGGTCTTGTCTAGAAAATAATAATAATCATGTAGCAATATTTGTAGGTCCTACCATAAGTGGTAACAAGACTCCCTGATGGAGAATTTGACATTTTCAATCAAACCCTTTTATCATGTCTATTTTATTAATAAAATATCTATATGTATACCCAAGAATAGCAATTAATGTCATAGTATATGTTTTTTCACTTGACCCATTTCCCACTATAACACTTTTTATGGGATGTGAGTGAAAAATATCACGTGTGGATAAAGGTGTATTGCGGGAATCATCATTAATAATTTCATGGTCATCAAATATAATCATGTATCATTACAATTTTGTATTCATAATTGTAACAATAAGGCCATTTATTGGATGAGGTTCCTTAGTTGTAAGAACATAGGAAGCCTAAGGAGGTTGTACAATGTCAGTAATATGTACCTTAGGATTAATTTTACTTTATTGTGCCTCATGCTCCAAAAATGGATCAATGAACATATTAATATTTGAAATAGGTTATGCAACTAAATCATTAATAGTTATACTATTATAAGTAAACTCAACAATGTTATTATCAATTAGGTCTTGGATCTTGTGTCTTAAACCAAAACATCAATTAGTAAAAAGTTTTATGTATCAATGTGAATAAAAATATGCATTGATATCAAAAGCATTAATTTTTGTATTTTTCAAGTCATGTCCATATGTGGAGGAATATATATTAGGTTACACTCAAGTAATTTTTCCAACACATTACAAATAAATTTTGATAATCATGTAAATTGCCTCCATGGGGGAGCAAAAAGGAAAATTTTATTACTAGGTTATGAAATCATATTTCTTGTTGTTTGTTGCCTCATTATTAGAAGGATTAGTCTTTTTTTGAAAGGTGTTTTTCTTTGATATTTATAATTTTAAGACATTGATAGGTTGTTCCCATAATGTGGTGCTTTATGGACCATTAAATACTGTAACCATTTTTTTCATTTTGTGAAGAATCATTTAATTGAGGAATGGTGATCCCTATGTTGTTTTGACTTGAAGACTTATTATGGTTGCTTATTTCTCTATTCAATTTTATTCTTTCAGACTAACTATGTTTTCTTACCATAGACTCATTCTTTATACTACATATAGTCTACTTGCATATTAAAGAATCACCAACCACCATGATATGATTCAACTTGGGTTGGGACCTCTATATTCATTGATCGCTATTATATTTAAAAAAATGAGTATTTATACATATTATATTTAATTATTTTTACTTATTTAAATGTTTTAATAAATAAATATGTAAATATATCATGTTTAGTTTGTTATAGATTTATATTTATTTCATCTAGAATTAATATATCTTTAATATTTAAGGAGTTTTTGCCTTTAATTTTTTATTATTTCCATAACTAAAATATAATAATAAATTTATTATTTTATATATGTTTTCATGTAATGTTAAAAAATTATTTATTAGTTACAATTCTTGGATTTTATAAATTTTATAAATTTTTTTTGTTGATATTCAAACTAGTTTTATCGATATTAGAATTTGTTCTATTCAATATTAAATTTGATTTTCATTAATGTTAGATTTTTATTTTATCTATTTTAGATTAATACATTTTAATATAACTTATCTTAAATTTATATTTTGGACTGGAATATGTTTACATTTAATTAAATTATTATTATAAATAAAACTATTAATTATATTTAATAGATTATATATCTAAAAAATATGATTATATAGACACTTGAAATGATCTATTGATATATTTAATTCATTTTAACATTATATATGTCTGGCACCTTTGTATATGTCTAATTGATTGACCTAAATTTGATAATTTGACATTATGAAATTGTTATGATGACTTTCGATTTCTCCCTCTTTTTATGCATCCTCATGTAACCTTTACATTAACCTTATGTTTATCTTGACACGTTTACTTAAATCATATTTTAGTTAGGTGTTGTCATTTCTCTCTTCTATATTTTTAGCTTCTAACCTTTATAAGTTTGCCTTCATTATTTTTTCCATAGTTTTAATTCAACCATTGAATATAAACAAACTATTAGGCTCAATTGAGTATTAGGCATATACAAATCACAAAGATGATATATTGAAGACATGCATAATGTGTTTTTTTTTTTTTTTTTTTTGTATTTATTATTATTTATATATTTATTTAATTTGCGAGGTTTGAATATTTGAGAACTAATTAATTCACACTAACCATGAAACCTTAACATGAAGCCTCAAATCAATTCTTCTATATTTTGAACTTGTAAAATTGACTCATTTTTTGAGACACATAAGTCAAATCACTTATTTAGTGGAAGTAGGAATGAAATCCCTTATTTTAATAAGAGTACTATTTATCCATCTATGTTTTATTGTAAAATTATTTATTATAATTTTATGTGTTTTATAATATTTAACTTTTAGTAATTATATTATCTTAGTAAAAATTTTAAGAGTTTCATATGCTAAATATACTTTTATCATTTTTTCCCCATAATAAAAGCACCTATTTACTATATAAACTTCTATGATAAGATAAGATTTATTAAATAATTTTTTTAATGTTATATATAATCCTTAACATAATAAGATTATGTAGACACCAAAAACGGTTAATATTCATATATTTAATTAGTTTTATTTTATATGTTTTTAGCACATTTGTCTATATATAAGTGATTGGCCTAAATTTGATGTTATGGTGACTTGAATTTTATCCCTCTTTTTCACTTAGCCCTTCTAAAACTTTACATTGACCTTATACTTATCTTACCATGTTAATTTAGGTCCTATTTAATTCTAGGTACATCTATTTAACCCTTCAAACATTTTAGCTTCTATGTAAGTTAACATTCATGTCTATTTTTACATAGTCTATATAGACAAATGGTTAGGCTCAATTGACCATTATACTTATACATATCCCAAATAAGACATATTGAAGATGTGTATGGCATACTATATTATAATAAATTTTTATTGATATATTTATTTAAATTGTGATGTTTAAATATTTGAAAGTTACTTAGTTCACACTAACCACCCAAATATTAATATAGGGTCTCAAACTAATATTTATACATTTTAGACTTGTAAAATTACTTAATCTAAATATAGGAATAAAATCCATTATTTAACTAATTGTAATTTATTTCCATTTTGATTTATTATATAAATATTTAAAACTTATTTACTAGAATTTTACTTATTTGCCAATGCTTAATTTTCTAGTTAAAATAAATTATTAAAATTAACCAGCTTGGTTAAGACCAGTTTATTATCTAATAAATAAATAAGAATGACTGACTAGAAATAACAATAGTTATTTTGTTCAAGGACACTATATTTTTTATTATGGGTAAAGGGTGGGGTTTTTTTAAACTAGGGATCCTTACCCTAGAAATCGAACACACAACCAAGGGTTAAATAACCAAATATTAAAATACAATGGGTAGAAAAATAACATGAAAAAGAATAATAAAAATAACTACAAAAAATATCTCAAAAATAGTTGTTAATGACCCACCCAAAATAGATGTTCAAAATATATATTTCTTACACTATTTATGTCAGATCTAATTCATTCTAATATTCAATCCATGCCTCCACCTTCCATGAGGTTTCTGTTGGACCCTCTTGAATAGAATAACTTGTTGGACAGTTGGACCTCCTCTTTTCTATTTTTATATTTTTTTAGTAAAATTTAATCCATCCTCTATCATCCTTATAGGTTCTAAGATAAATAACATTCCTCATACCCTCATCATAATTGTACAAACTCAATTCAAAATCCTCACTATGTAATATGTTAATTTGTTTTCCGTTCACATGATAATGTGATGATCAGAATTATGGATTCTTCAAAAATATCTAAAATCTTACCATCTTAAAGAGGTATTGGAATATAATCATGTAAATTATCTTCTTTATTTTCTCTCACTACATCAAGATGTTCTGATATGTGCTTTGTATCTGTCTCTTCTTCTAAATCTGATGAGCTATATACTTCAGACAAAAATCTATGATAAGTTCTAAATATGAATGCTTCCACCAAATCAAATATATTTTTAGTTTTTTAAGAGGACAATTAGAAGTTAAATGACCAGTAATAAAAAACTTATGACACTTAAAAGGTAGTTCCTCATAGTCCATCATCAGACTTCATACTTGACATTCTACTATCAGATCTATAGATGCTAGAAGATTAAGCATAGTATCAATGAAAACTAATATTCTAACAAAATTTGTATGAGAGAACAACTCAATTACTGAATTAGTTTATATGAATTAGCTAAAGGAGTTACCGATATCATAGAAGAAAGGTTTAGCCCAAAAATGAAGGGAAAGATGTAGGATTCAGATGCATATGGGTTTGGAGGAGAAAGTATCAATAAGGGGATTAAAGTTTGAATCCCAAGGTTTCATAAATAACTAGTGTTGATTACAGCTCCACTAATGACCAAGTATAAGATCTTTTATCTGAACAAAGGATAAAAACATCAATATAAAAACCTTTTGTATAAGGATAAAGTTCTCCTTTAACTTTTAAAATAGGTTTCCATTTTAATGAGATCTATTCATTTAAATATTGGATATTGGGTCATAATTATTCAAACTAGCATATCACTTCTTGATAGATACCACACTCACTTTAAAAACATTAAATTATGATTGTATCAATGAATCCATACATGAAATATTATACTCTTTCTAGTTCTACAATATTCTTTCCTGATCTCCCTCATGATGCTTGAAACCCTTACTAGCTTCTTAAGCCTTAATGGAGCTTTAGGTATTCAATCTACAGTATGCATCTATCTGAAGCTTCCAATAAGTTTAAACACATTTTATTCAATGTATCTAACATGTTTCAATCCTCATATAATATATAATACTCTAAGATATTGAATTTCGTCTCTAAACTCCTTACCTTCTTCAGAAGCTTGTAGGTCTTATTAGGCCTAATTGTGCCTCCAATAGGTCAAAATCATTATTATCCCCTTCTTCAATCTGAAAACAACTTTATTAAGGTATTTAAAACATATTAAATATTATCCAAGCCTTATAAGAAGTTATAGCACTTCAAGAGTAAGGAAAACTCAACTTTGACTTTTTGACAATTGTTGAAAAATGAGCACCTACAGGCTGATAAAAACAAAGTCATCTATATCTGAAAATATATAGCACCTTTTGTCATGAAAACAATTGTATTAAATCACAAATACTTTTATATAACTTTTAAAAATATAATAAATTCATTTGGATTAGTATTTTATGAGTTATGGCCTTTTTAGTGACTTGAGAATACGTTTTTTTTGAATTGTTTCAGAACTTCAGGTCTGTATTTTGATCATATAATTTTCCACATTGCTCCATTTGATCTGAAACCACTTTCATTGTATTAATAACCCAAATAATAATCTACACAAAAAATTTCATAAGTTTTCATATTGCAAAACTCGATATGTACTCATTTTTCCAACTGTGACTAGTTGTTTTTCCACACAGGCTGAGAGCTAAATTTTGGAGTTTTTAAAGTATCTAAATGATTTCAAGAATTATTTTCTTCTCATATAAACTCTCTCTTACCCCACATACCTCTTCCTCAGATTTTATAAGTCTCATGCATGTATTTTCATGTAAATCTAACCTTGGAACAGTGGACTGTGTGTTTATCAAAGCACCTTGTTCACAACCCTGCTCATTCATTCTTACAACCTTTCATGCATTCTAAACTTCCTGAAACCAAACACAAGTCTTGGATTGTTTATTATTTACAATAATTAATGGTTTCTCATGCCTTTTATTATGCTAATAGATATTCATTATTCTTTATGCTCAAAGAAACACACACACAGATCTGCATACTATGTAAGTCAAACCTCTTATACATGAGAGCATTGTTTGCATATAATAACATGAAAACCAATTATTTGCCTTCTTAATAAATCAATAATACTTAAAATACAGGAGTTACAATATCCCATGCTTAATGGCTTAACAAATCCTTATGAGATACTTCATTTCTTCTCTTTTTCTTCACATGCAAACTCCTCTTTCTCCCTTACATTCTTACATACCTTGATCTCCTGATTCACCTCTCTATCTCTCTTCCTCTCTTCTCTATGTCCCATTGTCCTCTTGAATGAATTTTTATTTTCTCCTCTTCTCTCATTAATTCATATCCTACTCTTTTGGTTTTAAAGAATCTCTTTCAAACCTCTACGCCCAATTTGGGCTCAAGATAAAACAAAAACAGTTTTTAAATTGCAACAATATACCAAGGTTGAAATATTTTCAACCACTCCTCCTTTATTTCCTCAACAGCCCCAACATTTACTTTTTATCTTTACTTTTTACAATTACTCCTTGTTAACAGCATATTAGAGGGAAAATACAATAAATTGAATTTGAATTCAATCATCCCAACGTAACCATATCTTTCCAAGAAAATGAATGTAGATGCTCTTGCATCACTTCTTTTTTGAGATAGTAACCTTTGTTCATCAAGACCAAACTAAGATCCTCATTATCTATTGTAAATGACAAATCATTTGGATCCAGTTTTATGGGCTTTCATTTAAATATTTTAAAGGATTTTTTATAGCCTATGAGAATGATTTATCTCCCATATTCACTTCCCCACTAACTACCTCCTCAATTGACACAAGTTGCATCAACCCATAATCCTTAGAAATAAAAAGAGTTGAAAAATACAAGGTCCATCAACACTACTAAGGGGATTACTATTACCTAGTGCATCATCACCACTACATCTAGTCTTAGCCCCATCCACCATTGGCTTCCCTTCTTTAATTGTCATCATTGCCTTTGCCTACTCTATCAAGATAGTTACTTCTAAAAAGTAGCATAATGGATTTGAAACCCTAACTATCATGATCTTCATTGGAAAGCAATTAATTAACCTCACTTAAAAATTTAACTTGATTTTAACATAAGAGTGGCTTGACTTATTTTAGAGATACTAATTATGTCGAGAGTGGTTTGACTTATTTCACAATTCCATAATGTGAAATTTAACTTCATTCTCAAGTAAGAGTAGATTGACTTATTTTAGAGTTACTAAATATGTCGAGAGTGGTTTGACTTATTTCACAATTCCATAATGTGTTGATATTGAATTTATTACAAGTATCATGTACATATATGAGACTTGTAAATTAGATACTTTAGAAATTTCAAATCTCTATAAACATATTTTATTCTTTCAAATTTTACCTGGGATATACCTCATGTTTTTTTCTAACCCATAATAAAAAGACAATTATAATTTTACCATATAAATTTTTATTATAAGAAAATATTTTTTAAATAAGTTCTTTAATATTATATATAATCTTAATAAAAATTTATTTATTTCATAAATTTAACAAATAAAAATGCAAAAATATTATATCTATATCTTTATAGATTTAAATTTACTTCATATAAAATTATTATCTTTTTATATTTATAAAAAATATTAATTTTTAAATATTTTTATAAGAACAATAGAATAATAAAAAAAAATTTATAGATTATTTTTATATATTATAATAATTTTTTTTATTTAGTATAAACTCTTAGTTCATATAAACATAATTAATTTTAAATTTTTTAGGTCCACATTGAATTCCATTTTCATTAATATTAGAATATATTTTCTTAAATATTACATTATGTTTTTGGTTAAAATTGAATTTTGATTTAATATATTAAGTTATCTTAAATTTATTTTGTAGATTAAAATATGTTCAAATTTAATAAAATGATGATTATAATTAATAAAATAATAATAATTATTTATTTTAAATGAATTATTTACATAAAAATAATATAATTATATATACATTTAAAATAGTTTATTAGTATATATTTATTTAAAGTTTATATATATATATATATATATATATATATATATATATATATATATAATATTTACATAAAATAACATGAATGTCTATATATAGATATGTGATTAGTAAAAATTTAGTATTATGGAATTGTTAAGTTAACTTTCGATTTCTTTCCTTTTATTCATGTATCTCTGTACAACATTTATATTAGATTTATACTTATCTTGACATGTTCTCTTAGGTCTTATTTAAATTTAGGTACACTCATTTGAACCTTCTGTGATTTAAGCTTCTAATCATTAAAAGGTTAGCCTTATACAAATTTTTCTATAGTTTGAATTTAGTTCAATTGAGCATTAGACATGTAATTATTACAAAGAGGATATATTTGAGACATGAATTATATATTTTATTTTGATATATATTTTTTATTAATAGATATGTTTAATTTATGAGGTTTGAAAATTTAAGAGCTAGTCAATTTACATTAGTCATCCAAATATTAATGGAAGATCTTAAACTAATATTTATATATTTTAAACTTATAAAATTAATTTATTTTAGAATTTGACACAATTAAAAATACTAAAAATCTTTATTTAATATAATTATGAACAAAATCCAAAAGTAATCTATTTGCATCTATATTTTTTTATAAAACTATCCAAAAATTATTTATTATAATTGTATGTATCATTCACCATATTTTTCTAATCAATATTAAGAAATACAATTATAATTTTATTACATAAATGTTTTATTATAAAAAAAAATCTATAAAATACATATTTTAATTTTGTATATAATCCCAATAAAAAAATTACTTATTTAAATATTTTAATAAATAAACATTTTAAAAAATTATGTTTATTTTGTTATAGATTTATATTTATTTCATCTAAAATTATTACTTGTTTTATATTTATGTAGTTTTTGCCTTTAATTTGTCATTATTTTTACGATTATAATATTAAAATGCTTTTGACTATTTGCAATTTTTTTAGATATATTTCTTTTTAATTTTAGAATTCATTTTTTTGATATTGAATTATAATTTTAATTATTTTAGATTAATATATTTTAATACAGGGTATATATAATTTACAATTTGAATCAAAATATGTCTAAATTTATTGAAATGATGGTTATAATTAATAAAAATAAAAATAATTATTTATTTTAAATATATTATTTCCTTAAAAATTATGTGATTATTTAAACACTTAAAATAATCCATTATGATATATTTAATTAGTATTATTTTATATATTTTTTCATGTTTTTCTATATATATAAATGATTGATCTAAATTTGAGGCTATGGAATGGTTATAATAACTATTGATATCTTTTTTTTTTAATGCAATCTTATGAAACCTTTACATTATCTTTATGTTTATCATGACACATTTGTTTGGGCCCTTTAAGTTTAAGTACACTTGTTCAACCTTTATTTAAGTATACTTGTTCAGCCTTTCTTCATTTTTAGTTTCTAACCCTTATAAATTAGCCTTCATGTCACTTTTGCATAGTTCGAATTCAATCATTTATATATAGACAAATATTAGGCTCAACTGAGCATCACACACAAAGATATCACAAGTTATTAGGCTCAACTGAGCATAAGTCATAGATATATGACAAAATGACATATTTGAGACATGAAAAGCATATTTTATTTTGGTTATTTTTATTATTGATATATTTGTTAAATTTGTTAAGTTTAAACATTTAAATATTAATTAAATCCCACTAGCCCCTTAAACCTTAATGTCTTTGAATTAATATTTATATATTTAAATTTGTAAAATTAACTTATTTTTTGAGAGGTACATATCAAAACCCTTATTTAGTGAAGTATGAATGAAAATCCTTATTTAACTAACAATACTTTATTTCCATTTATGCTTTATTATACAACTATTTATAAATTATATAGTGTAATTTTTTATAGCAATTTTATATGTTTAAATTGATATTAGCATATTTTATTCATAAAATTTGTTAAAAGTTTAGTGCCTCAAATATATTTTATTCATTTTTTAATCATAATAAAAACACAACTCTTTATCATATAAATTTTTATTATAAAATAATTTATATTTTAATTTATATAAAATTTTATTTAAAAATTATTTTTTAAGTTTTTTGTTGGTAAATGGGAGAACTGAATACAAATTTTACATAGTAGTAATATTATATTTTCATATATTTGATACAAAATATTTGGCTATTGTACAACTATGGAGGTAGTACAATAACCTCTTACAAAATAGGGAAGACAAATAACAACTTACCTAATAATACACATGAGTAATAACAAACCTTACGAGAATACATTTATTGATAATAATAAATAACTAATATACTTATAATAGATTTTAAATATTTAAACTTATATAACAATTAATAATGTTATTAAATCTTAACATTCACCTCCTTAGCATTATTAATTTCTAGCACCCCTTTAATTCAAGCACAGTACAAAGTTTTTATACTTTTTGCATACCATGCTCACCTTTTAGGTGGCATGCCATCTTTGTGGCTTCATGGCCTTGGTGGTGCCTTGGTTTTTCCTTTCAAGATTACAACAAACATAGAAGTGATAGGAGTACATCTCTCTGCTTAACACCTTTGGTGGTTTCTTGAATTACCACAAACCCATATTATTTTATGTTGTAGGTTGACCAGGACCCTGGAGATGGAATGAGGTCTTGACCACTTTGATGGTTTATCAATTTCTACAAATCCTTTTCCAAGAACGAAGTGCTACTTTAGTGTTTTTTCTCCACACAATGTTCTTCATCAAGAGGTACCAAAATAGAAAATAATGCTTAGTATTTTATTATGAATCACACTACATAATCACACTATGCCCAACATAAAACAAACACATTGAAAAATGCAACTATAGCAATGTTGTGACCCCATCGTAGGTGAGTTACAAGAGGACGTCAATTATCCTCCAGACTCTAGTTAGCTACTGCTTCACTCCGCTGATATGAACTTGAAGCTCATATCATTTTTGATGATCAGATTCTCCCACATACATAACTGATACTTTTGACTTAGGATGTCAGATTCATCTGAAAATGCGTCTTTTACATAAGATGGAACTAACTTTAATAACATTAACATGAAAATAATTCTTACAAAAAATAACTTGACAATTTGACATTTGATCATTCTAATATTAAAATGACAAATTGACGATCAAATATAGACTTTAATATTTACAATAAACCTAAAAAATAAATGAAATACTTATGAATTTGATCATATATAAATATTAAAAACTCAAATTAAAACTACCATTATAATAACTTAATTAATCACACCTATATACATTTAAAAAAACTTATAAATACTTAAAATTTGACACTGTTGAAAATTAAATACCCAAAACCAACACGTATAACCAAATAATATTAAAATGACACTACCATCTCAATGCTAACATATGACTGAATAGCTGTAAAAGACAAGTTTGACTAAGGTACTAAGAATTCCACACGGCAATGTCAAGGTAAGTTCAATGCCAACTTGTTGAGGAGATCTACGAGTTTGGAAGCGGTGGAACGAGTGCATGAACTTAGCACATAACACTCTGAATGCTTTGAGAATCAGAAAGTCGTCTTGTTAACGATGAGAGATTGTCGTATGGAGGACTGAAATGAATCAATCAACTCTCTGTCAACTCTTTAGGAGATCCTGCACATATTTTTGTTTTATATATAACGTGGCGATCGGCTGAGCGACTTAGTAAAAATGCGTATAGATCTTGATCCAGCATATGATTCGGGACTGCTTGCAATCAACAGGTGTTAATCTTATTTCATGCTTGAAAATATATATGCATAACACATCTTGTGTATGGCAATGATTATATGTGCAAGCCACAAAGGCAATGAAGCCTGCACTTCCTCTCCACTAACCGATCAAGGCAAAATTGAATATTTTATATCTAACACACAATACTAGATAGATTGCACGGCAATAATTGAATCCTGCCAAGTTTGTATCAAACACCCAATGATGCAGGTTTAGATCCAGTGAGTAATTACATAAACCTAACGAGTAGCAAACGACAATACACAGGAAGGTAGAATGAGCTGGTTCAAATCTGACTGCACATTATTCGAGAATGGTAAGGATGATTTGGCACACTATTTTCCTTCGAATACTTTTCATAAACAACAAAAATAACACTTATACTATGCAGGAAATTCAAGGAGTAATGACATTCAATGGGGCAATAACAAACATACTGACTGCCCCTAGAAACTAATCACTGATTCATCACTAGATCTTGTTCTGATACCACACTATTGGCAAATTAGAGATTCAAATACAAATTTTGCATAGTGATAATAGTGATAATATTATATAACCATGGAGGTACCACAACAACCTCTTTAAAAAAGAGGACAAATAACAACTTACTAAATAATACACATGTGTACTAAATAATACACATGAGTACTAACAAATTTTATAAGAATACATTTCTCAATAATAACAAATATTATAATAAGTTTAAAATATTTAAACATATATAACAATTTTTAATAAATATTTAGAAATATTATATTTATTTTGTTATATATTTATATTCTTTTCAAATTATTACTCTACATTATATAATTTTTATTTTAAATTTATAATTATTTATAATTTGTAATTATTTTTATATGTATAATACCATAATACTTTTGTTTTTGTAGATAAATGTTGATTAATTATTTCTTTTTGTAAGTATTTATTTCTTACAAAGTTTTAGTTTGTATAATTTTTAAACTTATTTATGTAACCTCTTAAAAATATTCAATTATTTAAATCCAATAAAATATGTATTTAAATAAATTTTATTTATAAAATTAATAAATATATATTTAAATGCAATTATTTGAAATATACATGGAAATATTAATTTTAATGTTCTTATTACCATTTTTCACATATTAGGTTGATTAATTTTTCTATTATTTTATATATCAATTTTACAATGGGTAGTGACAAATTGCACCAATCTCTTTATATTAGGATCAAAAGAATAGGGGAAAAAAATGGGATTTGAATTCTATTGTATAAACAAGATATTAGGTATTTTTGATTGAATTCTCTAGGTGAAAAGAAAAGAATATAAGTGACAATCAAATGGATGTCAAATTTAAGGTTGAAATATTCATGTGACAATCAAATGAACATGAAATTTAAAGTTTAACATAATTGTGAGCAACTTAGTCCATTATAATCCCTTGTTTCCATTATAGAACACTTATCAATTTTTTTTTTTAAATAATTACATCGATAAGAGCTCAAAAATAGTATTAAGGGAGTGAATTACTTAGAATTATTTTTAACGATAAATTTAACATCCTTTTTACCATTACATGGTAATTTAAATCCTAAATTTGACTTTGATTTGAAGGCTACTTGATAGTTTCTTATTTTTGCTTAAAGAATTCAATTAAAAAATTGTACTATCTTAATCATATAGTAGAGTTTAGAATGTATTTTTCTCATTTTTTCCAAATCAACATAGTGTATATTTAAGATTGATACTATTTGTCACTAGTCAGTGACAAATTAAAATAAAAAGTAATAAAATTATTATTCAATTTAATATATAACACATTTCAAATAAGAACATTGAGATTGTTATCACTCAATACATTTTAGATTATCATCAATCACCAGTCAATCTTATGTGTCTTATGTTCCCAAATGATTTTAAAAAATATTGAGCCAATTTCTATTTAAATAATTATGGTCTCTAAAAAAATGTTTAACATTTTTATTAAAAAATTCCATAAGACTTTCATCCTAACACTTTCAATATCTAATGGGAGTTATATTTGTATCTATAAGATTTGAAATCTATTTTAGCTTATGTTCCCTTAAGTTTGCCAAATTGTTTAGTATCACAAAAAGGACATATTGGAGATGTGTATGGAATATGTTATTTTTGTAATTTTTTTTATTGATGTATGTACTTAATTTTTGATGTTTGAGTATTTGAGAGTTATGTAGTTCACACTAACAACCCAAATATTGGTATAAACTTTTAAATTAATCTTTCAATATTTTAGACTTATAAAATTAAGTCATTTTGGAGAGGTACCAATCAAATCCCTGTTTTAATGGATGTAAGAATAAAATCCTTGATTTAATTAATAGTACATTATTTCCATCTATACTTTTTTATATAATTACTTAAAAATTATTTATTATAAATTTAAGTATTTAATAATGTTTAATTTGTTATTAAGAATACATTAATAAATTTAACCAAGTTGTTCAAGACTAGTTTATTATCCAATAAATAAATAATATTTGTTGATTAGAAATAAGAAAATTATTTTTGTTCAATGCCAATTTATCGTCCAACAAATAAAATTGGTATATATCGAATAATATGAACCTCTTGATTATCAAGTATGACTGGCTCACTATTTTTCATGTGGTCATTGGTGTGACACCTTGTTTTCATCCTTTTAGATTATAGATAGAAATATGATGGATTCTTTACATATTCTACATTTCTTCTGGACTATCCTACATAAGGACATTGACATAGATTGTAAGTAGAAAAATGATCACTACTTTAATGAGGAGAAATTTCAATTAGTAGTGACACCACGTTTTTTTCTTGTGGATTGTAGGTATGATCAACATGGCTTCCATATATATTTTACATTTATTTTTGACTATTCCACATCAAGACATTGATAGAGATTTAAGGTAGAAAAATAATCTCTACTTTTTTTTAGGAACCATTTCAATTAACAGTGACACTTTTATTCTGTTAAGTCACTTACTTTCCTTCTTTCTCTCTCTATCATCCCTAGGCAATATTAAGACTTTCAAAAGGAGATGAATTTAAATTCCCAAGACTTATACGATAAAAAATTTGAAAGTGAAAAGTACAAATAGTTTTAACACCAAAAAAACTTATAAAACTTAAGATAAAAAGGTGTATTTAAATATAATGTTAACCATTAATAATTATTCCCTTGAATGAATCACTAACTTTATTCATTAAAGCTAATGTCCAAGCATTAGTCAAGCTTCTTGAGTCATATGTGTTATGGCCCATAACTCTTACTCCCTTAACTTTGTAGAAGTTAGTTCAGTTACCTCATGACCTCAGAATCTTCTTTTATCAAAATACCTTATCCACTCAAACCACCATTCTTGATTTCATAATTTAAGGGACTTATTGAGTAATTTTACAAATAAGGTTTTTAGGGGTTTTTTAATTTCGTACTTTAACCCATAAATGCATTCCTTATTTAGAGACCTATTGAGTAAGTTTATTATTATATTGAATATGTTATTTTATGTGGCTCTAATCATATGGTAAGTTTCTATGTTTAAACTTTGAGTGAAATTTGAATATGTCTCTTGTATGTGGCACCTTGGCTATCTATTGTGTGCTTTGTGCGATTTATGTGTATTCTTTGTGCATGCATCATGGCCAAAGAACTTAGCATTTTTTTAGGTTATTTGCATTGAAGCATAATACTGTGTCCCAATTTTTGGTACTAAGGGGACATAAAAAAATGAAAATCTAAACATTTCTCAATTTGTATAGATAATAGTGATTTAACCATATAAAATATGAAAATGGTGTAAACTAATGAAATGTTTCATTTAAAGTGTAGATTAAATTTATTATTATTGTTTTTAAAATAAAATTAAAAAAATAGATTTTTTAATACCTAAATACATAGTGTGTATGTTTCGTGTACAAATATTTTTATTGAGTACTTGATTTCTCATAATTTTCTCAAAACATAATATTTTCTCAAGATTTTTTGCAAAGAGGTCTTAGAAACATAGACATAGTGCAAGATTATTTTTTTATATTATTTTGATTAAAAAAATATTTTTTATTAATTTTTTAATGATCAAGCCAAGGAATTTCCATGCTTATGTATTCTCCTTGCAATGTGTGTGTGTGTGTGTGTGTGTGTTGAAATAGATCAATTTTTTTGCCATTAGAACAAGGACATTAAAGTAGATTGCATTGATATTTTTTTAAAAAAATTAGCCATAGTCTCCTATTTTTCCCAGTGTCTCAAACGTATGGTAATTTATTTTATAAATAAGTATATTTTACTAAATAAATAAATATAAATATTAAATATTATTAAAATAAAAAATAAATCATATTATTAGAAATCTCATAAAAATACCTATTTATATATAGAGCCACATGTTTTTAATTTATTTTTTCATCCTAATACGTGGCATTCCAAAGTGGTAATTTTAGACCAATAGTAGCTTTCCACTTCAATCAGTGAGGATTTCATGCCACATGGGGTTTGAACAAAGGGGGTTAGAATGAAGGGGGTTCAAATAAACCCCCTTCATTTTCACCTCCCCAAATATCATTCAAATTAATAAAAAAATAATCAAATGCTAAAGTAAACTTTTTACCCCCTTCAAAAATTACACATGGGGGTTTGAATGAACCCCCTTCAAATGAAGGGGATTTTTTCAAACCCTAATTTTTTTGGGTTTGGGTGCACTTGGATGCCAAGTGGGACTCACTTATGTGCCATAGCCCATTTTTATTTTTGATATTTGGAAAAGGAGTACCTCTATTGAGAATATATTTAGAGTAGTTGTGTCTTTATGAGCTTCATTGGACTTTTTCTTATCATATTTGTTATTCTTCTCCACTACTTTAAACTTCTCATTTTGAGCTATGGTGAATATTGCATATGAATGAATTTTAATATCATCTACTCTATCATCATACACATTGTAAAGAGTTCATAATCAAGATATCCTAGAGTAGAGTCACCATTGAATTCCAAATTTTAGGATTAGAGGTGCCCAAAACACCTTATTTTGATGGTTCTTCAATGGTGCATAATTATAACAGCCTTACAATTTATGGGAAGTTAGAACCATCATAATCATTAGTAGCATGAAATATATACAAAAACTAAGTCTGCATGGGATTTATTTCAATAGTGAGTTGAGGAGTTGGAGTAGGGAGTCTAAGACAAATATTTCCATGATGTAGCACAAATGGATTTCTGGGCTCATATCTATATGGAGTAGCATGGTGAGCTTGAGAGATTTGTTTATCCAAGGACACTATATAATTTTATATATTTTTAATCATATTATTAGATGAATTTTGCTCTTTACTTTTGAATGAGTCATTTTTTACTTTTTTGGCCATGATCATATCATTTTATATTTTTGTAGCCTAAGTTTGTTATATTTATAGATTTTGTGAATAATTTATTTTTAGGAATTTTTTTACTTTAGGTTATTTTATATTTAATAAAAAACACTTAAAATTTTCTATGATAGGCATGGCAGTATCTCGAATCTTGTGTATCAATTTATTGAATAGAGATATGAATTATCTCAAGGGTTCATGAGATTATTTATGTATATGATATAATCAATCCAATAGGTAATGTTCATATTTATCTAATTTTAACCTTTATTTTAATTTGGTTTTCATCATCTACTAGTTTAGAATATAATCTTGTGGTAGATAGTGAAACCATTTAGTTGATCCTTCGGCTAAAGTTTACAAAAATAACCTGACTAATACATCATTTTGTTCCACTCTAAAAATATAATAGTCACACTTTGAGGACACCAGTGGAAATTTTAAAATTTTATTTTTCAATTTTCATAGACTCTATCAAGCTTATCAGGATTGTCAAAAACTTTGATTACTTATGGTGCCTATAGAGCATCAACCTAGTCAGGTCCATCAAAAATTCACTACACTTTGAGCACCATAAAAATGCTTACAATTTCATTTCTTTACCCTATCATGTAATTTGAATCTATCAAAAATTATTAAAACTATAAATTCATTACCTTGTTTAGTCCATCATGCTTATCATGCACCTCTTGTACCAAGTGAACCATGAGGTAATCAAACCCATCATAATTTTTCAACACTATAGCACTTTAAAAAAAAATTCAAAACCCATTGAGCTTTTTATTCCCATTGAGCACTTTAGACATTGACAATACCCCTTGAACTACAACCCATTGGGTTTTTATGCCTTTTTGGCACCTATTAAAAAACATACCAAATTAGGTACTTTTTTCCCTACAAGGAACCTAAGTTTTATGACCCAAAAATAGGTTTTTACAATAGGTGTTTCTAATGAAAATTTATTACATTAACTTAGTCTACTCATTAGTTTAAAATAAGGGGTAAATGAAGAGTTCATATTTTTACAATAACAAAATTGTAATTAATTGAATTATAAATTATAAGCCAATGTAATTAGCTAATTCTCTCTAGATGTTACTCACATAATATGTGACAAAGCCTGGAAATGATCTGTATGTCCTTTGTCAACTATTTAGGTTAGAAACAATAGATAAAAACTTGTCTAGATGTTATTCAAAAAAGGCACATGCCTACAACAACTATCACTATTAAGATTATTGATGATGTCCCTATACATAGTGTGGATGTCAATTTTTTATAAGCCCTATGTTTATTCCTAAAATCAAGTTTCTTGTGTGTGCATTTATTCAATCCTAAGCTGAAAGACCAATTTTTATGTCTATAATACCAAAATTTTAATTTTACTTGATCAACCATAAGACGCCTTAAAAATGGATAAGTATTTTAGATTGGATAATCCAAACCACTAAACATTAAATGGTTTATCATTTCATAGGATCCAATACTTCAAGAATGGCACAAATCGCATGTGGTTCTTCCACTTATGTTATGTCTCCAACATCATGAATAATATAGAATGAAATTTTATCTTTGAATTTTGATACTTGGTATAATATAGCTTTTACTTTTTGTATTTAAATTTGGCTTTATGGACTACTTTAGGGATAATAGAAATTGAATATTTGAGATGCGTATATTCCTTTTGATATTTTTCTGTGAGAGTGCTAGGTGATTTTTCAATGTTGTCAATAATTTCTAAGTAAATAATAACCTTATGGGTGATTTGTATTTATAGATGATTATTTTTTAATTTACCTCTATGATCAACCCATGATATTTATCTAGTATAACCTAATGGATACTTCCTAATTTACATGACACTATCATAAAAATGAAAAACAAGGATTTAAAATACAAAGAATTTATATCTAGGATTTTGAAGGGTTTTTGTATATACTAAATTACTCTTCAATAAATAATTCAAGTAAATATAGGTGGCTAATATGGTATATGTGTATACAATAAGATGAAAGGTTCGCTCAAGATTTAATTATATGTGCATTGTCAAGGTATGTCAAAGAATGTCAAATTTGATGTTTCCAAAGTGCCAAGGACCAAATTTATGTGTTTGTAGATCCCCCCTTTTGATCTAGTATTGTAAATGCTTAATTAAAAAGATAAAATAAATAAATTTGGTACCTATGATAATTGTACTTAGTATTAACAGTTTCTATCTAAACGTTATATTTTATCCATGTAAAATTTTAAAGAAACATGTATAGATCAATGTCCTCTCACAATATGAAATTTGAAATAATACCAGTCACTAAAAACCTTGAAATTGAAAATATAAATAATGAATACACAAAACATGTTTCACTTGATGAAATTCATTAGAACATATCATGATTGAACATGCCCCAAGGAGATGCAACTACTAATATTATAAGTTGAGGAGTGTAAATTCCATAAATTACATTAGAGATGGTGGTGTTAAAAGTTTATTAACATAATAAACTTCACCAAATTCATTCGGTCATAGAAATAATCCTCTTAGTAAACCCTCAATTTAAGTTCACACATAAAAGGATCAACTGATGTAGACTACTAAAGACCAAAAATTCTTAAGTATAACCATCGTTCCCCACCAATCCTTGAATAAAAATTAGAAAAGTGTTTGCTTAAAAAAAATCCACTCATATAATATATGATCCTATAATTCATTTAAAAAGATAAAAATTTATCCCAAAATAACATTAAATATCTTAATTATCCCTTAATATTATGGGATTATGTCTCAATCTACTCAATCTAACCCATATGAATCTTATATATCTAATATGTCTTAAATCTCTAAAACAAGGCCATTTTTTTCTCTTAGTTTGATGTGAAGGATTAAGCATGTGAGTCACTCATCTCAAAGAATGAGTTATGAACATCATGTGTTATATATAAAGCATATAATCGTGTAAGGTATATATACAAACATGATAACACATGTCCTCATAGAATTTATTATTATTATTTCAAGCATGTATGAAACATAAAATCCAAGATATAATCATGATAGTTATTTTATAGAATAAGTTGTCAAATTTAGATAGATATGTCAATGAAGTGCATAATAATTATAATCATAGTCTATGCACAATGCAAATCACAGAAACATTGAAATGAAATAGATATCACATAATCTATATGAGTGTCATATAAATCATAGCACCAAACACAAATTATCAATTGATTTACTCCATATAATTGTATGTAAACATGCACAAGTACACAATATCATAGTGAATAATCCATAAGCACACACATCATGATGAATGAACACATAAGCCTACAAAACATGACTCAAATTTGACATGACATCGAATAGAGGATCCTTTGAAACAAATGATACATGACATAAAAACACATAGTCAATATTCTCATAAAATATATAACAAGTATTATAAAAGAAAACCATGATCCAGAAATATCACAATCATCAAAACTAAATAATCATAGAATAAAAAATGTTGGTTTTCATTATTAATCAATGTCATCATCTAGAATATCAAATAAAAATATTATTATGAAAATTCACATTAAAAGGTAATACCAAGATCAAGTCATGTATAACCAGACTAAGTAGATCAATATAATCAATCGAATATCATATAAATATATAAGTTGAGGTGCATACCAAGATGCCTATAAACATGTGAATGTACTCAATTTGGAAATTTTTCTCATGGGTGTGATGAATTTCATGAATTTTTATGTCCATGTATAAGGTGTAACTTGTATGTCCTACATCTAGTGTGTGTATAAAATGGATATGTAACTCACCATGTATATGACAAATACATTAAATACCTATGTGTTCCATCAAATTAAATTGTGTATAGGTCCTAGTTTTGTAATTTTTAATATTTGAATATTTTGTTAATTTTTTTTAAAAAAATTGAACTTTTTCTACTTAAAAAATGATATAAATAATAATTCGGTAATTGAAGCAACGTTAAGCCAAAAAGGTAATGAAAATAGAATAAAATAAGGGATATAAACATTTAACAGCATAGGTCAACACATATTGTGCACTAAGAGTAGTGACAAATTAATCTAAAAAAGGAAATTGATATTCCACTGTAGTAAGGTAAAGTCATTTCTCAAATAGTGTGTGAAATAACTCATAATAACCACATTTCCATAGTTGGAAAGAGTCAATGTGGGAATTCAGAATATATGTAGGCATAAAATATATGTGATGGTGTAAGTTTAATTTGTGCCAAGTGGGTAACAAATGCATCGTGTCTTAGCATACCATGCCTTAAAGAATGGAAACTAAGATCAAACCATTATAAAGGATATCTATACATATTTTAATATAATATAAATATCATGAATGTCCATATCAAGATAAAAATGAAAAGGAAATTTCCAATTAAATATATAATAATGAAACCAAAGCCAAGGACTAGAATAATGATCAAATAAAATCATAAGTACACATCCACATAGAAGAATGGATAAGTAAATAAGCCAAAACATGATAAGGTGATCAAGAAAGAAAAAAAATGAATAATAAATTATCAAGGTGATAAGTAAATAAGTCCTTATATGTACAATAAATTATGTTTAGGATAACCTATGATCCCATAAAAATATAAAAAAATTCACATGTTGAGGTGAGCACACATATCTATATCAAAATATTAAAATTGGTCACAAGATGTATGATATTTGAATTTTTTTTATTATGATCAATATAACCATGTATGTACTACATAGGTCTATTATTTAGATTAACATGTGCGATGTGTTGCCTGTTAGGAGAATGCTTGTGTTTTTTGTGTATCACTCTCACAAGACTATTGTACCATAGGATGTATAAACTTAGGTAATGTATGTTGAAATCAAATAGGTCATTGATTTAGAGGATGTTGAAGAATCAGTGATTTTTTATAATCTATCACTTGTCACTATAATGGAATACCTATTGTTTGTGAGGTTGAAACTTGTGCATTTTATATTATATGATAACTTGGAATTAGAGTAGGAAATGTTCGAAATTGAATAGGGTTCTCATAAATAATACCTATAAATATAACCTTTTTTTATTATGAATATAATTTAATCATTACTTTAATATGCTCTTGTTTGGAATAAAATAATAACCATGTAGAATTATTTGTACATCCTACCATATGTGGCAACAAAATTCACTAATGAAGAGTTTATCAATTTCTATCAAACACTTTGACTATGTATATTTTATTGATAAGATATTTGTGTGTACCAAAGAATAGTAGTCAATGTCATAGTATATGTTTTTTCACTTGACTCATTTCCCATTATAACACATTATATGGGATGTGAGTCATCAAAATCACATATGTATAAAGGCGTATTGGTTAGATCATCATTAATAATTTCATGGTATTCCAATATAATCATAGGTCATTATAATTTTATATTCATAAGTGTACCAATAAGGCCACTTATAGGATGAGACTCCTTAGTTCTAACAGCATAGGAAGCCTAAGGAGGATGTACAATGTAAGTCATATGTAAGTGAGGATTAAACTTTGTTTATTGGGCCTTATGCTTTAAAAATGCATGAAATAACATATTTAGATTTGTAGTAGGTTGTGCAACTAAACCATTAATAGTTTTTTTATTATCGATAAAATCAGCAATATTATTCTTTATATGGTATTGGATATTTTTTCTTAAACCAGAACATCAATTAGTTGAATATCATGTGCATCTAGGTGAATCACAATACATATTGATATCAAAAGTATTAATTTTTGAATTTTCCATGTCGATGTCCATAGGTGGAAGAATGGATATGAGGTTACACACAAGTAATTTTTCCAACACATTATGAAGAGATTCTGATAATCATGTAAATAACCTCCATGGGGGATTAAAATGAAAAATTATATTAGTAGGTTTTGAAATCATATTAATTGTTGTTTTTTATTCATTCATATAAGAATTAGTCTTAGCTTTAAAAGGTGGTTTTATTTTAAATTTATAATTCGAAGACATTGAAGGGTTATTCTCTTAGTGTGGTGTTTTAGGGACCACTAAATCTTGGAACCACTTTTTTTCATTTTGTCATGACTCATTGAATTGAGAAAAAGTGATCCCTATGTTCTTCTGACTTAAAGATTTATTTTGGATGATTATTTATCTATTCAATTTTATTATTTTAGACTAATCATATTTTTTTCCATGGACTCTTTCTTTCTACTACACATCTAGTCTACTTGTTTATTAAAGATTCACCAACCACCGTGATATTATTCAAATTGGCTTGGGACCTCTCTATTCATTTTTCAATACTATATTTAAAACCATGAGTATTATCTATCATACCTATCATTTGTTTAATGATTTGATAAAATTTATATCATGTGGCCTTATTTAAATCAGTTGGCTTCTAGGGAATTTTACATGGTGTCTTGTTTAATCATTTATAATTTATGTGGCCCTTTTTTGATTTTTTTCCTTTATACTATAGTGGTCATGAAACATATTTTTATTACATCATGTTCATGTGAAGAATAATCTACATTAAAACATAATGTGTTGTATATGGGCCACTCACATGTAAGATGCCAATTATACATGAGGTCAAATCGCTACATAACCCTAATGTATACAAGGTGAATACTATCACCAATCTCATTGTTAGGACCCATTGCTCATTATGGCTACTCTCTATTGTAGCTTCTACTATATGTCATAAACTTGGGTACCATCTCAATGAGAAGTATGAAAATACCTTACTAGTTCATTTTTTCATTGTTATGTAAGAATAATGGAATACAATATACTCCCATTTATTGTATATAAATCAAACTCATCATGGTACATTTGTTACATGAAGAAATATAACAAAAATCATAATAGTCAAATGCTCATCAACCATAATGAAATTTTATTTTTCCATGTTATAATATTAAATAATAAAGGGTACATGAAATGAAGCATGATCTCAATTATATAGAAAAACTTAATCAATAGATCCAACCCTCATTGAACAGTAATACTAAGAAAAAAATAGGCTAAATAAAATACTAAAATATTTGTAGTACCCAAAACCCTTATTTAATGGAGGTATTAATGAAATACCTTATTTATATAAGAGTAATGTATCTCAATATATGTTATATTATACAACTACTTATAAATTATTTATTACAATTTTATGGGTTTTATTATACTTCATTTACAATAAGCATATTTTTTCCTGAACTTTTAAGATTTTTATACCCTACATATATTTTCACGTCTTTTTTAATCCATATAAAAATAGATTTATAATCTTACCATATAAATTTTTATTATAAGATAATATTTATTAAATATTTTTTCATTGTATATAATCCTAATAAAAAAACTACTTCTTTTAAATTTTTTAATTAATAAACATCTAAAGATATATATATATATATATATATATATATATATATATATATATATATATATATATATATATATATAATAAATTTAGATTTATTTGATATAAAATTAATATTTTTATTTGATAGGTTAAGCTTACATTTTACAAGGATCTAAAAACCATATTTCAGTACAATATAGAAAAATAAACAAAATGAAACAAGGCACACATGCCCTGAAATACATAATCCTTCAACAAAAGTTAAGCAAATTGAGAAACATAAACAACTAACTAGACACAATCCTTAGATAAATTTCCTTTGATTCATTTTCCTCTCTACTAATTCATGTCAGGTTATTCACTTTGTTGAAATCAATCATCTCATTTTAGGCCTCTTACATCCCGTTGAGTTCTTTCTTTATCTCATAGTACCTAGGATTTTAACACTCTTAATACTGTAATCCCCTAAGGTGCTAGTACTTACCATCTTTCCTTTGGGGATGCTCATGGTCTTTCCCCCACCTTTCATTTCATAGTCCCCAATCACCTCCCTTATGTCATCATTATTTTTAGCTTGTTCTATTGATCCTTGTATGTGACCGTCTATCTACCCTATCTTTGTAGGTTTTCATGAATCCCTGATAGCCTCTATCTGACACCCTCCATAAATTTTACAATGTCCTCATCTCTCCTCCAAACTTTGGTTGCCCTGATTTCATGAAGCTCAAATTTGGGGTTCGTAATATCTTATTAGAATTGGAGGCTCCTTCTGTCCTTCTTGTTGAGGCTCTTCTAAGGGGAGAACAGTTGTGAGCCTTTCTCTTTTACTTCTTCCCTTCCTCCCATGGGGTCAAATTGGTGGAAGGAGGGGCATTGCTAACAATTTTTAATTATTTATATAGATAAAATAGCATAATACCTTATATATATATATATATATATATATATATATATATATATATATATATATATATATATATATAATAAACTCTTAATTTTTATATATTTTATTGATTGTATTTTTTTAGTTTTTATTTACAATTAATATTGGTATTTGTTTTCTTGAATCAATTTTCTTAAATAATGAGTTACATTTTTATTAATGTTGAATTTTAATTTCAAATATATTAAGTTAATGCATTTCAATATAATTCATATCAAATTTTTTTGTGGACTAAAATATATGTAAATTTAATAACATTTTGACTATAATTAGTAAAATAAAAATTATTATTTATTTTAAATAAAGATTATGTACTCACCTAACTTAATATAAATTTGATTAATATTATTTTATATATGTTTGATACATTTATATATATGTAGATGCATGACCAAAATTTGATGAACTTTTGTTTCTTTATCTTTTCTTCCCTCACCTTTATGTAACATTTACATCAGCCTTATGTTTAAATTTAATTACATTCATTTAACTTTTCCACTTTTAAACCTTATATGTTAATCTTTATTCAAATTTTATTTTTTATTATTATTATATTTCTTCATTTTTTAAGGTTTGAATATTTGAAAGTTACTTAATTCAAACTAACCACCCAAATCTTAATGTAATACCTCAAAATAATCTTTATAAATTTTAAACTTAGTAAAATTAATTCATATTGGAAAGCCATAATTCAAATCCCTTATTTAATGAAAGTAGGAATACAATATTTTATTTAATTAAGAGTACTTTATATTAGTAAAATTAATTCATATTGGAAAGCCATAATTCAAATCCCTTATTTAATGAAAGTAGGAATACAATATTTTATTTAATTAAGAGCACTTTATATTAATCTATATTATATATATATATATATATATATATATATATATATATATATATATATATATTATCTAACTATAATTTTATAATATTTAATTTTTGATAAATTTACTTTACTCATAAAACTTTTAGGAGTGTCATACCCAAAATATATATATTCCACTTTTCCTAACACAATAAAAATACAATTATAATCTTTTTACATAAATTTGATAAAATAAAATTTTCTAAGTAATTTTATTAATTTTGTATTTAATTTTAATACAAATTTACTTCTTTAAATTTTTTAATAAATAAACATGTAAAACTATTGTGTTTATTTTTTTATAGATTAATATTTATTTCATCTTGAGCTATTATTTGTTTTATATTTATTGAGTTTTCACTTTTAATTTTTAATTTTTTTTTAATTAAAATATTATAATAAATTTTATTTTTTATAACTATTTTGATATACTGTTAAAAAATTATTTATTAGTTATAAAATTTTAGATTTTATAAATTTTAGTAATTTTAATTTTTTTTGTTGATATTAAAATTAGTTTTGTCTATATTATAATTTTTTCTATTCAATATTAGATTTGATTTTCATTGATATTGGATTTTTATTTTAGCTATTTTAAATAAATACATTTTAATATAGCTTATATTAAATTTGTATTGTGGACTAAAATATGTTTAGATTTAATGAAATTATGAATATAATTAATAAAAATAAAATATTATTTATATTTAATAAATTATATATATATGTGATTATAAACACCTGAAATGATTTATTGATATATTAAATTCTATGTTTGGCACTTTTATATATGCATAATTAATTGACCTAAATTTAGGGTTAGGGAATTGTTATGGTAGCTTTTGATTTCTCCCTTTTTTAATGCGCCATCATGTAACCTTAATATTAACCTTATGTTTATCTTGACACGTTCAGTAAAGTCGTATTTTAGTTGAGGTAAACTCATTTGAATCTTCTGCATTTTTAGCTTCTTACATTTATAAAATAGGCTTCATACTATTTTTTCCATTTCCATAGTTTGAATTCAATCATTGAATATAGACAAATTATTAGGCTCAATTGAGTATCAGGCATATACATATCACAAAGATGACATATTGGAGACATGCACGATGTTTTTCATTTTGGTATGTATTAATACTGATATATTTATCTTAATTGTGAGGTTTGAGTATTTGACAGCTAATTAATTCACACTAACCATCAAAACATTAATGTGAGGCCTCAAATTAATTCTTATATATTTTGAACTTGTAAAATTAACTCATTTTTAGAGATGCATAAATCAGAGCACTTATTTAGTGGAAGTAGGAATGAAATCATTTTCTTGAATAAGAGTACTATTTCTCCATCTTTGCTTTAATCTAAAACTATTTAGAAATTATTCACTATAATTTTATGTGTTTTAAGTATATTGTATTAGTACTTTTTGTAAATAGAGATTCATATCTTAAAAATGTCATATATATATATATATATAATTTTATTTTATATATATTTAGCATATTTATTTATATATAAATGATTAGCCTAAATTTGACATTATTGTGGCTTTCATTTTATCTTTTTTTCCACTTAGCCACATGAAAACTTACATTAACATTATGCTTATCTTGCCATGTTCACTTAAGTCTAATTTAACTCTAGGTATACCCATTTGACCCTTTTAACTTTTTACCTTCTAATTCTTGTAAGTTAACATTAACTTTAATTTTTCCATAGTTTATATAGACAAATTATTAGTATCAATTTAGTGTTATACATATACGTATCCCAAATAAGATATATTGAAGACATGCATAACATATTTTATTGCAGTAATTTTTGTTGTTGATATATTTATTTAGATTGCGAGGTTTAAATATTTGAAAGTTACTTAGTTCACACTAACCACCTAAATCTTAGTATAAGGTCTCAAACTAATCTTAATATATTTTAAACATGTAAAAATAACTTATTTTAGAGAGATAGAATCAAATCCCTTATTTAATAGAAATAAAATTCATAATAATAATAATAATAATAATAATAATAATAATAATAATAATAATAATAATAATAATAATAATAATCCCTGACACTATCATAAAAATTAAGACACACATGATACCTGACACTATCATAAAAATGAAAAATAAGGATTTTAATTACAAAGAAGTTATATCTAAGATTCTAAAGGGTTCTTCTATAGACTAAATTTCTCTACAATAAATACTTCTAGTGAATAGAGTTGGATAATACACTATATGGGTAGACAAAAAGATGAAAAGTGTGTTCAAGAGTTAAATATATGTGTATTGTCAAAGTATATCAAAGAATTTAAAATTTTATGTTTCCAAAGTGCCAAAGGACAAATTTATGTGTTTGTAGATCCCCTATTTTGATCTAGTATTATAAATTCTAAAATAAAAAGATAAAATAAATAAATTTGGTACCTATGATAATTTTAATTGGTGTTAATAGTTTCAAACTAAATGTTAGATTTTATCCATGTAAAATTTGAAAGAAACATGTATAGATCAATGTCCTCTCACAATAAGAAATTTGAAATAATACCAATCACTGAAAACCTTGAAATTGAAAATATAAATAATGAATACACAAAAAAATTTGTCACTTTTTGAAATTTATTAGAGCATATCATGATTGAAAATACTATTGAAATAATAAATTGAGGAGTGTAAATGCACCAAATTCCACTAGAGAAGGAGGTGTTATAAGTTTATCAACATAATAAACTTAACCAAATTAATTCGGTTATAAAAATAATCCTCTTATTGAACCCTAAAATTAGGTTCACATATAAAAGGATTAATTGATGTATACTAATAAATACCAAAAATGCTTAAGTAGTACCATCATTCACCACCAATCCTTGAATAAAAAGTATAAAATTATTTTCTTCAAAACATTCCACTCCTCATATGATATATGATCCTCAAAATGAATAAAAAAATGTCAAATATTGTTCCAAACTAATATTAAATATCTCAGTAATTCTTAAATATTATGTGATTATGTCTCAATATGCTCAATCTAACCCATATGAATCTTAGAAGTTTTATTATAATATGATATTATCTATCTAATATGTCTTAAGTATCTAAAACAAGGGCATTGTTTCTCCCACTTTGGTATGAGGGATTATGCATGTGAATCACTCATCTCAAAGAATGAGTTATGCACATCATGTGTTACATATAAAACATATAATTGTGTAAAGTATATATACAAACATGATAACATATATCCTCATATAATTTATTATTATTATTTCAATTATGTATGAAACATGAAATGCAAGATATAGTAATAATAATTATTTTGTATAAGAAGTTATCAAATTTAAATAGATATGTCAACGAAGCAAATAATAATAATAATAATAATAATAATAATAATAATAATAATAATAATAATAATAATAATAATAATAATAATAATATTGTTCAAGGCCACTTTATTATCCAACAAATAAAATTTGTATATATCGAACAATATTAACCTCACATAAAACATTGACTTGATTCTCAAGTAAGAGTGGCTTAACTTATTTTGCAATTAAGGAATTCCTTAATGTGTTGGTGTAAAATTTATTCGAAGTATCATGCACATATATGAAACTTGTAAATTGGATACTGACCTAATTTTTAATTACAAGGATTTTTTTAAATTCAATTCGATTCAAATATTATGTTAACTCTAGAGTGAGGGACTTAGATATTTTATTTAAAAATGGTAAAATTATTTATCTTGAATGTGTAAATTAGATATATTCTTTAATAAAATTTAAAAGGTTATTTATTATGTTTATTAATCATTGTTTACAAATTATAGAAATTTAAAATCTTTATAAGCATGTTTTATTCCTAAAACTTTAACACCGTATATACCTCGTATTTTTTAACCCATAATAAAAACACCATTTTAATTTTACCATATAAATTTTTATTATAATAAAGAAAATAAAATTTATTTAATGTTTTATATAATCCTAATAAAAATTTACTTATTTAAAAATAATAATAATTCAAAATGTAAAAATATTATATTTATTTTTTCTATAAATTTAAATTTATTTCATTTTTTTTTTTAATATATATATTTATGTAGTTTTTTTTCCCTTTTAATTTGTATTTCTTTTTTACAAACACATTAGCATAATACCATAATTTTTATATTTTTCATATATTATGAAAAATATTGTTTATTTATTATAAACTTATAGTTCCTATCATATAAACTTAATTAATTTTGAATTTTTTAGTTGACATTGAAGTCTATTTTAGTTGATATTAGAATACATTTTTTAAATATTATATCATATTTTTAATTAGTATTAGATTATGATTTCAATTAATCTAATTTAATGCATTTTGATATAGCCTTTGTTGAATTTATGTTGTAAATTAAAATATGTTCAAATTTAATGAAATGATGATTATAATTTTTATTTGATTAGGTAGACAAGTATGTTTTACAAGGATCTTGCAACCTAAGAGTTAAATTAGTAACAAAATATATCAGTGTAAGTTTCAAGAGCTAAAAAATACACTAAGACTGAAACTATAGGAAGAACAAACAAAAAGCAGAAGCAAAAGGCTAGAAATAAATAGCAAGAAGATGGTATTACTCAGGGGGGCAATGTCTTCCATGAGTTACTAGGAACCTGATTATCCACCTTGTCCTTTAGTGTTTTCTTGATGATTCTTGCTTGGGTCCTTTTGCTTGGGCCCTCAACAGTGTCATTCAAGAAGATCATCCTCAGTTTCTTCTGAGCCTCTTTTTCTAGGTTCTTCTTAGGGGAGTTAGTCAGAGAAAGATGTGTAGGAAAGTGTTAAAAATGTCCTAATAATCTTCTTTTCTTCTCTTGGCCAGATAGGCGACCCTCTACCTCATTTATTTATGCAAAATCCTATATCACCTTTCTCACTTCTCTATTGATTGAGTTCCATTCCTTAATAAGGGTACCTATACCAATACCTAGTTTTTGGAGTTTATCATTGGATTCCTCTAACTACCTTTTATTTTTCTATATCAAATTTATTAAAATATTTTTCTTCATCCCTAAAAACCTCTTCCCCATCCTCCTCTTCCAAGAAAATGGGTTTATGTTTGTTAATAATGATCTTAAGGGGGATGTCCTCTATGAATATTTTAGTATTAGGGATTACAAGGGATGGGATGGGAGGAGGGTACGAAAAATTGAGAGTTAAGTCTTAATTAGGGGAGTATTTATATACAAGAGATACCCTCAATGGAGTCTTTCTATACAAAATATACCCTCAATGGATTCTTTTTTCCTCTCATGGTCTCCCCATGCTTTACTAACATAAAGATGAGTCCTTGATGAATTATGGCATTATCTTCATTGATTTAGAAGGTAAGGGTAGTGATCTCAAGGGATTTCAATAGAAAAATGTCAAGCTAATTGTAAAACCTTGAAAGTGATTTAATAAAAGGAAATGATGCGAGAAGATGAATGTAACTTTACTATGTCCAAAGTTATGTACTTCATAATATGGAGGTAGATTTCTGACCAATACCTTGACAAATACATTATTGGGAACCCCTTCTTGTCCATTTTTAAAACCTCATTTATTCAAAATAAATTTTGCATTATCTCAAAAAATTAGGATTGATCCTTGAAAGACTTAGAGCCCTGACATAGCATACATGTAACCTCTCTAAAGAACTCCTCTAGAACATAGATTATGATGCCTCTCATTTCCACTCTCTTTGTTATGTTCTACATCATGTCTAATGATGTGTTGAATATACTTGGTAATCCCCCCTTATGTAGATTCTTATACACCTTTTTATTATCCTAATTATCTACATAATAGAGAAGATCTAACCTATCCCTATTGAACAAATGAGTGTTTAGATTATTCAGGTGGTGAGATAAGTTATCCATAATATAGTTTTATTCACTATTCTTGATGGATTTGGGGTATAATTTCCTCTCCTGTCTCATGGAATTAATGTGCCATGTGTGTATATGATGACTCAGCATGAGTGTTAAGGGTCAGTGGATCAGAGGTAGGTTTCACATGTGTTTACAACTCCACCACTTGCTTAGACATGAATGATTCATTTTTAATAGCTTTGTTGACGTGGGGTGGGATTTGAATAGTTTCATGGCAGATGAATAAAGAGGAAAGATTAACCACTACATTGGATAATAGGTCTTCCACATGATTTCCCTATAATAAGTATGGGTGATGGTGGGTCCTTTAAATTTCTAAACAGTCCCTTGGCATCATCAATGAAGGATTTTATAGTATGTGAGGTGATGGTCTTTATGAAAAGAGCATTGTGAATGTTTCAAGAATCATCTTCTATTATTAATCTATCCACTTTAATGTGAGTTTTTATATGAATGCCCCAAAACATTGCTTTTTCTTCTACCACGTGATTGGTCTGAATCTCCATGGGACTGACATAGGCAGTAATGATCTCCATAAAAGAGTTTCTAATCACCCTTACTCCACCAACTGTGCCTAAATTTCCTTTTGATGCACCACTAAGTTTAGTTTCATCCATTCTCCCATTGAGGGGTTCCACTTAACTTATTTATATAAAGTCCCTTTGTTTGGAGATACAATGTTCTACTCCATGTTCCACCTTTTGAAGATAATATGCTCATCTGTATATCTTAGGGTTTTATGTTTAGGTGGAAATGCCCTCCAATTATGAATGATAGCTTGATAGAGATGGGAAAAGAATGATTTAGTACTATGATTTTTGTTAGAGAAGATGCCATCATTTTGCACCTTCTAGATAACCCAAAACTAGTGAGGGAGAGCCTTATGCCAAAGAAAAGATAGAGAGGGAAAATTATAAGGGCAATTACATTAGGTGATGAGATAAAAAATGGAATTTAGTTTGACCTAGGACAAGTTGGATTTAGCCAAAATCCAATCCAATATACATGAATTGAAAGGACATATCAAGAAAAGGTAGTAGACTAAATCCTCTACACTTCTATAGAGGGGGAAACCAGTTAGGTAGGATAAGGCCTCATTTGGAAAGGTTTTCCATTGTAATAATATTATCTTGGATGGTCAAATATAAAAATAAAATTATTTTGCGTGTGAGGTGCTTGATCAAAAAGATCTTTCAATGATCCCATTTTCTCTCCAAACCAAAATTTATTGTATAGTTCCCTCTATCTTTGGCTGACTAAAGGATATAGTCATCCTTAGGGAAGATAGGAATTTGGATTTGACTAAGCAAGAATTTGAGATCTTGGATAGCTTGAAGGAATTTCACATTGTTTATTTTGATGTATAACACTTTCCATATTTTTAAACTATTGATCCATTCCAAGTAATCTTTCACCTTATTATCCTATCTGTCCTTAAAGGTTTGGCAAAAAATATTCCAATTGCCTTGGGAGATAAGGGGGAGATGTAAATCTAAGAGTTATCCCAGAAGTCATTTTTTCTCTAATTTAAATTTGCCACCCGATGCCTTTCCTTAATATATTCCTATAGCTAGTAATGGCCTTCCAAAAGGGAGACCCATCAGTGGGGCTTTACTCCCATAGTAATTTGTATTCCTCATTTCCATCCAGATATTTATCTATGACAATCCTAATAAAATATTTATCTTCCTTTTAAATTTTCCATCCCATTATTGTAAGGAGAGATCGATTCATGTTTTTGATTAGTTTGAGGCCAAGCCCCCCATTATCCTTTGGGAGGTAGGCTTTTTCCCATGAAACTATATGATATTTCAATCATTCCTCAACACCTCTCCATATAAAATTGCTCTAAATTTGTTCAATCATGTTCACCATTTTGACAAACACACATAAGACTTTCTTAAAGTAAACATGGATACATTGAATAGAAGTTTTAAGTAGTTAAAATTTTCTAACCTAGGTGAGTAAATGGCCTTTCCAACCTACCAAATTCCTATATATTCTCTCAATGAATGGGTTCGAAAATTCAAGAATCATTTTATTTTAAAATAGGGGTATCCACAGATAGGTTGATAGAAATCAGATCACCTAACAATCAAAAATGGTTGTAAGTTCTGCAATAGTCCCAGAGTGTTGATAAATAAAATACAGCCCTTTCAAAATTTAATTCATTGATTAGAAACATTATAATAGTTTTAGAGGATGAGATTTAGAAGTTGGGATTGTTATACCAAGGATTCTTTAAGAAGGATCATGTCATCGGTAAAATTATCATGAGTAAATGGGGTTGGTATTATTGGCCACCTTGATGCCTTTAATATCCCCTTGTGACTATGCCTTCTAAATGCTCCTCTTTAATGTTTCATTTAATATGATAAAGAGATAGGGAGATAGAGGATCCCTATATCTTAGCCATCTAGTAGCTCAAAAATATCTTTTAGGAATTATGTTTATCAATATGGAGAATTTTGGCATTGATATGCAGTTAAGGATGATTATTTTGACATCTTCATTAAAGCCCATTATCTCAAGATTTTTGATGAGGAATCTCCATGAGACTCAATCATAAGATTCATTCATGTCAAGTTTGACCATCATTCCCTTCCTTAAATAATTATAAATTGAGTAGGTAGCTTCATGTACCATAATGATACCATGAGTAATTTTTCCTATTGACAGAAAAGTTCCCTGTTGTTCATCTATCACTTTGCCTAGTAGTGGTTGAATTCTTTTAACCAATAAAACTAAGTATATATTATATGTAGAGTTGTATAGACTTATGGATCTAATGTCTTGAAAATTATTCCCCTAGGTTTCTTTGGTATTAAGACCAAAAAGGTGTTATTAATTTTTATTAGGATGGATCCCATTCTAAATATTTCACTCATAACTGCTTCAACTTCCATAGTGATAAGATCATTTCTTTTGAAATTTTAGTTTCTTGAATGATCATAGTTATAGGATCATTTCTTTTCCTAAGATTAATGAGGGTATTCTACTTATGATTATTTAACCCCCTGACATTCCACGTGAGGAAATTAATTTTCTAACTCTAGTAAGGTGACTTTTAAGGGTTTGTTGAGAAACCTTCACTATTTCCTTAGTTGTTTCAAATTTTTTATCAACTATATTGGGGAATCTACCTTGAGATTTATGGATTACACCTACATCCATTTTATTTCTTCTTTTCTTGGTCTTAGACTGAGTTATAAACCATTCCTCTTGATTTTCCTCTGGAGAGGGTGAATTTCTAGTAAAACATCAGCCCTTATCTTTGGAGAATGACATGGGAGAATTCAAGGAGTTCATAAACCATTTAAATGAGTTAGGTTGATCTATCCTAGTGCATGATTCATCAAATAAAAGACTTCTATGAACTAGGGCTTGAGTCGAGATAGATATGTTAGTCAAGCTAGGATTCTAACCATAGCCATTCAAAACCACCTCCTTAAGGGGTGTTACATGGATATTGGATTGCACTAGGTTGGTTTGGATATGAGATGATAAAATAACCTCCTTAGATATAACACAAAAACTCTTCATGAGGCTTGAAATTGGATCAATTATATCAAGGAGAGGATTCACCTTTTTGCTTGATGTGAATTATTTAGGAGTGATAGCCACTACCTTAAGATCAATATAAGAATATTTTAGGGAGGAGATCTCAAGATAAGCCATTGAGGGATTAGCCTAAGGAGTTCCTTATGTAAGTGAAGGTTCTTCATCTGGCAAGGGAGCTATGTTGATCTATGGTAAAGTGTTGTGCCCTAGACTACCAATCAAAGTAACAACTTTCTGATTGTTCATGTTATATTTTTAGATACCTAAAGAGGACACTCCTAGTGCATTAGAGTTTTTTAAGAAGACATCCATTTTGATTTTATTATCTTTGCACTTTGATTGAGGAGTTATTTTCTACATCCAAGATTTTTTAGGAGTGACCAGAACTTGGGTATTCTTAGGGAAGTCTTTCTATCAATAGATGAGAATGTTAAATTTGGGGTAGAAGATTCCTCGATTCTCATACTCAATGCATTACACCCATTCACCATATTTTTATTTGATCTTAATCAAATGAAGAAAAGGTTTATCATTAGGCATAAATACATGGAACCTAGCCATTGCCATCCTAATTCTAGAAAGGGTGAATGAATCAATGGTGATAGGCTAGCCTAGTGCCCTAACTATTCCCATAATCACTTCCACATGCAAGTATTCTAGAGGTAGCTTTGAAAGGAGGACCCGGATTGGGATGTCATCCAAATCCAAGATGCACATGTTAGTAACTAGGTCACAATGCCTTACACTGATGTTGGATTTTATCATAAACCATGGTCCTTCAAATAAAACCCTAAAATAATCTTCCTCATTCATGATATTGACCAAAACTAAGCTCCTTGATAAGTCAAAAACATCCAATTGACCCTTAGGTTTTCATTTCATATTGGCCCTCTTGGCTCCTAGATATACACCTCTTTCACTTGGCCTTGCAGACTTGAATAAAATGGAAAACAAGGATGAAAAACACAATGATATGTCATTATAGTTGGGGGATGGTTTGGCATCAAGAATAAACTGAATGGAGAAAATGATTGAGAGGCATTGATAAAGGGTATGGTCAACTCAATGCTACTTATAGCTCTTCCTGAACGAAGGTTAGAGGACCTAAGGGGTAGCTTGCTCATATGAAGTGATTCTACAATTCAACCTCAATAGGTACTTTTGGCACAAGAAAATACAAATATGACCAAGGCACAACAAAACTTATCCAACCCACCCAAGAAGGGTTGTCACATAGAATGAACAAATGCTCTAGATCACATAGAAGCTACAAAAGACAGATGGGAAAGTGAATGCAATCTTTATTCTAAATAATCTTCAATAACATTGATCAAATAAAAGACTACAATGCTAGGATTTAAAGCACAAAATTCAAACACATGTCATATAAGCAAGATTTTATGCATTTGCAGAGAAAATAACACTTAACATAAACAAACAGTGTATTATTTATAGGGTAAGATAGGTTAAGATAGCTAGGTAAATATGAAAAGTGGTGGTGTGCTGGTGGTTTTCAAACAATAGGGTATCTTACAGTATTGGTGACATTATCCTTTACAAAGATGTAGAAAAACTCAATTACAAGCTAGTGGGAACTAATATGAGTAATTTGTAGTTATTGGTGCCAGTGAAATACAAATACTAAAATGATTATAAAACCCTAGAAACATACATTGAAACTACAATCTCATATACTTTTTCCCATTGATTCCATAAACCTAGCATGCCCTAACATGTCATTCAACAACATATCCTAAAATAGTGCATAAAGGGTCTATAATCTAGATCTACGCTCAAAATGATAACAAATAATAAACACATACCCAAATGTCCAAGTAGCATAACTTGCAAAACACATTACTGCACTTCATCAACATGAAATAGAAAAGAACCACAAGCATTTTCATTAACTTGAAAATAGATATTACATACATCAATTTTTCCAAAAGTTGCCATGGGAAAAATCATGGTGAGAGTTCTCCATGTTGGACAAAGGATAAACAAACATGCTCTCAAAGATTGCTAATGGTTATACACTTGAAACCAACTTAGCAAAGGAAACAAGATCTACACATAGTAGTTGATCCTAATTTTTTTAATAGAACCTAGACTTAGAGAAAATGAACAACCAACAACAACAACAACTGAATAGAAGACAAGCCTTCTATTTATACATTTTTTACCCTTCTTTTAAAATCTAGGAATAGGGGTTGCATTTTACAATTTTCAAAATTGCAGTGAACACCCCAAAGCCCCCCCAAGATGCTCCTAGCTAGAAAAAATCATTTGCCATGCCTATAATCTTCATGTATTTGCAATAAAAATGATTCCTATAACTGCCTCTATAAGAAATGACGAAGATTTGGAGCACAACCTTTGATTTATTGGCTAGAGATGTCTTTTACTTGAGCTAAAAAGAGAATATTTGTGGTGGAGGCCAAACTAACCTCTTATCTTTTTATGCAACTGCCTAAAGATGCCCTTGACCACCTGTTGGCACAGCTAGAAACTTCTGGATAGCTGCACTTCCTTCTATACGTGTCATAGAATAATCTACTCTTGCAGTGATGGCATGGGAATATTCTAGATCCATGGCTATTCGAATGATCTTCTTTGGAGTGGCCCACCTTAGATTTGCATCCCTGTAATTTCTCTCGCATGGAGTGCCTGAACAAGCAAAGTAATTAAAATACAATACTTAAGTTTATTTTGCCTTTTCACTTTTTTGGCTTCAACTTATTTTTTAACATTTTACATTTCGCACCTTTGAATTTTGTAAATTTGCTTATGCACGTTTTGTAATTTTCACACTTTTTGCAAATTTTCCCTTTTATGATTTTCTTTATATTTTTTAATGCATAAATGCATTATTTTCACCTTTAGACCTTTCAGGGAAATCCTAGCCCCTTTTGCAAATTTACAATTTACACTTGTAGTTGCCCTTAGGGAATCCAGAACTCCAAATGCAATTTGAAATATTGCAATATTGCAAATTGCACTTGGGGTTCCCATTTCCATCAAAATTTCTTTTTAGGGAATTCGAAACTCCAACTCCAATTTGTAATTTTGCAAAATTTCAAATTGCAGTTCGGTTTCCCATTTCCCTTAAAAATTATTTTTGGGGAATCTAGAACTCCAACTGTAAATTGTAATTTTGTAAAATTGCAAAACTGCAATTCGCTATGGAAATTCCCCCTTGCATTGAGGCCACCTATTGACCGGCATTGACTGGTGGAAATGGTAGACCCAAGTGAAATTTGCAATTTACACAAGTGAAAAATTGTAAAATTGCATTGCTCCTCCAATTCTACCTGAAGTTCTTCTTGGGCTGACTTTTCTCCTCCTTATTTTGACTGACGGGATTGGGAGAGTTGACCGCAATTGACAAACTGCATTTTTGAGAGTTGCATTTTGCAAGTTGCATCTCCCACTCAAATTTCCTAGGGAGTTTTGGGGTCTCTTTTTCAATTTCTAGAACTTGCAAACTTTTTGGATTTTTCAATTTAACTCGATTTCCAGCCACTTGGTTCAGCAAAACACCCTGTAGAAGAATTTTCAGAAACCCACTCTTTTCTCAACTTGCTGCATCAATTCAAAAATCCTTTTTGTCTGCACAATGCATGTGGATCTGAAGCATTTACCAATGGAAACCAATATTGCTCTTCTTTCATGGTCATTTCACATAAACAAGGTCCCATCATGGAATAAATAACACAAGCCACCATTGTCAAGTTACCCGGGGGATCTGAAACAACAGTCTCATTGCTTCCTGCTATCTCACTGTTCCTAACAGTATCATCTCAAATTCTTGCATCCTCATTCTGTTATTACTCATTATATCAGAAATACAGTCCTTACGTCATAAGGATTCGCTAAAGACCATCTGTGGAAGTTGTTCTGAAATATAAATCATCGATTCACATGCCCTTTTGCTTTCAGATTCCCCTGAATCTTGTAGTGAACATATCCTGGTGGAGGTGAATCTAGAACATTCTTACTTGGCTTTGAACAACCTGGATAGGATAAAGAAATGCCCCCATCTCCAAGCAAATCAGAAAACCCATCTTGATTCTTTGCATGAATAGGATCCTCTATCAAGACATTCTCTTGAAAACCCACAAATGAGCCACCTGCAGAGTCAATCAATGACAAATATATAGACTTCTTTTCTTTTCAACATAACCCACATCCATCAGACAAGATATTATTCCTGAATTTGCTAGATCTAACAAGATATAATCGTCTACTAGGAGTCAGATCAGTTAATTTTGCTAGTATTGCAGTAACGCGTTCTCTTATCTAGGGTTTTCAAAGAAGTTGAAGCATTACACCTGTGAGGAGAATAACCACCAGAGGAAGACATGGGTCGCTAAGGATATTAATTTTAAACTGGGGTGAGAGTGCATTGTACCTAAAGTGGAGGAATAGAATTGTATCTGTTATCATCGCCATTCAAACTTGCAGAGCTCCGTATTAAGTCACCACAATCTGATCTTTGCCCTGCATGATATTTATTCCTTCCAAAAGGTGTAAATGGCTAATTTAACTCCCCTACAATCTAGAAAGTCTCCTACGCCAATTTAAAAATGATTACCTTCTTCTAATATTAAGTTCTTCTGCAGCCACTTCACCCCCATGTGGTTCACGCTGTCTATCAATGGTGCCATTTGACCAAAACCATAAGGTACGTGTCCTTTTATGGCAATTGGGTGCTTAGTTTATTAAATATTACCCCCTTAAGTTAGCGGCCCTGGAAGCTTTAGTGGCATTTTACAATTTGCAAATCTGCCAAAGTGGATTCACATTTCGAAACTTCTACCTACCCCTTTCGACTGTGGAATCCGGAGACCATCAAGCAAATTGCAATTTTGAAAAATTGCCAATTTACATCGTGGTTACGCTTTTCCACCAACCTCATCATGTTAAATTTAGTCAAACTGCAGTCAACTCTATTCTTTCCGTGGAGCTTCTCTGTACCATTTTGCAATTGCCTCACGACCCGTGCACCTCTGGCAGACTTTACTCACCTCTGATGCAAATCATTTTTCTGACCCCTGAATTCTGGCAGAATTCCACTACTCATTTACAATTTTCGAAATTGCCAGTCAATGTGCTGACCTCTACCACCTACCACCCGTTGTTTTCATGGGTTGTGCTTTCAAACTAAATTTTGATTTGTTTTACTTTCCACGTAGGTACATCTCATTTATGGAATGGAGCTGAATATTTTAGAAACAGTCCACGTAGATAGGTATGATGGTGAAGCTGCCATCTACGTGGCCTTGTGGCATGGACACGATGGAGTGGACTTGAAATTAAAGTTGGGTGTCTCTTTGCTACATATGGATCGAATTACATGGTGCAAATCGGACCACCAACAGGCCCATCTTCTAAAGCAATCAATATTAGGCTTTAAACTATTCACCCTGGCCAAGATGGACTTTGCCAAATCTGCATCTGCTTTTTCCACCAAGGATTCAAGAATTGAAACACATACTTCATCATTCTTGATCGATGAGATGATATGTAAATCTAGCAGATCCTGGATAATCTGATACTTAACGAGAACCTGTCAACCTAAGATAGGGAGTGCATGGGGAGAGCGTACCTCTTGAGGCCTAGGTTTTTGGTTAGCCGTAGTGTCAACAAAAATATTGTGAACCCATAGAATGTTTGGGTCTGTGACATTCTTGAAATTCTCTTGGACCCTGTTGCACAACACTGCATTGACCTCCAGACCATCTCTGCTACGCTAGTTTTCTCGCCCAGCCACCACTTCTGCCTCTTCACCGCTCATCTAGTTTTTGATGATTATAAGTAATAAAATAAAATGATTATTTATTTTAAATGAGTTATTTACATAAAAGTAATATGATAAAGTATACATCTAAAATAGTTTATTGGCATATATTTATTTGGCATTTAGATTAAGGTAAACCCACCTTTGATTGGTATACAAACCACCCTTAGTCACATTAAGAGGCCCGGATCTCCAAAGAGATATAATAGAAAGAAACAAACTATATTTTAGTCCAAACAAAAATAAAAATATATAAAAACAAGAGAGTAGAACATAGAAGAATGTAAATAGTGAAGCAAAACTATCAAAAAGTACTTCAAAAACTCAAAGAACAAAAAAACCCACATGGACCTAATGGGGACTTTTAATGGATTTTCTTCATGTCTTGGATTAGAGACCTTCCTTGGAAATAGATTTCAAACCTTCATATCCAAGAGGGAAGCATCTCTTATAGGAGTCCTAAGGTGAGACACCAAAGTATTCAACCCTCCATGTGAGAGAACCAGAGCCTATGGATCAACAAGATCATCTTTCTCTCTGCAGATAGGGGTGCATGACGCTGAGATTTATCCCTCTTTTCCTTCTGCACTAGATTTCAGAAATAAGGCCCAATGGATCTATTTAATCTCCTTCTTTATTGTTCATATCTCCTTGGCTTTGCTCCTTAGGCTCAATCCAATTGAGCGTAATCTAGTTTTAGGAGAACTGACTTCATGCTGATCAGATTTATTCGCACTAGGGTCCTCCTGTGAGCCCTCAAGAAAAAGACATGATTGAGTTGGGGGCCTTAGGGGACCCTGAGTCTAGGATGATGACTAGAAGATGGTTAGGAGGATGACTCGTATGTTATTTTATATATATTTCACATTTATTTATATACAGGGGACTGGCAAAAATTTTGCATTGTGAAACTATTATGATGACATTCAATTTATTCCTCTCTTTTTCATGTACCATCATGAAATATTTACATTATTCTTATCTTAGCATGTTCACTTAAGTCATATTTAAATTTAAGTACACTCAATTAAACGTTCTGTGTTTCAAGTTTCTAACCTTTAGAAGTTAGTCTTCATCCTTATATTTATATAGTTTGAATTTAGTTCAATTGAGCATTATACATATATCATAAAGAGGATATATTGGAGACATACATTACATATTTTATTTTGATAATATTTTATTAATATGCATTTTTAATTTATGAGGTTTGAGTATTTGAGAGTCATTAAGTTTATACTAGCCACCCAAATTTTCAAATTTTAATTAAAGGCCTCAAACTAATTTTTATATATTTCAAACTTAAAAATTTAATTTATTTTGGAGCTCTACACAACTCAAAATCCTTATTTAATGTAATTATGAATAAAATCCAGAATTACTATTTCTGTATCTATTTTTTATTATAAAATTATCCAAAAACTATTTACTAAAGTTTTATGTATCATTCACCATATTTTCTTAATCCATAATAAAAATATATAATTATAATCTTACCAGATAAATTTTAACTATGAAATAATATCTATTAAATATATATTTTAATTTTATGTATAATTCTAATAAAAATTAATTATTTTAATATTTTAATAAATAAACATTTAAAAATATTATGTGTATTTTATTATAAATTTATATTTATATCATCCAAAATTATTACTTGTTTTATATTTATGTATTTTTTCTTTTAATTTGTCATTGTTTTTATAGTTATAATATCATAACACCTTTACTTTTGTAGAATTTTTTTGATATATTATTTTAAAAAAGCATATTTATTATAAACTTTTAGTTTTTATATTTTTTATTAATTTTATAATTTTTTTTTATTAATATTAGAACTTTGTTTTGTCAATGTTAGAATTTATTTTCTTCAAATTTTGAATTTCATTTTCTTCAATACTAGAATCTAATTGTAGTTATTTTGGATTAATGTATTCTAGTATAAGTTAGTTTTATTTTAAAATTTAAATTGGAATATATTTAAATTTATTGAAACAATGGTTTTAATTAATAGTATTAAAATTATTATTTATTTTAAATATATTTTTTTGTATAAAAATTATGTAATTATGTATTTAATTATTATTATTTTATATATGTTTAACGTATTTATCTTTATATAAGTGATTTATGTAAATTTGATAGTATTGAATTTTTATAATGACTTTTGATTTCACCCCTTTTTTAAATGGACCCTGTCAAACCTTTACATTATCGTTATATTTATCATGGTGCATTTGCTTAGGCCCTTTTTATGTTTAGGTACAATTGTTCGACCATTCTCCCTTTTTAACTTCTAACCCTTATAAATTAACCTTCATAACAATTTTTCCATAGTTTAAATTTAGTCATTTATATATAGACAAATTATTTGGCTTTTGATAGAGCATTAGACATAGATATATCACAAATTACAGGCTCAATTGAACGTTAGGCATAGATATATCACATAATCACATATTAAAGACATGCATAACATATTTTATTTTTATTATTTTTATTATCGATATATTAATTGAATTTGTGAAGTTTGAACATTTCAGTTATAATTAGCTCCCACTACCCCGTTAAATCTTAATGCAGAACCTAGAACTAATCCCTATATTTTATAGACTTATAAAATCAACTCATTTTTGGAGAGGTACATGTTAAAGCCTTTAGTTACTGAAGGTACGAATAAAAATTCTTATTTGGCTAAAGAGTACTTTATCTCCATCTGTATTTTGTTAAACAATTATTTATAAATATATACTATAAAATGTTTAGTCTGAGGTAAGAATATTTTATTCATACATTTTGTTAAGCACCCCCCAAATATGCTTTATTCATTTTTTAATCCATAATAAAAACACATCTGTTATATAGATTTCTATTATAAAATAATATATATTTTAATTTATGTATAATACCAATTAAAACTTAATTATTTAAATATTTTAATAAATAATTAAAAATATTATATTAATTTTGATATATATTTATATCCATTTCATATTATTATTATTTATATTTATATAATTTTAATTTTTAATTATTTTTATAAATGCAATACCATAACTTATATCATAATACCTTTATTTTCGTAGATTTTTTGATATATTAAAAAAATAAATTCTTACAATGTTTTAATTTGTATAATTTTTATTAATTTTGAAACTTAATTATGTAATTTCTTTAAAAAAATTAGAGAGTTATTATTTATTGATTATTTATATCCAAAAAAATACATAGTTATATAAATTTTATCTTTAAAATTAAAAAAAACGGGTGGTGACAAATGGCACCAATCTCATTATACTAGATCAATAAAATAGGAAAAAGAAAATGGTCTCGGAATTCCACCGTATAAATAAGATATTAGTTATTTTTGATTGAATTTTTCAAGTGAAAATAAAATAATATAAGTGACAATCAAATGAATGTCAAATTTAAGGTTGAAATATTCCTGTGACAATTAAATGAACATCAAATTTAAGGTTTAACATAAGTGTGAGTAACTTAGCTCATTATAATACCTCGTTACCATTGTAGAACATGTATCAACATAATTATGTTTGAGTAATTACATCGATAAGAGTTCAACAATGATAACAAGGGAGTTATTTGCTCAAAATAATTTTTGAATTTAAATTTGATATCTATTTAACCATTACATGGTAATTTCAATCTTAAAGTTGACATCCATTTGAATGCTATTGATGGTGTTTATCAAAGTCTTCAAAAAATCATGCATAAATATGGAAGCATACACACATGAAAAAAACTCAACACAAAAAGTCTTGAAATTATTTTAAACACATAATGTTATTCCAAACTCTCTTAATAATAAAAGATTCAAGGGTTACATATATATAGGAAAACCGTTCCTATATTTATGGAGAGTATTTCTCCATTAATCTCTCACCCAAATTCCCAATCTCGTATGTATGATATATTATTGTAACAGTATATCTAAACAATATTATATTGTAACCTATATTCAACAATATAATATCTTACCATATTATCTATTCGGTTACAAACTAACCAAAATATTATATTTTTCTCTAGGTAAATACCTAAACGTACACAATATAAAAGCTAGTCTCTAACATTCTCCCCTTAATTTTTACATGGTGAAAAAACATTCATACTCTCATCTGCAGTATGCTCACCCTTTATAACATTCCCTATTTGGCTCATGGCCTTGATATAAAGATAGCCTCACTCCTTCCATGGTTTTACAAGATTACCATAAACCTTGACATGAACAAGAACACATCAATTGTTCACCTCTTATGGTTTTCTGGATCTTTACCATAAACCTGATCCATGAGCTAACTTATATTGGTGTTTATTGTACTTTCACAATATTTTCACATTAGAGAATTATGTTTGGAATTTAGATAAAAATTACATATCTTGAACTGGTATATTCTTCTATTTTTATTTTGAAAACATACAACAGAAACTATAAAAATACACCACACAAAATGTCACCAAATATTTTTGGGCCCCATCATTGGTGACTGATGAAAGACTTTGCAAAGCCTCCAACCTCTATTTTATCCATACTCCAATGGGTGATGCTTACTTACTCAGTTGGTATGTTGATGTAGCTCAGATTCATTGATTTTTTAAGGAGAAATCCCCCCTCAATGTGAAAAAATACATTTTGATAGGATGTTGGGGTCACCTAAAAATGCATCCTTTTATTTAACATTTTGATAAATATGACATACTTAAAAAATGACTCTTTTGATATTTTTTCTTTTACATTTATTTAAATAATAATGACTTAACATAGAAAATGATATACTTGACTTGGCGATACGGCTAAAGACATTATCTTGATGTTATGAAAATAAATTTATGGTTTGACTAACCATAGGACTTTTAATATATAGACCTTAAACTTAACTAATCCTAAAAAAATAAAAAATAAAACTCAATATACTTGATACTTTTGATAATAACGAATCTTTTGACATAAAAAATACAAACTATAATATTTTTCAGTTTATTTTAAGACAATACTCTAAAAATAAACTTATGACATATATATCACTATTAATAAAGAACATATAAAGTAACACTAGGATTCTAATTTCTATAGATAAGAGAGTAATATTAAATTACCTTCTGCCAACTGTGACTGACTAATTTAAAAAAAAATAACTTAACCTTAGTAAAAGATATGATTTTAATAAACAATACTAGTAACACGAAACTTATTTATAAAAACCCAAACTTTAATAATAAAACAACTTTGACATATGAAACTAACATATATGCATGTAATGTACATAGGCAGTCTTTTTTATCTTTGTTGGAAAGAACACAATCAAAGTGAGTTCAATTGTGTAGGTGGCCAAATCACTTTTGAATTCATAGTCCAATGCAATGACAATTGTGTAGGAAAATGATACAAATATAGCTGAGCTCAAAATCAAAGTAATCATCGTATATGGTGCTTAGACATGACAGTGCAATGCACTTTGGTATATGCCAGTTAGATGCATACAATTGATAGACAACTCAAAAGTCCATGATAAAAATATAAGCATAATTATAACAAGTTTGATATCAGTAAGAATCAACTAAATGGTATAATAAATTAATGTGGATGCTTAATACGTAAGAAGGAATTGAATGGAACTTACAAATCACTATAGGAAGGACCAATGTAAAATAGATGGTGGAAGGTAGTGGCTCTTTGCTAAATGTAATGACGGTAGACACTTTGCATATAATGAGTGATTAGGAAAATGTGGACTTCATACATGAACTTAGAAGACTCTGCATAAGGACTGTAGAATTTGATAGAAGCATAAATCAAGTTTGTAGTTTAGCTCTGGATATATAGTCAAGCTATATATTCTGATAGTAAAATGTCTCCCTAATAACCCTCCATCTGTGATACATAGAATAGAGTCAATATTTATAATTTAATGTAGGAACCATGAAAATTTGAATACATGGTGGTAAACAAATGTCAATTTGATGACCATGTGAATGAGGAAATACACAAAAGAATATATTTTATGCATAATTATGTACGTTGAACACAATATGAGTCTCTATGTAGCATGATACCTTAACATATACCAAAAATATTTCAATACTATGTACACTAAGCTATGAACTTCAACAAAGTATTGAACTCATGAATGAGGTAATTATATAGGCTACAACATTGCCCCATTCACATTCTTAATCCTCAATAATAGGTGCAATACCAAGCTGATCTGATACCAGATGATGGCGTTTATCGAAGTCTTCATAAAATCATGTAAAAATATGGAAGCATACAAAAATGAAAAAAATCCAACATAAAAAATCTTGTAATTATTTTAAACACACATAATATTATTCCACACTCTTTGAATATTAAAACATTTGGGTGTTACATATACATAGGAAAACCATTCCTATATTTATGGAGAATATTTCTCCATTAATCTCTCACCCAAAATCTCAATCTCCTATGTACAGTATATTATTGTAACAATATATCTGAACAATATTATATTCTAACCTATTTTCAACAATATAATATCTTACTGTATTATTCATATGGTTACACACTAACCAAAATGCTATTTACCTCTCAGTAAATACCTAAACTTACACAATGTAAAAGCTAATCCCTAACATCTACTTGGTATCTTTTTAATTTTTTCTTGAAGGATTCAATCAAAAAAATTTAATATCTTGGCCATATAATAGAATTTGGAACCTAATTTTTATATGATTTTTTTCAATCTCAACATAGTTTTATAGTTAGATTCATGATTTTTGTCAAAATTCATTAAAAAATTGAAATAGAAAGTAATAAAATTATTAATCAATTTAATATGTAACATATTTTAAAATAAGAACATTGAGATTGATATTGGTCAAAATATTTTAGATTTTCACCAATCACCAGTCAGTCTTGTATGTGTTATATTCCCAAATGATTTGAAAAAACATTGAGTGAATTTTTTTCCAAGGTAGTTTTGGTTTAAAAAAAAATGTTTAATTTTTTTATAAATTAATTCCAAAAGGATATCATCATAACACTTTCAATCTAGTGGATGTTATATTTGTACATATGACATATGAAATCTATTTTGGCATAAGTTCCCTTAAGTTCCCAAAATCATTTAGTCTAGTTCGTACTAAGTTCAAAAACAAGATACGGTAATGCAATCCAATTTATTTAATATTAAAATAATGATGAAATCCATTTTTATAAATATTGCTATCCATTCAAAAAAAAGTTATTATGGAATCTAATTTCATCAATATTAGAATTATCGATGAACTCTATTTTCATTAATATTGAAATTTAATTTTAATGACATTAAAATATTATTTTGATGATATTTGAACCCTAATTTAAAGCCTTGAATTAATCCTTATATATTTTAGATTTGTTGAATTAGCTCATTTTTAGAGGGGCACATGTCAAATCCTTTATTTAATGAAAGTAGAAAATGAAAACCTTTATTTGACTAAGAGCATTCTATCTCCATCTATATTTTGTTATACATCTATTTATAAATTATATACTAAATTTTTTTTGTGTTTTATGATGTATAATTTGAGGTAAGAATATTTTATTAATAAATTTTCCTAAGATTTTCATACTCCAAATATACTTTATTCATCTTTTTTTAATCTATAAAAAGGCACAACTATTTATTATATAAATCTTAAATGTTTTAGTGAATATGTATAAATATTATATTCATCTTGTTATATATTTATATTTATTTTATATAAAATTAATTATTTAAATTTTTTTATTAGTTTGAAAGGAAAAATGAGTCCTAAACCCTATACAAAATAGCCCTCAAGTCAAAAAGGACAAAAATGAGCCATAAACAGTTCATTAACAACATAGGAACAATAGATGGATAGTGAATCCCAAAAAAGGTTACAAGGAACAATCGACTAAATAATAATAGAACCTAATTTGGTAGGTCAAACACCCTTAGCCTGAGTGCGAGTCTAAGAAATGATCTTTGGAAGTCCATGCTTCCTCCTTTGGACAATAGTCCAATAAACATCATTATCTAAATTTGTATAATTAGGAGATGAAGGAGGTGAAAAACTCACCAAATCCTCAAAAAGGGGAAGAGCTTGGGGAGAAGACACAATAGCATCAACCTCTACAACAAATTATGCACCTACAGTAGCAATCTGAGTGTCAATGATAAAAATAGGTGAAATCCCTATGGTAGTCCCAACAACAACAACAAGGGAGATGGAAAGAGAGGTCCCTATAACAATTTCAATGATAAAACCATGCAAATTTTATGGCACTACAATAGTCCCAACAATAAAAACATGGGAGGTTCCTATAATAGTCTCAAAAGTAGGAGAAATAATAGGGGAGGTCCTTGCAATAGTCCCAATGATAGAAGAGTTAAGTAGTGAAGGAAGGGAATCCTTCCTATCATTTGTAGTAGCTATCATCACCACCCCCTTAAGAACAACCCCAATAGGGAGCTCTACCTCCTCAAAGGGCTCATCCTCCTGAGATGAATAGTCATCCTAGGAAGCACTGATAGTCAAGTGTTGTAGGAGAGCATCTTTACACCAAGTTGTAGCTCTCTTGCAACATGAGGAAGGATAAATAGAGGCCAACTAATTAGTAATAAAACATCTTCTTCATCTAAATTGGATACCCTCATAACCTAATATTTGTTTCTAGGGCCTTTTCCTTACCAACAAAACCACATCTCAATGAAGAGATTTGGATATGTCAATATCCACTAGGATGCGAGCTATCGTAGAATTTCCCATGAAAGAGGTAGTAGAATCAACCTTAATGAAGTGATCGATAGAATTACTAATACACTCATAGAAATAATCCTCCCAAAATTGGAGAGGTAGATTTGGGAGATGGACCCAAATAGGTCTGATGTTAAGAGGTTTAGTGAGGGGATTAAAAGATAGAGTCAAGGGCTTGATGGAAATAAAATGCTCTCCCCACAATGAAACCCTACCATTATGCACTAAGTCTCACTGCTATGAAGAAGAAAAAGTCACAATAAATAATCCTCTTTCATAAGGAAATGACTCAATCTTACCTTCAATAAGTGGCTTCTATAACTCCATGACCCAGTTGTGGAGATTGGATAGAGAGGGCTAAAACCCATTGAATCTACAAATTACTCCTCTATTGTGATAGTATTTCACATTTTATGTGACCTCCAAGCCACACACCACAATAGAAGAATCTCAAGCACAAGGTATAAGCTGAGAATTATGTTTGGGTGAGTGGGACAGAGCACCTGTACCAATGATAATGGCAAAGAAAGACTTCCAAGGGCCCCCAGGAGCCTGAAGCCCTATAGCACACAAGAGGGGAAAGGGAATCCCCTACATATTAGACCCCACCACTCCCTTATTTTTAGCACATATATTAATGTTGATGTTGATAGACATTTTTACCATTGCATCTATAGACTCATTCACCATTTTATTTGCATCCACATTCCTATTCGCTGCCATTTCAAAAATAAAATTATTTTACTTCTTTAAATATTTTAATCAATATAAAAAAATATTATATTTATTTTGATATAAATTTATATTTATTTCATATAAAATAATTATTTTTTATATTTATATATTTTTTAATTTTAATTTGTAATTATTTTTGTAAGTACAATCCCATAATACCTTTATTTTTGTAGAATGTTTTTGATATATTATAAAAATTTATTTATTTCTTACAAAGGTTTAGTTTGTATAAATACTATTAATTTTGAAACTCAATTACAAAAAATTTAAAAAAAATCAAAGAGTTATTTTTTATTTAATAGTTATAGCCAAAAAAAACATTCTTTATATATTTTTTATTTATAAAACAAAAAATATAATCTTAAATATATTTATTTGAAATATATATCGAGATGACTATTTTAAGGTTTTTTTTACCATTTTTTATATATTACATTGATTAATAATTTAGACTTTATAAAATAAATTCATTTTGGAAAGGCACAACTCAAAGCCCTTATTTAATGAAAGTAGGAATAAAAACTCTTATTTAGTTAAGAGTACTCTATATTAATCTATATTTTATAACCTAATTACATATTTTGTATATATATTGTTATTCCTAGTTTTAGCACACTTTTACACTATTCAACACTATTTGAAACTATTTTTTTAATATTTCCAGATGATGGATAAACTACTACAACTAGAGTTTAATTTTGTATATGAGTTATTTGGTCCTAATATTCATTTTTTTACATAATGCTATCTATTTTAGGTTTGCATATGATTATATATTACATATATCATTGATGCCATTTATGGGTGTAAGTACAAGTGAAATGGGTTACGATGGAAATGGATTCCATTAGTCGGGGAATAAAGAATAAAGGTATCCAACATAGGTAAAAAGAGGTAACTTAATGAGCCAAAAAAACTTGCAGTTGTCCATCATTTTATATATATTTTATTTTGAATTTATTCTTGACATGTTTATCATGCATTCTGCTTTTCTTCACTTGTCAATTTTAATGATTTGTAGGATTGCTTACGTTGCTTTTTTGCAAAAAATTTAGTTTTTGTTTCAATCTTGTTACCAATGATTAATTTTTTTACTCTTGTATGTGCCTAGGAAACGTTGATTCCTTATCTTATTTGATGGCATGGATTCACATGTTTTGGCTGAATCTAAAATTGTTTTTATTACTATTGTTTTTACTATTAGATTATTATTGTTTGCTTGCTCGAGATACCTTGACATTTTTTTATAATCCCCCTCTCTTGTCACTTTCCCCCTTCAATATCCTACCATATGAACCCTAGTAAGTCAAAATTAAAAATAATTTTATTACTTGACAAATAAATATTTTTCTATTCTCACCATGGATCATGGGAATTTGACCTAATTCAATAACATATCATTACAATTTTTTTATCCTTGGAATTTTTTTTGTTTTTTACTTTAATGGCTTAGGTGACTTATGAGGAGCTTATCTTGACCCCACCACCACTTCATTTGTTGGGTCAATGGGTTAGTTGGGAGAAGGAGGAGAGAGGGAGGTAGGCGTAAAGAAGGGATGGATAAGGGATGAAATGATAGGGGTATGGCATCATCCAAAGAGGAGATTTGGGGCACAAATTTCTTGCTAAAGATAGAGAATGACTTGTTAAGGCTGTAGCTAGATAAGGAGGGTGTGGTAAGGAAGTAAACATTAAAAAAAAGTATTCTCATCTATTAGTTAGAAGGAAAATAAGTAAGTTTTTACCTTTTTATTTTTATTGTAGAATAATTTTTGTTTTTAGATTTGAGGGCAAGTAAATATAGAAAAAAAATTGCTTGGATGTTCATAAGGAAGTCATATGACTTACAGATGAACCTGTAAGGGTTTGAAATAAATCTGATTTTCAATAAAAATAAATAAAATTTCATTGCTCCCTCAATGGTTGCTAAAATATGGTTTTCGATTTTAGGGTTTGTGAAAATTTCTTGGTTTCAATCGAATCCTTGCTTTTATAATCATGATTGGGTCATTTTTAATCATTCTAATTTATTTTATTCACTCGTAGACATGGTGGCCTAGTTCGACCTAGGTCAATTTTTTTTTTGTATGTTGTTAAAAAATTTGGGTTTTGTTATTACCTTGATTTTTTTGGAAGGTCAAGTTTTGAAGGTTGTTATTTTGGTAAAGTTTTTGTATAATTTTATGGGTTTTTTATGAATAAAATGTTGTTTGTGTTTAGAGATTTTTGGAAATTAGGTTTTGGTTGAATATGTCATTTTAGGGAAAAATAATTTAAATGATTCATTTTTTATACCTAAGGTTGCAAATTTAATAATCTATAATCATTTGAATTAATTGGTTTTAAATGCAACTGATTATTTAATAACCTAATTTGGAAACCTCATCACTATTACAAGTGATTAAATTATACATATTTGAATAACTGGTAATAAATAAATGTAGTGATCATAATGTTAGTGATGGATATTGTTTATTTCTCATTTTTTTTTGCATATATTTTGAACAAAGGTTGTATTATTTTATTTATTTCAATTACATAAAATGAGTGATGAAGAAAAATGAGGTCAACTAGATGAGTAGTTGACTTCTGATAATCCTTTAGATGAATATCATAATACTAGGGTTATTTATGAATAATTGTATTTGAAATTTCAATGTGAAATTTTTATTATTATATTGCTACAAGTTAAACAGTTCATTCCCATATTATCCTTGCTTGGATTCCCAAAGTCCCAAAATTTGGACTCCAGCTCCTAGTTAATAGTTGGGAGTGTTAAGAGTCATGAATTGGGTGGATCATAGAACAATTCAAGATGGGATGGCTCATGTGAGTAAGATATATGTTCTTCAATTAGATGGTTTATTGGTGTACTTTGTATAGTGATGATACATACTTTGTAAATAACTTGTTTATTATTCTTCTTGGAATCATTACTATTGTTGTAGGATTATGTTTCTTTAATTAAGTTGTATCATATGAAATTAGTTTCACTAATTTTAAATTTCAGTTGCATGGATTTAATATTATTGCGTATTTTATTTACCTTGTTAAATTTCTTCAGTTTGGAAGTTTTACTTTTAGTTGTAGGATTATGTCTCTTTCATTGAGTTATATGTAATAAGTTGTATTGATCTAATACTCTCATATTTATTTACTTTATAGATTAGAAAGTTATTTCAGTTGTATCATCATTTTTAAACTCATTTGATTATGTCATTAAGTTTAGTGACTATCAACTATGAACATGTTTATTAGATGTTGAACCTAGATATTCATTTTACTGAGTATAATTGATTAATTTAAGATTGCATCATTATTATGATGTGATAACTTTAAAATTAGAGTGATTTAAAAAAAAACATACTCTATATGTTTCAATTAGATGATTAATTCACTAAGCAAGTGAAATTTTTACCTTACTAACAAGCATGACTATTCTGACCTAAAGTGGCATTATACTTTTTAAAATGGTACAACTGGTTATCATTTTCAATTATATGGTTGCAATTAAAATTTTTAGTCTATTTTTTATTTTAGAAGTTTACCTACAGGGAAATTTTCTTTAAAGATAATATTGAATTTAGTTCCAACTTCAAATATTTATTCCACTTTTGTACAAGTCATTTTGCCATCTTACTTTGGCTTGAATATTTTATTTAAGCGACTGATCCTCTAATTTTTTTTTAAAATAATGATATAAAATTTAAAACATATCTATTTTCTAAAGGAAATGAGATGAATAATATATTAGAAATGGTTTTTTACTTATAAGTTATATTTCAATTCATCCTTATGCTTAAACTATTAGCACTAGGAATAAAGGCAATTTCAAGTGATAGTATAACATGATTTATTACTAAAGATATCATAATATTTACCTAATGAAATTAGTTATGTTTCATTTTTAATAAGATAAGACTTGTCTAAATTTATTTTAATATTAAACAAGATATTTACAATCATTATTCTTTTCTTTTTCCTTAAAGATTGATTTTGTCATTACTCCCTAACTGGTAACTAGGACAAAGTAGCTATTTGATTCATGGGTTGTTAGAAGATCTTATAAATATATTAGTTGATATTTAATTAGTTATTATATGTTTTTAAAACCTTTAGTTAATACTCTTTTATTTCACAATTAGTGCATACTAAAATTTGAGTATAATATGCATAATAAGATACCATCACAAAAAGGTTGTTTGTATTAAATACACATTTTCAGAAAGCTAATGAATACAATAAATCATACTTAAGTTAATCATATAATGTCTTATTATTATTTTAGTTATGTCATGGAAATCATTTTTAAGTAAAATCAATATTAATGTTCCTAAATGGAACAAATTTTATAAGTTAATGTGTTATAGATTTATGATTTTAAATAAAGTGGCATAAATTATTAATATTAAAATTATGACCAAATGACATGTAAATAATACTAGAGAAACATGAATATATAGGATACTATTTACAAGATGGTCTAGTGAGAGCATAATGCTGTTATGAGCTAAGAATATCATATTTGCTTATAAACAACATTGTCTTGACAAGAATTATAAATTAATTAGTTAAACTGGTAATTAATTCTAAAGTGAAGGTATGATGTACGATGAACCCATAACCATAGATCATGATATATTGATCCAAAATCATGGGTGGTACCATTATGATCCTTCACATGTATCAAGTACATGAATATTCAATTGCATCTTAAAATTGTTTAGGCATAGTCCAAATACTAAAATTTAGTTAAACCATTATCATTACTTGAATAGAATAGAACAAAATTTATGAACCTAACCTACAGTAAATGCAAATAATATTGATGACTTAAGTAATTAAATTTTCTAGCCCAAGCTAGAAGAACAACAAGCTGACTACTTAGACTATATGAGGTTTTCACAGATGTTGAACACTTAGGTAGGATAAGGAAACCTAAATGGTTTGATTGGGAAGTTGTCGCCTACCATGCAGTTTTATATATATCACTATGGATCGCATATCGATATAAGTTGAATTACATGAGGATATTATTAGGATAATAATATTTCCCACATAATCTTCTATGATTAATTACCATGATTAAGGGTTTCATACATGCAAACGTGATAACAGGTTATGAAAAACCAAACTTTAGATCATAAAACATTACATTTTTTACTACAAACTCTAAAAGAATATATGCTCAAATTGGTTTTTAGGGGTCATTTCACCTGGTATCATAGCCTGTGCTAAGTTGTCAATAACAAATACAATAGAATATATAAAAATCTAATTTTAAATTCTACTTAGGAAACTAATAGATTGTTTCTCAAGAAAATAGCTAAGACTAGAGCTACTATAAATTAGGTTGACAATGACCAAGTTATTGATAGACTAATCTTAAGAGGATGAGGTCGAGGTAGAGGTATAAGTTGAAGTAGGGGTCATACTACCAAAAACTATTTTTTTTTTTAGGAATGATCATATTCCCCATAATTATAATAACAAAAAAATACCAAATGATAATGTGGCTAAGATCAACCCAATTGATAAACAAGAGGAAATCCTTCATTGGATCTTATTTACTTTGAATTCAAGGCAAAATTTTAAATCAAGAGTAGAGGCTAAACAATATTGAGGGTGATCCTCGGGAAGAAGTACCTTGATTGGGAGCTATATATATAGGGGAATAAGAACTTCAAGAAGTGCCTTTAAGGACATTAGACCCGATCATGAGAGAAATTAAAAATATTTCTCCACATACCTTCTCTGATGAGGAATTAGGAGATGTAGTTGATGCATGGCTCATTAATTTATACAGACACTTTAACATACATGACATGCCATCCAATATGAAATCAAGGACTATTTTTTATCATTTAAATGGTTATAATTCCTTATATTATAACCATATATGTGCCTTGTAGGGATATCATCCTATGACCCTCAGTTCGGCAATTTTTGAGAATCATTTCAGTAAAAGTTACTTGAGTGCAAATTGAAAGGTGCAAAAACTAATATATTTTTAGAAACTCAATTAATAAAATATGTTTGTCCTCGAATTTAAAAAATTGAATATGATATGTCATGTAAATTGCATTCATGATGAAGAGACAAATATCACCAAGTTCAAGTTAGGACTAAAATAAACATTGATGCATGACATCAATATGACTAATCCTAAGACATTGGTAGTTTTTATAGAGTCTACTCATAGGCTAGAAGAGAAGGAAAAGTATGAGAAAAAAGTGAGACAAGACTTAAAGATGAATATGTAGTATTCGAAGGCTAATAACTCACCACTCCCATTAAATTTTTTAAAGAAATTAGATCATAATCACAAGTTCCAAGGGAACAACAGGTATTTCAATCGATTCTAAGGTCAAAATAAGAATTTTAAAACCTAAGACAACTCTAAAAATGGGTCCTTTAGGAAGGACAAACAACAAAACAACCAATATGGACCAGCCATAGGGAAAAACACTATCCCAGTAGATCCATAAAAGATAGTGGTGTGCTAAGAATGAGGTGATAACCACTACTACAAGGAGTACCCAAAGCTAAAATTGGAATAGCCTGTACACCATAAAAAATATGCTATAGTAGATAATTAGAAAGCTAATTTTTAGGCCACTCTGACTGAGATTAGAGGTAATTTTGATGGAAATTTTATAGTTGTTTTAATTGATTCAGGTGGTACTGATAAGTTTGTTTCACCTTATAAAGTGAATATATGCAATAAAAAAATCTAATCCATTGAAATAAGGATAGGAAGTTAAATTCAGTACTAACAAGAGGGTAATTATTAAAGAATGTTTGGAGAAAACTAAATTTAATATGGACCCCTTCAATACAATCATAAGTCTATTTTTGAAACCCTTAGGGTCTAATGATATTATATTATACATGGATTAGCTACAAAAACACCATGCAACACCTGATTTATTTCAAAAAAGGATGCAATGCACTGATGAAAATGGAAAACTTGTTAAAATATATGGTCTTCAAGGGCCAAAAATGTATAAAATAATTTAATCCTTAAATAATATAAGGTTTTCTTTAAGAAATGGAATTTCTATGGATTCTAATTATAGGAACTTTCCAATAAGAAAGAACCATCTTGTTTTAATTTTTTGATCTTATAGGAATTTGTAGATGTTTTCCTACAAAATTACTTGTTTTTCTACTAAAATGATAATTTGAATTCTTGATTGAGATTATTTAAGGGGCTGTCCCTACATCAAAATCTCCTTATCGAATATATGTGGAAAATTTACAAGAACTAAAGGTCCAATTATAAGGACTTTTAGATAGCAAAAACATTCGACCAAGTGTGTCTCTTTGGGGTGCTCTGGTGGTCTTTATAATAAATAAGGATAATAATTAGGTTGTGTATTTATTATTGCATGCTCAACAAAGTGATGATAAAAAATCATTACCCATTACCCTAGATCATTTATTTATATGATCAAATGAAGGATGAAATAGTGTTTTCAAAAATTGATTTTAGATCTAGTTACCATTAGTTAAGAATCAAAGAGGAAGATATATATAGAATTTTCTTTCAAACTCAATATGGCCATTATGAGTTCACCGTTGTACCATTTGGCATTATCAATGAACTTGTGACATTCATGAATCTAATAAATAGATTTTTTAGGGATTTCCTAGACACATTTTTACTCATGTTCTTGGATGACATCCCCATCTACTCCAAGAATGAAGCTAAACATGATCAATATTTAAAATTGGTTTTACAAATATTGAGGCAACATAAGTTTTTTGGTAATTTATCCAAATGTTCCTTCCATCAATTAGAAATACATTCCTTGGGATATGTGATTTATAATAGGGTCATAACAATAGACCCAATAAAAATTCAAGCCATTCAAGAGTTGCATATTGCGTCTAATATACACAAAGTACATAGTTTTATGGGCTTGGATGACTACTATTGGTGATTTGTGGAAAATTTCTCTCACCTAGCCAAACCCATTACATCCTTATAGTTATATCCAATCCAAAAACGTGAAGAAGCTTCTATAAGGCTCAAAAAGACACATCAAGGTGAAGACACATCAACCTGAAGAAGCTTCTATAAGGCTAAAAAAGTTATTAAAAATATCCCCTATTATAATTTCATCCAACCCAAATGGTCATTCTAAGGTATGGACTATCACCTCTAAATAAGGCTTTGGTAAAATATTGACCTAAGAAGGTAAAGTGGTGGCCTATGAATCTCACAAGATTAAGGGAGATGAAAAGATATATCCCACGCATGATTTAGAACTGGCTACCATAGTGCATGTATTAAAATAATGGAAGCACTTTCTGTTAGGCAAATATTTCAAGGTGAAATCTTATCACCACTTCTTAAAGAATCTTTTCTCGAAAAATGACTTGGATGCCTACCAAAGTATAAGGTTGGAATTTATCAAAAAATTTAACATGTACATCACTTATGTTAAAGACAATAAAAAAACATGTGGTTGATGCACTTAATAGGTATACATAACTTGCTAGCTTGTCTATTTTGTAAGGAAATTTTAGGATTGATGCCTTAAAAAAACTTGTTGATAATTAGTTCTAAAAGTGTAGGATTTATTGACGAGATTTTGGCTAAAAGATTTGCTAATTTTTATGTTGAATCAGATGGGCTTGTAAGGCATTAAAACATAATTTTTGTAATTGAAATGGGTGGACTATGCAATATTATACAAATCAATGTCATTGATCTCTATTATGTTTTACTTATACATACATCCATCTACATCAATCCATACACTTTCACCATCACATAGATTCGGAGAACTACATCAAACTTGAACTTCTCTTGAGGTATTGATTTGAAGTAAAGTCTCAATACAATGGGGTCTTGAGGCCATCTCCATCCCACCTCATTAACTACTTTTTATCTTGATATTAATTTAGGTCTTTACAAGCATGAAAACCTAGGGTTTTCAAAGGAAAATAGAGATACATGAAAAATTATTCATAACAAAAACTTTAAATTTAGACCAGAGTTAGAACAATACCTAATATAAAAAATCTAGAAATCATTTATGAAGATTATGAGTGGGAAATTATTAAACTCTCTTGGACACTGGTGCACCACACTACTATTTAGAGGATTTTGCTAATGTCTAGGGTTGATTTTGACACTTGGATCCTATTGAAGATAATCAGATCTATCTGCTCACCGATTTTTATCAATTTGATTCCTCTTAGAAGGCCTATTTTATCTAAGTTATTATTTCTCTCTCATCCTTTCCACATGTATTATATTAATTAGGGTAATTATTACACAAATTAATGGTTGTATTTATTTCATATTCCTTCCCTGATTTAATGTTCCATCCCTTTAACAACATAGGGTTTTAAATTCCATAATCCCCTAAAACTTTAAATCATTTGGTGAACGTAACTTACTTTAAACAGTGTAAAAACCTTAACCCTAAACTAACATTAAGGTTTATGTTTCTAGCCTTCTAGAACTCATAATCAGGTTTTAAATCCCTATATTTTCTGATTTTTATTTTGTATGATCATGATAATAATGATGAAAGATTTTTATCACTTGCTAATTCATATCTTTCTAGTTTTATTTGCATGCTTGTTTCAGTTCACTTATAATCAATTCAAATAATATATGCACATATATGTACATGATATCCTACATTAATTAAAATATATTTTATTTGATTTAATTAATCCATAAATTAAATATCCTAACAATAATATTTCAAGTTTTAATGTCATATCATAAGTATAGGAAAGAATCTCCTTCTCCTCCTCATTTCCACGAGGGTAATAAATAATTTCCATCTAATCAAGTCCATGATATCACTCATTTGCAATATGAAAAAATGTATAATAATATTACTAACGCCCATTCTCACCCTATCCATGCCTTCACATCTCATTTAAAGGGTGTGTGCCTACATGTTCAATCAAAAACAACTATGGTTTGCACTTGTGAGAATCTAAGGGATAAAATAATTAGTATGAACAAGGTCATTTCATAATTAAAAAATAAAAAGCAGCTATTTCATGAAAACATCACAATATTTTAAAATTATATTTGAAGACAAGATCCTCTAGTGCACACTAATATTAATCATTTATATCCATCTTCCCCTAGTTAATTTGTCATAAACAATGTTGCATATTAAAATAGGAAATCACAACAAAGTGTATATATAACCAGTGATTCAAAAAGTACTTAAAGATCAAATAAGAGTTCAAGTGATATTTTAAGGTAAATGATTAAACCCAAATCGATCAACCTACCTCTACATACAATGAGGAGATCTATATGTTATTGTGCATATCATATAATGCATCAGCACCATACTAATTCATGTTTGGTAGTGAAAAAACATATACAATAGATAATTGCTAATGAAGACCATATACATGATAAATTAGCTAGGCAATCTGTAGTGATATAGGAATACGTTAAAAATATTAAATTTTATAAATATTACAAGTGTAGTCACCATTGTAGCATGGAATTTCACCTTTGTGGGAGATTTTTTAAGTCTCTCTCACTCCTAGTTATAAAACTAGAGCAACCTCAGGTGTGGGTATCCTGAAGTGAGGTTGAACCTCTAGGATTTTTAATGAGGCTAACTCCTTAGATGCTTCACTTCAGTTATTCCTACACACTAAAACATATTATTGACCAAGGAAAAGGGAGAAAAAGGTAACATAAAAAGGGAAAACCAAACTAAGAAAGGTGATGCACCAAATAAAGAGTGACTAACATAACCATTAAAGGAACACTAATTTAGAATAAGATAATTCTACTTACACAAACTCACAACCAGTTGATTTGCATCAGTGTTTCATAAACTAGGCTCACTAAACCACATATGAAGTAGAAAGGATTTCTAAAAATCACACCAAACATCTATTAATGGTAGAAGTATCTCAATCTCAAACCTACAACTAACCTAAAAATACCTTAAAATAGGTAAGAAGGAAGGACAACGGACATGAAAGAATACTTCTTCAAAAGGCCTTCATGCACAAGCTTGCTAAACATGATTTTTAGATAAGAGATAGGTAAAAATAATCTTTATTACTTTAAAAGGTCTCTATTACAAATTTTGGTAGGTTTCTTCCTTGTCAAAATGGGGAGATATCCTCTTTTTGAGAATAAATGAGACATATATAAAAAAGGGGAAAACTCCAAAGAGAAGAGCTAAGTTAAAAAAAATCAATAAATGAGATCTAACCACCCTCCATGAATTCTCACCCACACTTGGGTTAATTATAACTAATCCTTCTCCTAATCCTTCTCTAATGAAATAACTAACATTAGCTCCAAAATTCTTCCATCCTTCTAATTGGTCGAGAAATACACTATAAGACAAAACTCATTGAGGACAATGATGTCATGGTCCACTAAGAAGGAAAATTCCAAGAATGGCTTAAATGCCTGAGCTATCATTGCTAATTGCTTGATCTTTATCTTTCATCTCCACACCATCCTTCACTTGTCTACTTACATATGAGGACAAATATTCTTACATCTATTAACCTGACTGAGCCATGTTACTTCTACATTTATCAGTTATTTGTTAGAGATGATGGCCATGTCGAAGTATGAGGACTCCCCATTAACTTCAGCTACCATCTCTTATCTTGAAATTGAGACTAGATCTTCCCTATAGATGGAAAAATAATCTAAGGACATTAGTTTTCCTAAATTTATCTTATTTATGTCAGTGTGATTCCATATGTTACACAGCTCCTTTTGTTCTTTTAAACACTAAAAACTACTTACAAGCGCTCAAACTTGACGTTTGCAGGCCCGTCATAAATTTCTCTAGACTTTCATTTTGGGCATTATCTTCGACATCCTTTCGAGCTCTTTTTCTCGATCTTTTTTTTATCACTTTCTTGTGGGAAATTTATCTAAAGGAATTTATGTCTTTGAAAAAAATGCCATTTATACTTTTGCAAGGTATCCTTCGAGATTGTGAAATGGTCCCTTTTCAAAGGTAAGGTACCCTTTGGATTTTTTGAAAATGAAATTTCCCCAAGGTAAATATCCCTTCAATTTTCTTGAAAAGGAATTTTCTAAAGGGAAAGATCCCTTAAAAAATCTTGAAATTATCCTTCAGATTTTTTGTTTCAGCCACTTCACTTTAAAAGATATCCTTCAGAACTTTTTTTTGGAATAATTCTTTCGAAATAATTTTCTTGAAGATTTTTTGACACTTGAACGAAAGAAACTAAGACAAAACTCTTGAAGAGAGAACACTTAGCTAAAATGAGAAATAATTCCTTTGGGGAAATTGTCTACACAATTTCCCTAAAAGGAAAATGAAACCAAAATAGGCCCGAAAGAAATCACCTTTCACTTGTTCTCCAAAAAATGAAGTAAAAGACTTAGACAAAAAAGAGATTTTTCATTTAGATTTTGGCTTACAAGCTTATACTTTAACATTACTATTGGATCCATTTCTAAGCCTTTGACCTAATGTTTCATCAAACAATGCTAGAGATTCATATGTGGGCCAAAAATGGCCAACATCTTTAGCGACTCATAGGGATTGCATTCTTATCAATGTAAGAGAAATTAGACCATGTTTCCTCATCAAACCCATCCATTAGACATGGAGTCATGTCAATTCTTCACTAAATCAAAACCTCCCTTTGAAGCAATAAGGACAACTAGAACAAAACATAACTATGCCCAAAGCACTTAGAGGAAAACATGAAAAACTATACAAAATTACAATATACATAATGGTCACAAACTCTTCCAAAAAAAGGCTTTAGATGAATCCCATTGAATAGGATGGGTAGTACCTTCACATCTAGTTGGGCTAGTTAGAAATAATTATGTTGTTTTCATCCATGGATCAAATAGGGACCACTCCACAAGCTATCAAATTTGGTATGATTTCCTACCTTGGCCTTATTTGAATCCCATTTGAGGACTAGATCCCTTTCTCTAATGTACCTTGCTATGGATCTCTTGTCAAAACATTTCTTGCCTTGGGGCTTGATATGACTCTAGTGTCTTCATTGCAAGGTCTCTTGTTTCATCAATATCCATGAGTTCTACCAACCTCACATTCATGGGTTCAACTTCCAACATCTCTAGCTAGTGGGAAAGATATAATGCAAGTAACTCAAGACAAATGGGAAACATGGCCTCCCTTCCATTTACTAAAACATATAGAGAATTGCCAATGGAAAATTTAGGAGTCACCTAGTCATCCCACAAGGCTATCTTTAGTTTAGTGTGCCATGTCCTTTGATTCTCTTCCATGGTTCTCCTAATAATTCTTAGAAAATTTTTGTTTATGGACTCAACCAGTCCATTTAATTGAGGATAATAGTTGGAAGAGGTGCTGAGGTAGATGCCCATCTTGAGATCCTATTCACTCATTTTTAGACCAAAGAATGCTAGTGCATTATCAAAAATGATAGTAGATGGAATACTAAACATGGTCATGATGCTATCATAGAATTCTATGACTACACTTTCATTAGTTTCTTTCAATGTATTAGCTTCCACCCACCTAGTGAAGTAGTCAATTTTAATAAGCACCCACTTATGCCCTCCACTTGATGGAGGGTTGATCATTCCTATAAAATCTATCCCCCATTGTTTGAAGGGTTGTTCTACCTGAATTGATTGAGAGGAAGGGCTGCTAATATTTTCTTACCCATAAAGAGAACACACTTATGACACCTTATTACCCATATGTACTCATCTTGGAAAAGGTTGGACTAGTAATAACCTACCCTCATTATCTTTGCTACTATAGTCCTTGGAGTAAAATGGCCTCCCATAGGTCCATCATGGAAATGCTCTAAAATCTTGCTCACTTGGTTACTATCCATGCATCTGAGGAGCACTCCATTTAGGTTCTTTCTAAATATAACCTCACCAACCAATGCATAAGGTATGGAATAAAGTCTGAAATACCTTCTCTTTACTCTATACATACCTTGTAGGCACTCAATTGTCATCAAGAAATGTGTCATATCCTAGAGCCAACTAGTGTGAGGTAGGAATGCATCCATTTGTGAGTTATCTTTTGTTACCAAAATAGCCTCTTTGTTTTCATTAAGGTCATCAACCATGTGCTTTCACAAACCTTTGCCTCTCACTAGCTTAGTGACCTTGATCTCTACATCATGCTCCATGACCTTGGTAATCTAACTATCCCTCTTTTTGTTAAAGTCTTTGTTAATAAGGAAATATCTTACTCTAAGATGAGACACCATAATATAAATTTGGCTATTGGAGAGCATGGGCATAAACCTTTTAAGGCTTCTTACCACTGTAAGGACTTATTTTTATTTGAATGTATAATTCACCTCATATCCTTCCAGCCCTTGACTAAAAAAAACTATTGGATATTCAAGTCATTCACCATTATTTTGCATTAGCATAGCTGATATATTATCAATATTGGCAAAGGCATAAAATAGGAAATATCTTGAGAAATCAAGGTTCATGAGTGTGGGTGCTTGGGAAATGTCCTGCTTGAAAGCCTTAAATGCTGATTTACCTTCATTTGACCAAGTGAACACTTGGTTCTTCTTAAGCGCATAGTAGTGATGGGTTTGGCCAATTTTTCAAAACTAGGTATAAACCTCTTCACAAAGTTTATTTTCCCAAGGAAACTTTGGAGTCCCTTCTTATGCTTGGGTAAGGATAAGGCCAAGATGGAATTCATTCTATGATGATCAATAACTAATCCTTGTTTGGAAATAACATGGCCCAACAACATAACTTCATGAAAAATAAACACACATTTCTTGGGATTCAAAGAGATTTCATACTCTTTACATCTCTTAAAGATCAACCTCAGGTGGTCCATGTGCTCATTGGTATCCTTGGAGAAAACTATGATGTCATCTAAGTAGACCAACACCATTTGATTTAGCATTTCTTAGAAATTCGTGTATATTGCCTTTGAAAAGTGGTCCTAGGATTTGATAAGACAAAAGGTATTTTATGATAAGTATACGTGCCCCACTTAGTGGTGAAGGTAGTCTTCTATTGTTATTCCTATTTCACCAACACCTAGGTGTATCCTAACTACCCATCCAAAAGATAAAAATGTTCTGAATCTACAACCATTTAAAGAAGCTACTCCATGGATGGTAGAGGGTAATGGTCCTTCAAGGATACTCTTTTTAGGTCTCTAAAGTCAACACATAAATATATCTCACCATTCTTCTTCCTTATAGGCACCAAATTGGCTACCCATGATGGATGTTTGATGGGAAAGATAATTTTGGATTCAATCAACTTGGTTAGCTATTTCCTCATAAGCTCTACTATTTTGGGGTTGATGGGTCTCTAATTTTGCCTCATACACTTAGTATTATCCTCCAGCTCTATAGTATGCTAGGCTAACTTTGGATCAAATACTCTCATATCACTATACTCCAAAGAAATAATGTCTAAAAACTTTTTATAAAGTTTAATGAAGACATGCCTTTCAGCCTTGTTGCTTACCTTCCCAAGATTTAGAAGCTTGTCCTTGAAGATGAGGAATCTCTCATAGTTTTCTTCATCAATTAACATTACTGCCTTGTATTTCCTCATATGGTCTCCCTCATAGAAAAGGCCTTCAAGGGTGACCAACCCTTTAGGTAACTTCTTAGATTTTAGTTGAATGATTTGATCATTATACTGGTGTTGAAACTTCTCTTGGTTGGTAGAGGAGAACATGGCTTCTTGTTCTAAGAAACAAGCAATTTGTTTGACATTTTCAAAACCCTACCAATGGGCCTCACCACCACTTTGACATGTGGCTGAACCTTGGATTCTTTTATCTTACTTGGGATTTTGAACTAAGCCCCCATGATTTCCAACCTATTACCATGTTGGTTTTGGTTCCTTGGCACAAATTATATGTCAAAAGCTTAAAAATCTTCAATTAGGTCCCACACCCTATTTTTGTAGGACCTCATCAAAGGATTCTTCATAATGTTCAGGCCCTTGACTTGGTTTACTATATGTTCATTTTCACCATATGTTTTCAGCTACGTGATTCCTTTCTTACTAGTCCATTAAAGTCCATAGATTAAATCCTTCATATTCTATCACATTTGAAGATAAACTAAAATGGAATGTTAAGAAGTGAAACACTTATCATCTAAAGGGTAAACAAACATTACCCCTACACCTACTCCATTCTTGCTCCTTGAACCATTAAAGAACAACTTCCACATAACATTGAGATCATCTTTAGGTCGAGTGAGGGAAGGCATGAGTTTATTTTATTCATGTAGCAAATAGACACCCTTTTCTCTTTCTTCAACACCTTCTAAAGGGTTGAGAAATTGATCATCCCCCCATAGCTCATCCAAGAATAAATCTAGAATTTATTCAGGATAAGTATTCAACTCTTGACCAGTTGCAAGTTCATCTTCATCAAGGATAGTTAGTTAAGTTTATGATATCTAGTTGATGGGGCTCAATGTGAAAGTGTGCCATGGGTTTAACCTTCATTGATACCTTAGTCCCGTACCTAGTTTTGAATGCCATGTATGACCAATATACTATGAGACAACCTCTTATCTTTGCTATGAATTTTCTAGATAAGCATAGAGTAAAATGAGGAGGCACCTCTATAATAAACACATCTTGATCCAATGAAACACTAGGACAAGCATGCAGGGTGAAGCTGAGACCTTTGATAATACTAGCTAGTTTAGTGGAAGATCCATCAAGCTATAAAACTCCCTTGGATTGGGGTTCATACTTTAAACCAAGCTAGTCTTCTATTGATTTTGGTATTAATAAAGTGTTATCTCCACTATCTACTAAGAAATTATGCACCAATGAAGCACCAATGGTTAATGAAATATAGAATGGAGGAGGCTTGACCACCTTACTTGACCCTTCTCCCATAGGACCTTGGGTTGCATTAGCGAGGACCCTAGTTTATTTACTTGGTTGTCTACCTACAATTGTTATAACACTTATCTTGGAAAAGCCTTCCTAAAGGATATCCACTTGACTGGGCATGGAAATCATGTCCCACGTTGGTCCATTCATGTTGGATTTCTTCATTTTACCAATAATGTTAATCGGTGTATTATTAACTTTTGCTTGTGCTTTTGGAGTTACTACTACTGGCTTGGTTAATGAAGGAGTGGTGATAAGAGGCTCCTCGAATGCCTCATGGTTGTCCCCTATATTCCTTCTTTTTAATCTTGTGTTTGTCAAGACTGTGATGTGAGCCAGACTGGGGATGGCCTATTGATTGGATGCATACCACTCTTCTTGCTCACTGATAACCTTTGCAGATTTTGGCTAGTTTGATACTTTATTTGATCCTTATTCTTATGGAGGTTTCTCTAGCTTTGTCATCATGGGGATCTCCATGATTTGAGCCATAAGAGCTTGATTGTACCCATAAGTAATAGCCTACTTAGAACCATTAGTTAGGATAATAGATTTCTCAAAAGACTGATTCCAAGGCATTATCCCTTCAACCTCTTGAGCCATATTATTTTGAATAGGAACTAAGGAATTGAAAGGGCATGTAGTATTTGGATTATAATTGTATTATTTAGCATAATTAGGCTACACTTTTCCTTGGAATCCTCCTTTATAGGGTGGCTTATTTGCTTGATAAGGCTACTATTTAGGTTGATATGGATCTTGATATGACTTGATGTAAGCTTCGTATCTCTTGACATTGACCACATCATTCCCCAAGGATTGGAGTATGCTCTTCAGTTCCAAGTAGTTCTTTTTCTCTTGGGAGTCACTAGTTCCACTAGTGGAGGCCTTCTCTTGCTTTAGTAAAGGTATAGCAGAAATTTTTGGAGTTGTAAGAATAACATAAAGTGGGGGGACAAATTCAGGGGGTGGTCTGATCTCAGGGAAAATGGGCATTAGGGGTTTAGGAGTAAGCTTGCCAACCTGGACTATATAATTTTTACCTTTGATATCCACCTAATAAACATCTATAAAAAGTCCCCTTCCATAGATAGTATCATTACAACTATGTCACTATTTAGAGCCTTTAAATAATACAAGAATGCAAAGTTAAGGGATGGTCTAACAGTGGCTGGAATCCTATCCCAATCCTTTTGAAATCTCATGTTTAAGTCTTGCATGACTTCATGTGGGGCTAATTTGATTGTGGTAAGCTACTTTACTAGTGAAAAATGGTCACTCTTATCTGTAAATCTCTTACATAAGGATATTCCTAGCTTATCCCATGATTGAATCAAGTTAAGATCTAGTCCTCTATACCAATATAAAAACTTTCCCTTAAAGGATACAACCAATAACCTAATGGCTACATTTTCTTCTATGACATTATGAATATTGAAAAAATTGGTTGTCTATGATGTACTCATTAGGAGTTACAACTTGGTCTCCTATGAAATATGGGATGATTTTGAGGGTTATTACTAGCATAGGGTTATATTGTGGCAAATTCAAAGGACTTTAGCTACTGAAACCCATAAAATCTCTTTGGGGAATCATGGTAGCAAGAGGGGCTAACAAGGATATTCTCACATAGGTATACCTTATGACTTAATGAGGAAAGTAGTTTCCTACATATGGGTGAGCATGGATGAACATTAACCTTCTTGATGAGTTTAAAGGTAATTCTACAAATTCAAAAAGAATACCTACAAAAGTCGATCTTGTAGTCACTTTTAGCATGAAAGATAGTTACTATTCTGCCACTAGATTCCTGAGTGTTCTATGGAGTCACAATATACTACAAGACAACAGCTACAACCACTAAAACCACTACAAATTGATCAAACCAACATCGAACTTGACCAATCTTTCTTGAAAAACTCCAACTAGGCATGCCAAAAACTATTTTAGCATGGAATTACACCCTTGTGGGAGAGTGTTTTAGGCTCTCTCACTCCCAGCTAAAAAATTAGAGTAACCTTAGTCTATGGGTATCTTGTATTGAAGTTGAACCTCTAGGATTTTTAATGAGGGTAGCTCCTCAAATGCTTCACTTTAGCTATTCCCACACACTAAAACCTATTATTGACCAAGGAAAAGGGAAAGAAAGGTAACATAAAATGGGAAATTTGAACTAAAAAAGGTGATACACCAAATAGAGTGTGAGCCACATTAGCATGAAATAAACACTAATTCAGCATAGATAATTCTGCTTACACAACCTCACAACTAGTTAATTTGCATCGTTGTTTCATAAACTAGGATCACTAAGCCATATATGAAGCAAAGAGGAATTTTGAAATTCACATCAAGCATCCATTAATGGTATAAAGAGCTCAAATTCAGACTTGAAACTAACCTAAAAATAGGTAAGAAGGACAAGGGACATGAAAGAACACTTCTTCACAAGGCCATCATGCACAATCTTGTTAAACATGATTTTCAGACAAGAGATTAGTAAAATTAATCTTTATTATTTTAAAAGGTTCTTTTTACAAATTTTGATGAGTTCTTCCTTGTCAAAATTAGGAGATATCCTCTTTTTGAGAAGAATTGAGACATATATAGAAAAGGGGAAGACCCCAAAGAGAAGACATGAGCAAATAGAAATTAATAAATGAGATCCAACCACCCTCCATGAATTCTAACCCACACTTAGGTTAATTAGAACTAATCCTTCTCCAATGAAATAATTACCATTAGCTCCAAAATTCTTCTATCCCTCTCATTGGTCAAGAAATGCACTAGAAGACAAAACTCAATGAGGATGAGATGTCATGGTCCACTAAGAAGAAAAAGTCTAAGAACATTTTAAATGATCGAGCTATCTTTTCTAATTGATTGATCTCCATACCATCCTCCACTTGTCTGCTTATGTATGAGGACAAAAAAATCATACATCTATAAACCTGAATGAGCCATGTTACTTCTATATTTGTCAGCTATTTGTCAGAGATGATGGCCATATCGAAGGATGATGACTCCCCATTAACTTCACATATTAGATCTTGCCTTCAAACCTGGACCAAATTTTCCCTATAGATGGAAAACCAATATAAGGATATTGGTTTTCCTAAATTTATCCTATTTATTTTGGTGTGAGTCCATAGGTTACGTAGTTCCTTTTGGTATTTTAAATGCTAATGGCTACTTTCAAGGGCTCAAACTTGACATTTTTCGGTCCATCATCAATTTATTCAAACTTTATTTTTAGGCATTATCTTTGACATCCTTTTGAGAACTTTTTCTTGGGATTTTGTTTATCACTTTCTTATAGACAAATTGTCTAAAGGAATTTATGTCTTTGAAAAAAAATGCATTTCAGACTTTTGAAAGGTACACTTTAAGTTTGTGAAATGGTCCCTTTATGAAGGTAAGGTACCTTTCACATTGTTTTAAAATAAACTTTGATGAAGGGAAAGAGCCCTTCAGGTTTAATGAAAAAGACTTTCTTGAAGGGAAAGATCCCTTAGAAAATCCTAAAATTATCCTTCAGAGTTTTTGTTTCGGCCACTTCGCTTTAAAAGATATCTTTCAGAACTTTTGCTTTGATCAATTATTTTTGAACAATTTGCTCAAACTTTTTTTGACACTTGAATGAAAGAAACCAACAAAAAACTCCCAAAGAGAGAACACTTCACTGAAAGGAATACTTAGCTAAAAAGAGAAAGAATTCCTTCAGGGAAATTGTTCACATAATTTTCCTGAAAGGAAAATGAAACCAAAAAAGGCCTGAAAGAAATCACCTTTCACTTGTTCTCCAAAAAATGAAAAATTAAAACACTTATCTGAAAAAGAGATTTTTCATTTAGCTTTTGGTTTACAGGCTTATCCTCAAACACTGTTGCTAGATCCATTTCTAAGCCTTTGACCCAATGTTTCATCAAACCATGCAAGAGCTTCATATGTGGGCCAAAAATGGACAATAGTTACCAAATAATAACTCAAAATAATAAATTTTTTATAAATCAAAATGAGATAAAGAAACAATACAAAAAGCATAGGTAAAACAAGTAAAAGATGTAAATATACCTCTCCAAAATAAAGCCCAAATTTCCTAGCAATAGGGGTTCGGTTAAAAATATCTACAACAATTTGATTATCACGGTCAAGGGTTGAGAAAGTATTCTCAACGCATCAATACTATTATTCTAGAAGTTGATAATGTTGGTCAATAAGGTTTGGGATCAATGGCACATAGTAAATCAAATCATTCACAGATATAGTTTATCAAGGAAAAAGATCTAAATACATAGGTAATGTTACAAAAAGAGAAAGAGTAGTCATGAATACAAAACCATTCTAAGCCAACAAGCATTCTCAAAATATCCTCCAAAGTACCATTTTCCTACAATAGGTACAATTTTAAAGTAAATAGTCATAAAAATATTACAAAGCACAATTTAGAAAGATTAACTCCATAGTATGAGGCAATTCCTTATGCTCATCTAGATACAATATAAGTCAACACTAGCATTCCATTGGCTCAAAATAAAGATGATAATGATGAGTGGAACAATATAGGTTTTTAATATTTCCAAGATACTAACAATGAAAAATACTGATTTTCACATTGTATCTTAATTCAATTATAGCATATTAATCATACTGCACGAGAGGTCACCATCCTTATTTTTGACACATGATCCATTGGGTGGGTCTCTCATGAGACTCATTGGTTAATAGTATCTTTCCTTACTTGTACATTATCTCTTTTTCATAGTTCTTGTTCATATATTATATTCAAAAATTCTAAAAATAATATAATATGTTCAAAAATACAAAAACATACAAATATTGCCTAGAAAATACAAAATTCTAGATTGTATGGATTTTCATGTTTACATTCCTTATATTTTCTAATTACTACATATGCTAACTTTGTTAATGTAGTTCAATTTTATCCTACATATATGATTCACTTGTTCTTTTCGAGTGTTCGCATATTATTTTATGACTCATGTCTATCACATTGATCTAGATTTTCTATTATCTACCCATTGGGGGTACATTCATAAATACACAGACTCCTCATTAATACATTCACCCATTAGGGCATCCTACATAGCTTCTAATTTTCTAGGGTATATCATTTTATATTCCATATCATAGATTTAGTATTATTTATATCTTGATATTGGTCATCCTATACTATCTAGATTTTTTGTCGATTACTATTACTCTAGACTCAGTTTATGTATATATTTACTCATATAAAAATGTATACCATGTTTTTATGCATACTTTCATTTTTAGTTTTCCTAGACTAGATTTGATTTTGTCTCTTTTCTTCTACACCTAATTGAGGGAATTTAAACAAGTCATTATTCCAAGGATCTATTCCACTTCTTTTCATTCTATGCATGCTTTGGACATGTGCTCATGTCCTTATGTGTGCTTTCTCAATTGAGTATGTGGGCATTCAAACATGGCCTTTCATGTGTCTCTAAGCCAAATTCACTTGTTGTTTGTGTATTTTTATGTTTGAACATGTCCTTATATGTATTTATTTCTTAGACTTAGTGAAATGTGCCCATGCCCCTTTTATTGTGGCCCTTTATCCTCCTTTGTGTGCCTCATGTGTTTATATGTATGCTTTCATGTATGAATCATAACCAGGACCCTTGTCTCTTACTTATTACATTCACATCCATCTTATGATGCCATGAGGTATGCCATTAATCTACCCTTCCTTTTTAGGTTCCTTAATGAATATCATGCCCCATCCTCCCAAGTAGTTACACAAATTATACTAATATTTTTTGTTCATATACATGCTTACATTGTTATATCTATCTTGACAACCTTGTGAATGTTATATATAACATACATCATACATTGATAGCTTATGCTCATACTCTTTTAGATCCCAATGTCATGTATACATAATATATTGGTTTATCATGCAGATATCGTATATTTTTAGTCTAACACACATGATGCAAAGCTTATATTTTAAGGATAGTTACTGCATAGGTTCAACAATTCACCTCAAAAGAGGGGGGATTCATAGGGGATTTCTATATAGGTTATACCATCTGAGTGCACTCATAACATAATTTTCATCACACAAACATAGCTTATAGAGATTAGAATCAAGAAAATATAGTGAAAAATAATCAAACATAAATCAATTTTAGTTTGCATAGAAAAACACAAAAGGACACTAGTGTGACATAGAGGATAATAACATGGTGCATTACTATCTAAGGGACCATGATACTATCTATTATGCTTAAAAATATGAAAACCTAGATTGGCTAGAAAGGTACAATAGTTATAGTTTAGGTTTACATAGTTTCAATCACAAATTATTACTTATGTTCAATTTATTCTCAATTTTACACATAATCATACAAATTTTATTAAATTGGGCCAATCATGCATGACATGATCAATCTCATTTCAATTTAAAATATATAAAGACACACATTGATACAACTCAGTCTAGAATCCATATGTACATATATTAGAATTGGAAGCATGTGAATGCCACATTACTTCCACATGATTAGTTTTGCACCAACTCATGTTATATGGAATGAAAAATCCATGTTATTATTTATGTAGTATGCTCCAAAAACCATTTTCACTAGGATTCCCACTATATTTATGACTTATTATATCTATAGTGGTTAGAATTTTTGCATAGTCCCTTAGCTTCATTCCTAAGTGGTCAAATGGCCCTTGAGCTATTTTACATTTTAGAGTTTCTGAGTGGCACCAGAGCCATTATATATAACTTCATAACATCAAATAATTTCATTTTGATTCATATAGGCATCTACTACACATGGTTAGGCAATGATCATGTCATGGCCTACTTGAGTTTTTGGGCCACCTACATAGGATGGTGGGACAAGCCATTAGTTAAATCCAAGTTATTCATAGATTATGATCCACTGAACAGGGGTGGGAAATGATGGAGTTAAAATTGGATTGAGTTATTGTGTCATCCATACATGGGGATTGAGCAAGCCATCAACTTAGTCCATGTTATTTACTAATTTAATAATCAACTACACACACATAAGATGTCACCATATTTTTCCATTGGTTTGCATACCCAATGGGGTTTATTCATTCCTTTCCTCTCTATCTTATCTCTTTACTTAATTTTACCTGTGATTTGAATTTTTTATAGTGATAAATACATTAAAACATCTAGCCTAATGAAATAACTATTTTTAGTTTAAACATTGATGGGTGTCATTTGGAGAGAGTAGTTTCTTTGGATTCAATTATAATGCAATAACTATGATTTAGTGTTGATATTTTTTCCAATTAATTTTTATTTTTGGCTAGACCAATTTGCCCACCATATTTTTTGATTTAATGAGAATGCATGGAAAATATCCAATACCAATGGAGATGAAAATAGGGGTCTTCTTCATTGATAATACGCCTCGACAAAATGAAACATGATGGAAAAATCTTATGGAATAACATCTTATCTAATTGAATAATATTTCCACTTTCCATCCATTGTCACTTTTTTTAAGTAATCATCTCATTTTGAATTAAAAAACATGATAAAAAATTATAAAGATGGTGGTGAAAGACACGTGGAATCTTTCATCTTATAATTCCCACTTTCTCCTTCTTTTTGACAAAGTTGTTTCTTAGGTTAAAATTTCAATAGGGTTCAAAAAGATATTTCTTCCCAGTCCATTAAATTAAATAACCATGCTACAAATCATTGATTTTTTTTATGTTAAAAATACTAGTAAACATTTAGTTTACTAACTCTTTAGTTTTAAGGAGGTTTAAATTTTACATTAAAACTATTTAGATATGGATTTTTAACTAAATTTTAAAAATTAAATTAACCATTTAGAAATGTTTTAGAGATCCTCAAAATTCTATTCTCTCATTTTTTGTGTTATTTTTTTGTAGGATCTTATCTTGGCATATAAGGTCACATTTATTATGCTACACCTACTAGTACACCACCCATTAAGTAGCGAGTTGGTTTATAAGATGCCTAATTCCTTGAATCTTACTCATTTGATGCAAGTGTTTTTAATAAAGCTCTAGAGAACCATAACACCAATAAGAGCAAGGAAGATCATATCAAAAGTATTTCATGAGGTAATGATTCTTTTCATAACATTATTTTTAAATTTAAAAAAATTTATAAGGTTTGTAATTGGTTTGAAATTTTTACATTGGTTGTATACTTGTTTTGTTGAATCCCCTCTCAAAAAATGCTCAAAACCTGGGTGCATAATATATAGAAATCCCATGTTATAAAGCTAGAGGGTCTGTAAAACATGACCAAATGATATTTTTATTTTAATTCACACTAAAATCCATAGTCTCCCATGGCACTTGGTTTATCCATAATACTTTAGTTATATTTTCTCACTAGTCTAAGCATTTATTGTCATAGAATAAGCTAAGCTTCAAATAATTTCATGGAATTAAATTTATAGGGCTACTTTTACCCTTTTACTATTTCATAGAATGTATAATAAAACCTCTAAGTTTCTTTATCTACCATGATTAAAATAATTTCTATGTGTTTAGGCCACAAAAAATATGTTTGTGGCAAGGTTGATCTTTCAAAGGATCTTGAGTATGGATACATAAAAAAAATAGATAAATGTATCATATAATACATTATACATCAATATGCCAAATAATTTATTTATGTGTCGAGCTACGTAACACTTTTTTTTTAATTGCCATTAATGCCTAACTCACAACTAGTTTCCCCAACTTAAACCTCTCTTTAGGTGAATAAAATTTCAATAGTTTCTACTTATGGGTGGAGAATGTTGAATAACAATAATAACAACCAATAGGATCATGCATAAATCAAGGAACTAACTATTATGTATAAAACCATAGGTGGTTTTATTGTGGGGGTTAAATAATAATAGTGTGTCCCACTTTTTGGCATAAAATATCCACATACACTTCATTAGTGGTTATTTTTTAGGTTGCCTCGCAACTAAAAAAAATTTAATAGTGATTTAATACTTGATATATATCATTATTTTAATGATATATGAATTAAAATTAGTTATGTGCCACTCTCATATCCTATTTCTACCTCTTAAAGATGGCATGTTCAATAAAAAAACTTATGTTTTATGTCACAGTAATTTCACTCAAGGGAATAATAAACCATACCTATATAATATATTTTATTATTTAGTAGAGTTTGATGATGAGTCTAACTTTAAAAACTCAAATTTAACCATTAAGTACTTGACAGTGTTTAATCTTGACATCCTTACCTTACTTGACCTATTCACCATTACATTAAATTAAAATATGAATGAGAGCCTTCACTATTCTAATATTATATTGAAGTTACTAAAAATATCATTAGACATCCATATTTTTATAGCATATATTTGTTGGACAAGTTCATATAGTCCATGTCCTTTTAGGACAAGATCATAATAAGTCAAACAAAGACACAAGCTAACCTTGTCCACTAGTGTGGTTCTGTCCATAAGATTGTTCACAAGAAATATTTTCATAATGTTATGTAAGTCAATAAAACCAAATCAAATGAATTATACTTGATCCTAGGACCTTGATGAGTATAAAATAAAGATAAACTAAATCAAAATTCATGGAAATATACAAAACATGATTACCATCCATTCAAGATTTTTCACATTATTATAAGTGGATGTGGCTTAGATGTAGTCTTAATAGGTATTTTTCAATTCCATTTCATGATGAAAAATCTCCTTTGAAACTTTGTAATAGTTGAATTGATGAAAAACAACAAGTTTCATGTGCAAGAGGACTTGGGAATTTGACACCACTTCATTGTCTAATTTAAGCATAAGACTATAAAGAGAATGGATCAATTTATTATTATTTTGGATCAAAGAGTACCCTTCATTTTTCATCCAAGATGGATGGTTAAAAATTAATCTTCAATAAGGCACATGGATCACCACATGGATTGATAACATGACCCATTAATCTTTATAAAAAACAAGGCTAGAGGGTAGCTCTTGAAAATATCTAAAGAGCACTAATATGAGCCTTCCATCTTGAATACAAGATGTAGGGTGGATAATTATCCTCAAAATATATTTGTGTAACCAATGTGGACCCTTCATCATGTTTCCAAGGTGAAGGGTGGAGCATCATTCCCAAAAAAGCATATGGATAACCATTGTGCACCATTTACCTTATTTCCAAGATGAAGGTTTTAGAATTATCCTAAAATATCACAAAATATTCATTAAGGTCCCTTAATATTATGTCAAATACTAAGGGTGTAGAATAATCTTGTATATTAACTCATTTAGAAAATTGGTTGGCTCACAAAAGAATACTTCATAGGATCAAAAGATCATTTATTGAATGAAGATACCTCTTAGAGGGAGAAAGAGAAAAATTAATAATTGAAAGTAAATTCTAATTATATTTATATAGAATTATAATTATAATAAAGTTAATCAAAGGTCAATATTAATTAATACAATATATGGATTTTAATTAGAAGTGTGATTTAGAGAAGGTGAATTAATTGATTAACAAAGGAGAGTTAGTGAATTAATCAGAGAAGATGACTAAAATGATAATTGAAAAGATCTAATATGGTTAATTATCCCACCTTGAGGTGAATAAAAACTTGATCATTAGAAGAACAAAAGAATTTGGGCTAAATAGATAATTTTAGACTAGTTTTGTGTGCAATTACAATAAATCATTCCTTTTTGAAATTTTAACATGGAAGTGATAAAAATGAAGTGTCTATATTTTCACCTATTTTAAAAGTAATTAAAAAACATAAAATAAGTAATGTTTTCTGAAACACCGAGTAAAGTGTTGGAATAATGATAAGAGTAGTTAGAAGAAAAAATGATGAAAGTCACATTGAATATTTGTTAATTTTATTGGAAACTAGGATCAAATTATTACCCCATACATTGATTTGTAAGCCTTGGATGCCCCTTGAGGGGATACTCAAAAAATAGATTGAATAAACACACCCTATAAAGGTTGAAAATAACCCATAGAATGGTAGGAAAGGGTGATAAATAATGAGAATGAGTAAGAAAAGATATGAAAATGCATCTAAAATTAGGAACATGTATGAAAATGCATCTAAGATTAGGAAAAAGTTGACCAGAATGATAGGAACATAAATGATTAACTTGAATAGGAATAGATTGACAAAGGTGACTAGGAACAGATTGAACATAATGAACAGATTGAATAGATCATTAGGAATAGATTGATCATATAGATGTTGTACTTGAAAATTCTCACTTTTTGTATATATTTGATAAGATAGATAATCATTACATGAAAATGTTTTTGGATTAGAATACGATTTACATTGGCATTTAGATCATTGAGCCTTGATATTTAATATGAAAAATGGCTAATGCATCTTAATTATTAATGAACTATAATAACATGTCTTTGTCAAATTGTATAAAAATGAATTCAAATGCAAGTGAATACAATTAAAATCAAGATATAAAAATATAGACTTCATCATAAATTAAATTCACTAAAATCAAGCTCAAATACATTCACTTACATCAAGAGTAAGTAATAAGAAAACTAACACACACACACACACACACACAACCCACCAAAAAGGCAATATCCAGTGAACACGTTAGTGTGAAAGTTTTTTTAAAATGTTACTCTTGAATTCAAGATGAGATAATAATTTTGACTAGGGGAATAGAAGAATAGGAAGGAGTTGGCTGATCTAACTCTAAATTCCCCATTCAAGTAGACATTACCTACATAGTCCCATGGAATTCAAACTAAATGTATTTTTCCAAAGGATTTGGGAAAGAAAAATTTATGAAAAGTGACGAAGATCGATTATAGTGGAAAATTAGGAAAGGGGATTTCAAAACAGTGAGACCATATACGGAATAAGGTTTCCCAAAAATCATAGGAGATATACTCTAAAAATATCAAAATCATGGGATAAGGGATGGTCGAGCTCACCTCAGAAATTAAATGTTGCCTACATAGTTCGATTAGACCTCAAGCCATTTTAGTTTGACAAAAATTAGGTACAAAAAAGATAAGTATGATGAAGAGAATAAATGAAATTTTGATATGGAATGGTTTAACTTGAAAAATGATGAGAGCGTGAAATTTAATTCATAAAATTATGAGAGCATAATAAGTAACTCAAAAAATAGTGAGAGTGTGAAATTAAAAATTGCAAAATTGAAAGAACATGAAATTAAACTCGTAAAACAACTAGAGTGTGAAATTGAGAATGTTTAGGAGCTTTTTGGAAAATTATACCCATAAAGGATCACTAATAATTGGAAAAACTTGTTCTAGCACTGCGATGGGATTGAATAACAAATGATAGGATTAAAATGATCAGATTGGATAGTAAATCATGATAAACATCTCAAGAATATCCAAGGACCATGTCATGTGAGAACCAAAATGTCCAGTCATATAAGTGTCACTAAGTGGATATTCCAAAATATTTTTCAAAATAAGGCTCAAAACAACTTCTACTTGGTTATTAAGATCAAGATATAGAGTAAAAATTGGACCAGAGTAGGAGAAAAATAAACATAGTTCATGAAAATAAAAATAATGGTTGATATGATAGGAATAGAATGAATTTAAATATAGAAAAGGAATCTTGTAAGTGTCAAGGTACTTCTCGACAATAAATTATTTACACATGATAGCAGAAACTTGGTTTTCATCATGGTAATTACCCAATGCACCACAAACATGGTTTTTATTATGCTCATCTATTGGAACCTCAAAGAGGTTTTCAAAAATAAATTTGTCTTGATGTTTCCATACTACCTCCATGAAGGTTTCACTAATAAATATTTATTTTTGGCTGTGATTGTCTTCTAGTGCCTCAAACAAGGATTCACTAAAAGATGCTTAGTTTAAAATTTAATTATCTCCTAGAACCTTAAAAAAGATTTCACTAAGAGTTCATTATTATGCCTAAATACGTTCTTAGTCCCCCAGATATTATATAATTGATATGTCACCATGGAATAAGTTCAACAATGTGTGATTTTATCGGTCCCAATCAACACTTGTGGGAGGTGGAATGTCAATATAATGGATAGGCTAGTTAATGTCAATGGAAGTTATAATATCCATGGAAGGGTAAAAGGTAACACAATACTCATATAGGATATTAGGATAACTTGTGTTGATGTTAAATAAATTATCCTCAACAACTGTTTAAGGATCATAAATGTTTTCAATCTGATTTGCAAGGATTATGTAAGAATGTCGAAATAGCTATGAATGGATGTTGATTCTAAAATTTATTTAGAGTAAAGTGGATTTAATAAAAGTGTGTAGATAATTTTATAATATCCAACTAATTTATTTTGATACTAAAATTGATTCTAACTCAATGGATTTTCAATCTAGTGTTGAGACTGGTATTCATTTTGCTTCTGATGTTAAATCTAACATTGGTTTGATACTGGAACTTGACTCTAATTTTTACCCTACTTCTGATGTGGATGTTAAACATAATTTTGGTCCAAAAATGGACCACGTCTCTGATGCACATATGACCACAAAGATGTCTTGTTGAATTGCATTATCCAGAGTTACCTTTTTCACTTCTTTTTGAGCAATGAAGGTTTTGAGATGTAAGGATGTTTGGAAATGGGGAATGTTTATAAATGTTTGAAAAGTAAACTATTGGTCAATAATGGGTTATTTGAATATGGGCACATTGAATAATGTTTCATCAAAGATAGGTGATCAATCATAGAGAGGCTCTTCAATGAAAGGATCATCAAATTAATGAGGATGTTTAAAAGATGACTCATTAATTTGAGTGATTCAACAAGAATGATATAAATGGTTGATTTCTATTGATCTTAACTTAAAAGTGGATGAGTATGATTGTTATTAATAAGATGATCTTGGAATATCTCTAGTGATTGATTCTCATACTTGGATGCAATTGGATCTTTATTAAAATGGGGTCCTAAAGCCGGATTAAGAAGAGATGTAATGTGGGATAAGTTTTGGCTAAGCCAAAGAATGGTTCTATTACATCTTAGATTATATATGGGACAAGTATTGATGCTTGATAAGATTATTGTGACTAAATCATAATATCTCTATGGTCAGTCAAACCTTGGACATAAATATTGAACCTACTACATTGGTTAATTGAATGGCCTTGAACCCTATGATACTTACAATATTCTTCATTTCAGTACCACTTAGGTTTAGGATCATTTTCACAAAAAGTAATAGTATATGGATACATAATTATGTTTGTTGTGACTAATTGGTAAAATATGTCTTCCAAGGATTCATTAAATGGATTTGATATATGATATGGTTTTTTGGATGAAAATCTAGATAGTCATTGGATAAAGGTGCCAAAAAAGATTCCCTATTGCTAGTGTGATCATAATCAAGTGGGTAACTAGTAGATAGAATATTTTATAGATGATTTATTATAGAGTCTCAAAATAAAGGTGAGGGTTTCTAGTCACTATGGGCAAGCTATATGTATCTATAATATTTTTCACAAGTAATGTTTTCACAATGTTAGACAAGTTAATCAAAAAAAAGCAAATGAAATATACTTGACCCTAGGACCTCAATGAGCATAAAACAAAGCTAAAATCAACACAAACTCAAGGAAATATATAAACCATGATTACCTTCCATTTGATATTATTCACCTTTTTTTAGACAAATGTAACTAAGATGTAATCTCAATAAGTCTTTGTAATGCCATTTCTTGATGAAACATCTCATTTGGAACTTTGGAGTAGTTGAATTAATGAATAATAATAAGTTTGATGCATAAGAGGACTTGAGAATTCGATATAACTTTGTTGTCTAATTTGATCAAAGAAATTTAAAGATAAATGGTCTATTTATAATAATTTTAAATTAATGAGGATCCTTCATCTTGATTCCAAGATGGATGGCTGAAAATTTATCCTCAATAGGGAACATGGATAAACACATAGTTTTATAACATGTCCCTTCATATTGTTCAAGATGAAGGGTGGAGGGTAGTTCTTAAAAATATCAAAGGAGGATTAATATGAGCCCTCCATCTTGAATTCAAGATAGAGGGTGGAGAAATATCTTTAAAATACATTTGTGAGAACTAATGTGGACCCTTCAACTTATCTCCAAGATGAAGGGAGGAGAATCATTCCCAAGAAAAAAAATGGATAATTAATGTGGACCCTTTATGTTATTTCTAATATGAAAGGTTGAGAATGCTCCTAAAATATCTCAAAAGATTCATTAAGGGCCCTTCATCTTGTTTCCAAGATCAAGTGTGGATAATAATCTTGTATATTATTTTATTTAATAAATTGGTTAGCTTACAAAATAATATTCCATTATATCTCAAGATTCTTTCTTGAATTAAGATGCCACTTGGAGGGAGAAAGAGAAGAACTAGTAATTTAAAGGAAATTATAATTATATTTACATATAATTTTATTTACATATAATTATAATTAGAAGAATGATTAATTAAGTTAATTGATGAACAATATTAATTAATAAAATGTGGGAAATTTAATTAGAAGAATGATGTAGAGAAGGGTAATTAATTGAATTAATTGATCATTGAAGGAGAGTTAGTGAATTGATCAAAGAAGATGAATTGACTAGAGAAAATAACTATAATGATAATTTAATAGATATAATACGATGAATTATTCCACCTTGATATGCCCCATGGTGAATTCTAACTCATTCATTAGATGAATTGAAGAGTTTGGGATGAATAGATGATTTTAGACTAGTTTTGTGTGTAATTATGCGAAATTGTTCCATTTTGCAATTTTAACATAAAAGTGATAAAAATGAAATGATTTAAATAGTCCATGTACTTTTGGGACAAGATCATACTAGGTCAAATAGGACACAACCCAACCTTGTCAACTAGTGTGGCATTGTCTCTTGTGCTTCAATGGTTATTTTTCAAATTTGATACATTTCATGTCAACCCTCCCATGAATTTAGAAAAGTTGGTTAACAAATACTTAAAATTAACTACTATAGAGGCACATCTAGGCCATGAAATATAAAACTTGGAAATTATATAGAATCAATCTCTATATAAGCTACTTCATGTTGACCAAAAGGGTGTTAATCCTTCAAATTCAAATTTTAATTTATTCCAACAGTCATAGGCCAGTTTTAAATCTATTTTATAATAATTCAAGGGTATGTATTTTTAGGTATTCAATTAAATTTACTAGCTACTCTATATAGATAAAGTACCAAAATTCATTCACTCACTCTAGGTGGGAAAGTAAATTATCCCGAGTCTCTGTTATGAGCATTTTTTATGTAGAAACACTCACATTACTTAGTGTTTTCTAAGGATTTCTCAGGTATTTCCCTTACTCAATTACCCCCTTTGAATTTTATGTTTATTATGTTTAGGTATAATAATTAGGGTTTCAACATTGCAAGTACTTTCATGTGATAACATAACAATTATAGATAATCACTAGATCACTTCTGACATGCATAGGTATTTGACTAGAAAAATCACCCACACAATCAATTAAGGCATGGGTATGGTCAAATAAAGAAGGTCATAGTGTGCCCTTATTTTTCCAAAGGTGACATTATCTCATTATATTTCAATAATCTATTTTTTAATCATGACACACTTCACATATCCTTCCAGTCGGTTCCCCATTAACAATATACCTACATAGATACCACAAGTAAGATTTGAGGTATATTTGTGTATATTTCATTAAAATTTAGTATTTAAATCTATTATATAATTTATTATATTTATATATTCTATAAATATGAATTAAATTCAAATAGTTTTTTATTTATAACATTTATTGTATTAAGTCAAACTAACCATTTAACATTTCAGTGAATACATAATGTGTTTTTTGGAAACTGATTGTTGTTTTCTTTATTTTTGTCCTAATATTTCATATAATTATTTGTAAATTCCTAACATTGAAATATATTTCAAATTTGGATATAAATCTAACACCATGAACCAATATTCTTCAACATTAGATCTCAATCTAACACTAAAGAAAATATATTGTCATGTTTGATAACATTAGATACTAAAGCATTTCATTCAACCTCATGTTAATTTTTTTATTTTATATTGATTGATTCTTTTTTCTATCAATAGTGTTCTAGATGTTGTAAAACTACATAGAGAGCTAGAATTTTTGGTTAAGTGGTGAACTTTTTATTATCACCATGAAGTGAGGGATAATGTCCAAATACCTAGCCATAGACAAAGCCATATATTTATTTTAGTTTCCTCATACCTCATGATATATTAAAAACCCCTAGGTCACCTTGTTTACACCATAGGAATCCTCTTTAACTATTTTATTCATGGTACACCTGGGAGGAGAGTATCACCTAGGGAAGTTACTCTCAATGTGCACTCAAATATAGGATAATGGCATACAAAAATGATTCAATCTCTATAGTTAGTGATTTAAAATGTTAGGCTGACACTAATCTATAAATGATCAATTATATTTGAGATCCCACATAATCATTCAAACCCTTTCCTAGTTCACCCATTATACCTTGATTTTTACTTATATTGTATTCGTAGTCATTCACTCTTTTGTACATGTAAGATTACTTGATCGAAACAATAATTTTATTTTTTAAATTTACTATATTTAATTTCATTATATATATCACAGATAGTCAATGTAAATATTCTAATTATTTTCATCCTCTAGATAAGGTACTCTCTACTCATGCCATGCCTTTTACCTATGATGATGAATGGACAAACTATCGAAAGAAAAAACTTATATATATATATATATATATATATATATGATTTCAATTATGTATTAATGAATATAGAATTTTATTTTTATGAAACTTGAGAAAGATAATTCATATAAATGAATTCATCCTTAGATTCTTCTTCGGTTACACATCTAGATTCCTCTATGGACTCATCTCTAGATTATTTTTATGATTCATGTATAGATTTATCTTTGGATTCATCTTTACTTTCCACTATGTATTTAACTTTATATTCCACTCTAGATCCTCCTTCACCTTCTTCCTTGACTAATAATCTAAATAAAAAGAGAATTATAAAAATGAACATCTTTTCTCTCTTAAATTTCGATTGAATTTAAAAATTGGGGATCTTTGTCCCTATAAACCTAATTTATATAATTACTTTTCCACCATAATTTATCATATTCACACTTATAAAATAAATACCCATAAATCATGCATAAATAATGATGGCGTTATTCATAAAATAAACTTTTACTTCTCCTTCCCTTGAAGTTCAAATGAGTACTAATAGTAGTTATTTCATCTCTTATTGTTTATAATTAATGGATATTAAGCCTAAATTCCATTTATCATTCCCATTTTCAACCAGTAAGGATGAACTTCCTTCATCTTCCCTTGTCACACTACAAGATAGAATTGGCAATAGTGACACCCATTTTAACACATCTTGTGATGTTACTTCCACTTCAACCTCATGTTTGTATTCACATGATGATACTCTTATGCCAAAATGTCATATTCTTAGTATAAATTTATAAAACTGATGATAATTCATCTATTGATAGTTATTATTATTTCAATGTTATCAATCAACAAGAATCTAGTGACTCATACATATCCAATGAAACTGCCAAACCAAAAGAAGAGCCTATCCTTCCATATTATTCTCTTATTATAAATATTATTCCAATAGATAAAATTAAAAATATAATTCAAACCCTAAATAAAATTCTTAATAACCTAAACATGTTTTCCCAAGAATTTATATCCTTAATGCCCATTGTAGGTTCTTGGCATAATAAAATACATCACTCATCCTTAGAGATTAAAGTTTATCATTCTTGGGTTGACTCCAATGCAATCTAAGATAATCCCATTGTGTATAACATTTTGTATGCATATTTACCCATAACATAAAAATGCCTAAATATTATACATATGATGGAATTATATACCCTTACCTACATCTTATATTTTTTTGAGAAACCATGAAAGGCTACAATGGTATTTTAATGTTACTGCAATTATTTCCTAAGAGTCTAGTGGGGAGTGCACTTGCATGGTAACATTCCCTTCCTATAAGATCTTTAATACCTATCTTTAACTAGAAGAATCTTTCCTTATATAATATATTCAAAATAAGGGATCTAATGTCACTTATGAGAGGTTACCTTCTCTACATTTAGGCAAATTCGAGCAAGTTTGTAATTATTTTTTAAGATTTCATTCTTATATACATTGAATAAATTTATCAACCAACTGATTTAAGTCCAATATTTTTTTTGAAGAGGTCTTATTTATGAATTAAAAGTGAAGATACTCTATCATACTTGTGACATTTTTATATCATACTTATGAGGCCTTAACATTAGAATAAGAATAGGTTATTATTCAAGTATTAAAAAATATGAATGTTGACATTGAGTTACATAAAAGATATCCACATTAGAAAGTCCAATAATATAAATTTTATGCACATATTCAAAATAAATTAAAAGAGTTAAATTAAAAATCATGTTATAAAAACACACTCACTAGTGAACTCACTAATAAAAAGGCATTCCTTGATTTTCATAATCCAGTGAGTAAAGTTGAAATCACCTTTGAACAAGTCAAAATCCTACATAAAGGAAATAAATACATTAATAAATTTATGAACTATAATAAATCCTTTACGTCAATGAAGGTAAAATAACTTAAATTGTATTTTAATGATTACCCACATCATGATTTAAATAAATTATTGGACAAAAGGTTAATCAAACAACTCCCTAATTACTATGACCCTCCTCATCATTTGGAAAAACATTAAGGTCAAAATATTATGTACTTATCATGGAATTAATGGACATCATGATAATTATTGTCATGTGTTACAAGAAAAGATAAAAAAACATGCAAATAAACAACTATATCATTTCAACAATTTGATAATAATCTAACAAAGCCATCATCTTTGTCTTCCAAATCTTCAAATGATATTTTTTTCAAATATATCCAATAGAATATACTATGGTTTAAAATGATTTTATTAATTATAAACATCAAGATAAATATTCCATTGATAATTCCTAAGTTAACAATATAGGAAATAAAAAATCATTAACATGGGAGGTTTCTAATGTACAAATTTCAAAAGTGCCAACTAAGTTGCCTATAAAAGTATGGATTATTAATTTAAATAAATTTCAAATGGAGCATAATGAAATGTATATGCATAATTAATAAACTATTATAAGAGGGAGCAATAAAATAATAATTGATTATTCTGCATTCTTGCTCCCATCAAGTTAGAAATTTACTTAATTTTAAATTCTAAAATTACAAAAAGGGATAAAATGCACTAGATATAAATATATCAATTCATAAAAATAAAACATGATTCATACATAAGCACACATAGATTCTTTCCTATTGAGGACATGCACATCCTTATCTATATATCTACTATCTGTGATAGATGATTGTGATTCCAAGACACATACATTGGGGGAATAATGATTATATTCATTATCTCTACAAATTATGCTTTCAAAAATAATTGTGGATTGTTCAAACCCCTCACACTTCTTCTATTTTCTAAGCCTTACTTATAACAATATTGCATAATATTTGTTATTAATATAGGTTTCATAGGAGAGATTTTGTCATCTTCCCATAGATGGATAGTCATTCTCATAGGAATAAGAAAAGTCACATTAGAAGGTGAAATGAGAAACCAAATATAGTATTTATATATTGTAAACTTATTATTTTTAAACTAGAATCATGAATACAATTGTAGCTTCTACCAAAGATTGTTCATTATTATTCCATTTAATAACTGGCCTGACATTAGTATCTAAGTAAGGTTTTTCATTTCTCAATATCCTTTATCCATTATTTTTATTTAATTATTTCTATTAATTACTTGTAAAACCTACTCATTCCTCTAAAATGGGTGTTAGAATTCCTCTCATGTTTGGACTATGTTTCAAGGCTAGCATTTCAACTAAAAGAAGGGCAATTTTCTTAAACTAATTGACTATTTATCTAATTAGGAATTATAATCATCTTATGATTACTACTTATTATTTATAAATAGTATTTGTTGTTTTTTACAATTTATACCTACTACATGTTGTTGATTGCATTTTGAGCAAGGCATTTACCCCTTATCCATACTGGTTCATGATCATTGACTACATGACAATGTTTTTGGTTGGTTATAATTCCTACATGGGTAGTTTTATGCTTAGGTATCCTACGAAATTCCATTTTTAAATGCATATGGAACATTTATTTCTCTTTCTAATTATATTTTGGTTGTAATTTATTATTTTAAACTTTAGAGAGTATTTTGAATTGTGTCGCTATCATGGGACTATATTAATCTATTTTGGCATACTTTTAGGTGTTTTAAAGGTTGTGCGGTAGCATAAAAACTCTTATTTTTTGATAAAAACCTATATAAATGTGTGGTAGTAAAAAATAAACTCTCAAACTCATAAATTATCTACCATGTGGTACCTGAACAAGGAGAAATCTTTTAAAATAACAAGATAAGCCCTTTTTATTTTTTTATAATTATTTATTCCTCTAAGTAAGATTAAAAGTGAATGTATAATCATTGATTTTTAGTTCATATTTTATTTACCAAAGAAAATTAAGTCTAATTTCATAAAAAAATAATTTTCATTTTCTAATTTCAAGCAAAGTTTGAAAATAAATCAAATTTTACAAAAAATTAAAATAATGCAGCATTCAGTATCAATAGTGCCTTTGGTTCACGTTTATAGGTCAAGCCATCATAATTGAACTACTACACTTATATCCTAACATAGCTGAAATAATGGCATTTGTGTTTTCATCCCTTTAAATTATCAAGAGAAATAGGGTCAAAAATTCATTTTCACTTACCTTTATTATCCATTTGAAGCTATATTTAGACATAAATATTGACAAAGATCAATAAAAAATAGAGTAGACAAGGTTATCATGTCTAAGTAAAAATATGTTTCATTAATCAAGTAGTGTAAATAACACAAATAATTTTCACATACTACCTAGGTAACATGTACCATTATTCTCTCACATGTTTTAACATATTTTTCATGTACCATTTGGTATATAGAAAGGATGATATTTATCCACTTATCAATAGCTATATAGGAAGGGTGAACATATAGATAGGTTTGGTATATAGGTCTTGTAGTATATCAAAGAGGGGACTTTTATGGAGTGATAAGGAACCTTTTCATATCCATGCATTTTCATAATTCATTCAATAAAATAAAACTTTGGAAAAAATATGAGTGGGAAAGAACCTAGTAAGATTGATCTCAAAAAGTGGAGAACACACTCATACTCAATGGCATATGGTTTGGAATTTGATACAAGGATCCACAACCAACACAACCAATAAATGCAAAGGAAGTAACTAATTAAAAGAAAAGTAATGTGAAATGATGAGTGTTTATAAGTGTGTTAGTTGGTTGTAAATGTTTCATTCATGTACAAGGGTGCACAATTCCATGGGAAGCTTTTACATTTTTGAAAGACTTGTATCATTCACACTTAGAGTTAGAATTCACAGAGTTTTCAGTTAAAGTTATTAAATCTTGAATTAAAAAATGGTGATGTGATGAGTCTAACCATAAAATATTATGCAATCAATCATGATGTGGAAGTCACTAGTATTAAAATTGGCATATGCATGAATATTAGCTAAAGAGTCTAAAATATGAACAATTGGTTGAAAAGATGGTAGAAAAAGGAAAGGCCTATGGGAGAAAAAATGAATCCATAGGCGAAACAATTTTTTATCCTAAGAAAAAGGTTCAATATTCTAAGGTTTCATATTCAAATAAGAACATGTCTTTAAAATTGGAGGAAATGATAAAAATAAAATAAAAATAAAATTAAGGGACAAGGAGACAAATGTGATAATAACAGTGGTTAAAATAAAAAAATAGAATTGTAAACAACACCTATACTATAAATAGTGTGATGGAAAAGGCAGCCATGATAAACAAAAATTCAAGAATTCATGGGATAAAATTTGATCATACCATAAGAAGAAAGAATAAAAATTTAAGAAACAAATAAAAGAGTCAAACTGGGCCTAATTCACTACTGAATATGTGTTTTCCAGTTTAGATAAGACAACCACTACTTTAAAAAGTACAACATGGTTTGATTCTTGATTATTGATTTTGGTGCCACATATTATATGAATTTTATAAAAATATTTATTCAAGGATTTTAAGGAGGTTTTTTGGTCCAGTGTATCTAGAAAATCGATCTAGTCTCCAAATAGAAGGAAATAGAATAGTCCAACTCAAGTATATAGGAATGGACTTTACGTTCCTCAGTTGAAATATAAATTTTTATCCTTAGTGCTCATCCATCAACATGGGCACTCTGTTCTATTAGATAATACAGAATTCACAATCAAAAGGAAAAGTGACAATATAGTCGTATTGACTGAATTTGTGGAATGCAAATAGTTTAAACTTAGCATTGAGCCATCGGTTTCAAGATATTATTTTCATATCATTGAATAGGATATGTCTCCAAGTATGTTTTTTCATTCCATATTTTAGGCATTAAAATCATTATTTCATTCATTTGATGTAAAATAATTGTGTACTAGGTTTGCTTACACTGCCATAAAATTTTGAAAAGTGTAGGACCTATATTTTGGCCAAATATGAAAAAGAACCATTTTAGAAGTCCAAATGGAAAACAAAAATAAAATTGTAGTTGGTTCAATCATACTTTTTTTCTCTCCCAATTCTCTATATTGGTGGTCACAATCGCTTCATGTTATTTATTGATCACTATAGTAGAATGATTTCTATATATTTTATCAATAAAAAATATAAATAATTTGAGATATTAAAAAAAAATTGAACAATGATAGAAAATGAATCCCAAAATCAAATCAAGGCATTGAGGATACACAATTGTGGTGATTACACATAAAAGGACTTTAAGGCCTACCTCAAATAAAATGGGATCAAACACCATCTCATAGTTCCTCACACTCCCTATCATAATGGAGTAGCAAAAAGAATGAACAAAACCATGATGAATATGGTTTACGAAATATTATAATTCAAAGGGATAAATATAAATTTTTAGGTAGAGGCAACTCAAAAAGTATTATACCTCCAAAATAGATCACCATCATCATCCATTGACATGAATAATCTATATGAAATGTGGTTTGGTCATTTTCGTTGAGAGTGTCATCTTTGATTTTATAGATTTTATTCAAACACATTGATTCTAAAAGAGAAAAGGAATAAGTTGTACTATGGGAATTACAAGTGCATTCACTTTGAATATTCTAAATCTTTCAAGGCATACATACTATATGATCAAAATAACAAGAATTTCCTCATTGTGAGAGATGTCATTTTATGTGAAACTACAAAGGGTAAATATAACATCGATCAATAATTGAGTCAACTAGATAAAACACAAAGTTTTATGTCTGCAAGGAGGGTAAGTTGGATGTTCCAAAAATTGATGGGGGATAATTTTATTAATATTATCTTCTATCATTGAAAATGAATCTCCTTCAGATTGGTAAATGGACACTTTATCATATATTGAACATATACCCTCAGAACAAAGGTTAGATAGTGAAGAGGATTCAAAACATTAAATTGAGGCACTAGGTATCCAATAAGAGGTATATAAAAAGATACCTAAATTATCTGCTCAAACATTGAAAGATTTTAAACCCAATGAGGTGGTAAATAATGGCACTCAAAGTGCCTAAATAGGAAAATAATAAACATAAAATTTCCTTGAGTAAATTTAAGATAGATTATAAATTTTTACCTTCAATGATCCTCTAGAATAATACCTCAATGTTGCATTTTATTTAGAACCAACCTATTTCAAACAAACTAGAAAAATTGATGTCTAGAGAAAATCTCTAAAAGATTAATATGATGCACTTCTTAAGATTGGAAATTAGAAATTTTGGGATCCTCTAATAAATAGAAAAAAATTAGCTACAAGTGGGTCTTCCACAACAAATACAAGGAAAATATCTTGTTTGACAAGCATAAAGCAATGTTAGTCTCAAAAGGATATGCTCAAAAATAAAAAATTGACTAAAAAGAAACCTTTTGACCTACAATAAAATGGACTACCATTCGAACCATCTTGTCTCTAGCAGCTCACAACATATGAAAATTTCATCAAAATTGATGTCAAAACTACATTTTTGAATGATGATCTCAAGAAGACCATTTACATAACATATCCCAAAGTTTTACAGTAAAAGGCCAAGAGCATAAAGGGTGCATAATTGAAAATCATTGTATGGTTTGAAACAAGCCCCACTAGTTTGGTGTGACAAACTAGCTAAGCACCTCTTGAACATGAACCACAAACATTTTGAGTTTGTATATGTAACTCTTTTTGTCAAAAAAGTTGAGAAAAAAAATTGTATTTATGGTGGTGTATGTTGATGATCTACTCATCATAGTGAATAATGAAAGGTACACTACAAAATTCAAATCAAAGTTAATGAAAGTATTTGAAATCATTGATTTAGGTTATTGTCATTGCTATTTGGTTATGGAATTAATTCAAAAATCAAAATATATCTTTATCACTCAATAAAAGTACATTGGTAAAAATTTTAACAAATTTATAATGGAATATTGTATGTTTTTCAGTATGCCCATGGAATAAATTCTAAAATTGACAACAGAAGATAATGCAAATTTTTTAGATGCTACTAAATACGTACATTTGATCTATGTGAAAAAAAAAGACATTATATTTATTTTGTTGTTCATTTTCTTTCTTGACTCATAAAACAAACTAGAGAAATTCATTTGGTAACAATAAATAGAGAAATTCCTTTCTACCATTGTGAGCTATATATCATATGCATGTTTTGATATTCACTCATACTCTACATTCTATTACATGAATATGTTGTGCATATAATAATGACATTGATACATATTTTTGATGTAGATTGCTCTCATTTTTAATGTGCGTATTTTCAAGTTCTTAATTTACTAAATGATAAGTTAGGACTTCTTTTCTTATTGTGTGTGGCCCTTGGCCTTATGTGTGTGAAACATATATATGTTCTTGATTATATATATTAATCATGCCATTTGATTATGTCCCTTGATCTTGTGCATTTTTGTGGCCTTAACATGTCCCTTGTATGTGGACTTTGGGCCTTATGTTTTACATTCTATGCAAATTGTGTGACATTACTTGTATGTTCATTTCTTGTTACTATGGTCTCATAATTAATATCATACATTACTTCTAATTTTAACTTTTTCCCTTCTGTCATAATGCCATGTCCCCTTTTTGATTAATTTGATTTTTTGGGGAAAATGTCTATTCCAATATTTTTTTGGGATTAGAAATGGGAAAATACAAATCAATTTTTATTATTATGTGGGCCTAGGAGATTCATTAATTCATATTTTGGATAAATGGGGGAAAGTAATTAATAAAATATTATTATTAAATATTTTATCCAAGTGGGGCACGGGTTTTTAAATAAAGATTGATTCCTAAAGGAAACTTACCATCTAGGCCATTGTTATTTAGGAAAGGATAATGATATGGGATCAAGGGAACTTAATAAATAATGATTGAATTATTATCCTCCAAATTAGTGGAACACATTTGGGAAATTTTAGAAATAAAATCAAAAGTGAGAAAAGGTAGGATCTAAGTTAATTTTGAGTAAGTGGATTATGTTCGAAACTAATAGATTTTTCCAACTCATGTCACTTCCCCCCAAAGTAATAAATTATAATTTTATAAACCTATTGGGCCTCTTGGATATTAATATATCCTAATTTCATTTTTAGGGATCTATTGGCTAACTAATGATTTTTTCTTATGGAATAATGTGCATGCAGTGTTCTTTAGATCATCCTAGAATGAAAACTCTTGGATGAAGATAGTGTTTGGATGAAAACCCAGGGATCCCAAGGATTTTAGGATGAAACTCGTATGGTCTAGAGGTATGATTGTATAAAATATTTTATATATATATTGAAGGAGTACAAATTTTAGCTAGTGTACAATGTTGTGTACATGCTAGCAGTGTGAGAACAATTACAAGTATTAGTTTTAGATTTGTAGGTTTGATACAAAAAATATTAGGTGTATTTGAATTTTGAAGTCAATTTTTTATATATTTTTTCTTATTATATTTAAATAACTTATTATTATGGTGAAATTATGTTATGTTTTGAGTAGTCTTTGTGGTGTACGTGTGTCGAACTAGCAAGGGTTTTTTCCTAAATTGTGTATTTTAATTTAGAATTATTGTGAGAGTCTAGTTTAGTAATTTGTAATTTTATTGGAAATGTTTTAATATAATAAATGTACCATAGGAATTAGGTTTTATTAATTATTATTTTCCATAAAAAATTCCAAAATTTGGTTTCTCTAGCTTGTATAAAAAATGCCCTAAATCATACATAAATTATGACTGATAAAAAGTAAATTTTAGATCTGATATTTGTATCTTAAATTTAGTAAGAGTACATGATAATGGATTCAGATCCACAATATTTCCATATTGTAAGGTTTTAAGAACAAGTTTCCAAGTGAGAGAGAAACTAGACATTTTAAAAGGGTACATTGATTTGTTTATCATGAGAGGATTCTTTATATTCTTAATAGATGGTAAAAATTTAGATCTTATTCAAGATAAAATGATGGAAATACAAAATATCTAAGATAAAATTATCAATTCATTTCAAGGATTTCTAGATATCATGCATAATTTAGTTCTAATTAAAACATCCCAAAAAGAGGATGATATTAGGAAAGAATGAATGGGAAATAAACTTCCCTTATCTTGAAAATAGAAGAAAAGTCATAAAGGTTGGCGCAAAGAAGAAAAGTTGGAAGTGAAATATTTTTTCAAGGAGCCATAAAATAAGAACTTGGAACCAGAAGAACACTAAGCCGTAGAGGTAAAAGGTAAAGATTCTTTATCTTAAGAATTTATTTTAGTGGTTACTAATGAGTTTACCTACCAGGATAATTTTTGTTTCAATGAGGTCCATGAGAAATCATCTCTTCATGTTGAAGATGAATATTTAATAATTTAAGATAATGTACGAATTATTTCTAATGTGACCCAAGAGACTTTCAAACTAGTTAATTAAGGTAAACATTTTGATTGCTTATTTGATTATAACTTGAGAAATAAGGATATTGGGAGAAGCAAGGATTTATTTCATCATTTTCATATGATGTCATTACGATGTTTATGTCATGATGAGAAGTATTATAAAGATAATAAAAATATGAATGGTGCAAAGTGGAAGGGAGATATTTTATCTCAACATAATAATGCTTCATACATGATTGTGTGGGATCTAGGTGTTTTATCCAAATGTAGCATACATATTGAAGATAAAAATTACTTCATAATAGAATATTTTTTGTTGATTTCTAATGATTCGATGCATCATCGAAAAGGTTATTAAAGAAAGGAATAAATGGATTTATTTATTTTATGTAAAGAGTTCAAGATGGAGGAATATGTACTAACCTCAAAACTTTCTAAGGGTGAGACATTAATTGATTTCTAAATTAGCATTATGGATGGATATGCATTTAAGTAGATTATTTTGGTCAGCCCTATGTTGGGAATTCTAAGTCACAACAAATAGAATGGTTGAGGATATATCAATGAACTCTATTTTTTAAAATGAGGATGAGCAATTTATTTTCAGCCAATGATATGAAAATATTTCATATTTCATCCACTGATGTCACTAAAAAAAACTTTTCATGATTGAAAGCATACAAAAATGGGTGATAGGTAAGGGATGGAGCTCATAGTATAACACATGTGGACTCATTATTTCAAGTTTGAAATTGTTTTTAATATGGGATGTAGGTAATATATTCAAGGTAAAAAAATATTGAGGCATTGATATTACTATTGAGTTTTCCATAGCTTGCATTTGGAATGAAATGAAGTATGTGAGGAATAGATTAAGGTTTGTTTTGATTTCTAACCACATTGTGAAAGATCAATGCTCAGGGTTTATAGATCACTTATGGGATCCAAGTAACATAATTGAATACAAGATCATAATTGAAGGACAAATAGAGATAGTCCCTATGAGAATCTGAATGTTAGATGTGGGTAAGTAAACTATCTTTTTTATGTTTAAGAATTTATGACTAAGTTTACTATGGTGATTTGGGTATCAAGCTATATGAAAGTTTAATGAATCATGAAGGAGGAGACATTAGAAATTCATAGAATCATGAAGGCAAGATAATTAGTCATCTTTTTGGTTGAACAAGAGGTATGTAAAGGCTTATATATCTTGAGTCTTGAAGGAATCATAAAAACATGGAGCTTTCATAGTGTGAATTTTAAATGAGAGTTCACTATGGAGTAAGAATCCATGAAAGAAGAGTTTTCAGTCACTTGGATAAGTTTTCAGCCCAAGGAAGAGAAGGTAATAAATTTTTATTTCATTTATGTTGATGATATTTTGATCTCCAATAATACTTGAATGTACGAAGGAGAATCATGAATAATGTGATACCACAATATGGATACATTTTTCCTAACATTAAGAAGGGAAATCAAAATTTCAGCACATTATGTAAATACTTCTATATCAGGCATCTAGGTGTAAATCTACATCATGCATGGGAACTTCAAAATGATATGTTAAAAAGAAAAAATTATGCACTACAAGTTAGAGTGATTGATTATTTTATACACCAAGTAATAGAAAGGGTTTGTTTGTTTGACCTCATTAAGGAATACAATGGTAAACATTTCAATCATTCCTATGAGTACAAGTCAAAATATGAAAGATATGGTAGAATCATAGATTTAATTTACACTATATACCTTGAATATTTTACTTGTCATGGGAAGTACTATAAGCATGTCATCATCACTCATTATTTATCAAAGATTATTTTGAGAACAAACTACAATCAGATTAGTTGTTGCAAGGAAAATGTGCACAAGACTTTTTCTTTATGGCCTCCTAATATACATTTATTTTTTGGTCATCACATTCAATGTTGTATCTAATCTCAAATTTATGGTGGAATACGTGGGTCAGAAGAGGATTCAAATTTTCCTAGTTTGGGCATCTCAAACCACACTAATTTTTTTGAGAAGGCTCTTTATTTTATCTAGCCATGACAGAAGGATTGTTAAGGGATTTACACATATGGTAGCACCCTTAAACAAAAGGAAAAATAAAAGAGTTCATGCATGGATGGATAAAACACAAGAAGTTTTTGATAAGCCTATGAACGTATTCAACTCATGTCTTATATTTTTCATTTCATATGTCTCACACCCATTTGTGGTAGAATATGGTGTTTGAAGAGAAGGTATTTCGACCACAGTAATGCAAAAGTGGGACTTCATTAAAATTGAGAGCAAGTAGTTGAAAGATTTAGGAAATTCTTTTTTTAGGAATGATAATAAAATTCTTACCATCATGAATTTTATAAGAAAGTTTAGAAAATTATTGATTTTTAGTAAATATTTAGCTGAAATAGACTATAATTGATTCAAATTCTTCTTGGGTCAAATTTAATTTCATGATTAACTACAAAATAGGGTAATAAAAATCCAAGATTATGATGACATGAAGGGAAGTAAGAGTGTAATAATGATTATTTTACTATGAGGCCCTTTTATTATTCTATTTCCACTATTTATTATGATTGGAAGATCTCTATCACGGTAGATTATGTTAAGATTACATTTTTTATTTACATTTTAGATGGGAGTGTGAGAAACAACATATTTATAGTGATGGATGGGTTCATAGTTTTTAAAAACAAAATCTTCCTAGTTCTTAAATCCAAAATGAAGGAGAAGACTTTGAGAGCCTTTTGTAATACACCAATAATGGGACATCCCAGTTTCTTCGAAACCTACATACAAATTAGAGAAAAAATATCTTGGAGGGGTCCCAAAGAGGATGTTCTTGTGCATATCATAGAATGTTCATGGTGAATATTTCTTTAGATTTATTTGGGATCATGGCAATATCTAGAGTAGAGGAGTTAACCCAATCATATTTTGATTTCTTTACCCAAGTCAAGGATGTAAAGGTAAAATCATTCCTTACATCATCGATATTATAAAGGTTTGAATTTATGATTTTGTGACTCATGCACATTAATTTGACATCTATTCACATGGGGTTAATATATTTCTCAAAAGGGAAATCAAATTAAATGAGTGGTACAAGGAAGTTTGGAATGTTAGTTCACATATATCTTGTAGTGTTCTTTGGTATAAGTTGGCTCACTTGATAGTTATAGGAGACAAATTACACGGGTATTAAAACTGGGTTCATCATAATGGCACAATGATTTTAATGTAGCTTTGTTTGTCATTTCTTGAGGACAAGCAATTTTTGGAAGGCTGAATTTCTCATGTCCCCTTTTTAATTACTTTGACGTTTTGGGAAAAATTCCTATTCCATTATTTTTTGGGGTTTAGATATGGGAAAATAAAAATAAATTTTTATTATTATGTGGACCCAATAAATTCATTAAAAAGGGGGAAGTAATTAATAAAATATTATTATTAAATATTTTATCCAAGTGGGGCATGGGTTTATAAGTGATGATTGAGTCTTAAAGGAAACTTACCATGTGGGGTGTGGTCACTCAGGAAAGGATAATGATATGGGATCAAGGGAAATTACTAAATCATGATTGAATTCTTATCACCTAGTTAAGTGGACCACATTTCGACAAGTTTATAAATAGAACCAAAAGTGGGGAAAAACAAGATCTAAGTTAGTTCCCTCTTGGGCCTATTGGATATTAATATTCCCTACTTTAATTTTTTTAGGATATTTTGGCTAACACTCTTGTGGAACAATGTGCATGATGTGTTCTTTAGATCATCCTAGAATGAAAAATCTTGGATGAAGGTGGTATTTAGATAGAAAATTAGGGATCCAAAGAATTTTAAGATTAAATAAATAAATTATAATTTTAGTTCCCTTTTGGGCCTATTGGATATTATTAGTCCCTACTTTCATTTTTTTAGGATATTTTGGCTAACACTCTTGTGGAACAATGTGCATGAAGTGTTCTTTAGATCATCCTAGAATGAAAAATCTTCGATGAAGGTGGTCTTTAGATAAAAAATTAGGGATCCAAAGAATTTTAAGATTGAATACCTATGATACATAGGTAAATTTTCATAAATTAGTTGTTACAGAGTTTTAAAGAGTGCATATTTTATGTAGTATACAATGTTGTATGTATGCTAACAGTGTGGGTAGAGTTTCAGGTGTTGGTTTTAAATTTTTGGGTTTGATAGAATATATATTAGGTCTATTTTGAGTTTTAGGTCAGGGTATTTATATTTTTTATTATGATATGTAAATGAATTATTAGCATGATGAAATTATGTTGTGTTTTGATTAATCTTTATGGTACATGTGTGTGGAACTAATAAGGTTTTTTGCCCAAATTGTGTACTTCAGTCTAGAACTATTATTCAAGTCTATTTAAATAATTTTTAGTGTTATTGGACATATTTTAATATAATAAATGTACCATAGGCATTGGTTTTGAGTAATTGTGATTTTCCACAAATATTATCGAAATCTAGTTTCATTAGCTAGTATAAAAAATGGCCCAAATCATAGAGAAATTATGCCAGATAAAAATAAAATTTTAGATCTAATATTTTTGTCTTAAATAATTTTAGGGGACATGCAAGATTATACATATCATCACACATTTATTATGTGCTTCAATTTTTCATATACAATTAAAGGCTATATTTAATATTGTGATGCACTATATTTAAAATGTTCACATGCTAATACTTGATTATATCTCTCACATATTTTATAAGTTTTATTTTCAGATTAGTGACTTATAGGATATTTCCCTCATCTCAAAAATGGGTAAATAAAAATGGGATTGCCTTGAGAATTTAAGCCTTCATGAACAATATATTTCATATTTAAGATAGTATATAATTTTTAAAATTGAAGTATGGTTCAAAAATGTCAAATTATGGGGGCATATGACATGCATGTGCACTCATTCATATAGTTACATGATTATAGATGCACATTAACTTTATTCATATGTATGGTAATGTTCAAAATATTTTAAATTACAAGTAACAAATTTTAAACAATTATAGTCCATTTGAATTATACATCAATGTAGTACATATATAAAGGGCATGATATTCATACATGTTAATATTACTTCATTTCAAAATTTAAATTTTACTTCTTCAAATTTTAAATAGTTTTAAATGTACAAATTTTCAATAGAATTGTGATCCATTTACATTGGTGTGATTCATCTTCATTTTTTAATTGGGCCACATTAGAGTCTAGTGACACTTAAGGTCTATGGTTGCACTACAGTAAGACACATTCAGTTTTCCAACCCATTATTATTATAATAAAATTATTATATATATTATTTTACACATTCAAATGAGAGTTAGATCATACAGTCTTTCCAACTAAAGGGATTCGATTTGTTTTAATAATTAATATTTGATAACTCTTAATTAGCCACATATTTAACATTTATCTAAATGCCTCAACAAGAGATCACACACTTTCCAATTTTAAGTTACCTACAAATTTAATTGCATACTCTTTCAAGTGTATTCATTCCTTGCTCTCTTGTAAATTTTCATATATGGATAGTAAATACTTTTAGCGACACCATTACATAATCAAGATACACACTAATATACAAAGTGTGTGTATACATATAGGTATGGATCTTCTCTAATATTAGTAATTTTATTTTATTACATCAAAAAGGGGGGATTTAGACACTCAAATTTAACCTCTAAGTGTTTGATAATGTTTAATTTTGACATCCTTACCTTGCTCAACATATTATCCATTCCATTAACTTTAAATATTTACGAGAGCCTTCACTATTCTATTCAATGTCTTTGAATTATTGAAAACATCATTAAAATTACCTATTTTTTCACAATTCTTGTCAGACAAATTCTAATAGTCCATGTCCTTCTATAAAAAAACCGCATATATTAAAACAGGGACACAACCCAATTGTAGATATCCATTTCCTAACACCATTGTGTTGAAATTGTCAATCTTACTCAAAATTTGTGAAAACACACAAATTAGGCTAAAATCACTTAAACACACTAAATGGTTTGAGATTTTCATATACAAGTGTAAATTTAGGATAATGTATCCCTAAATGGGGAAATAAATTTTATGTGATTATTAAATTTTCTCAAATCATTATGAGTCAAAATGATAAAAATGTAATTTGACCCTCTGAATCACTGAATTCCTCTAATTTAGAAGCACACAACATGTGCATGTGTTATTATATATTGACAATGTCCTAAATGGGGTATTGGTTCATATAAAACTATTATATTCTTATAATTCCATTCCAATCTAATTATAACAAAGTAATATGACATTCTGACTAGTTTGATTAATAATGTTCAACCAATTTCGAAAGAATTACATAAAATTGATTAATCTCACTTAGGAAAATTAATCCAAATCAAATGCTTAAGTGGAAAATCCATAGAAGCTATTAGATATATTTTAGTTATAAATTGATTCTTGATATCAAAATCATCAAATGACATCATTTTTGGGGTGGCATCCATAAGCCATAAATGTAATCAATATTAGGTTTAAGGCCTCCCATGACTCTTTAATGCCCCTTCCTTCCAAATATTTATGAGGGTATTTATGGATTAATTATACAAAATTAAATTAATTCAAGGCCACACATCTTGATCTCAAGATGGATGGTCATGGTTGAATCTGATTAATCTCAAAAATCTATAAATAGGAGGGCCAAGACCACCATTTTTAAGCTTCATTTGTGTAAACTTATTATACATAATTATCTTCACATGACATTTATGTGTAGTGATATTATACTTAATTTTAAATAGTTTAGCTTCAAGATAGGCATAACATTGATTAAAATATCATGATCTTAGGTTCATTGGTGCATTTAAGATGATGGGGGAGCTTTTCCTGCATCATTGGCTAAGACTTAAACACCAAATAAAGGGGAAAGTCATATTTTGAGCCACTTTTAGATTATGGGATGCTCTTATGAAGGTATTATGTATGTGATTTCTTTCAATAGCTCTTTATTGTCATTTCCGTAACCCCATTGAATGAGTTGGCTTAGCTAGTTATGTTCTTCTGAATTTTTTTGAGTTTTTCTTACTAGTACTTGATCTAACTATATTTTGATTCCATCTCTACATATTGGCATGCCTAGTGGGATCATGCATCCCATTCAAGCAAGGATACCAACTTGGAAATCTTGGATTTCCCAAAAAGTACTTAAATACATAAAAATCAATTTTTATCATCATTTTTCCCATGTTTTTGAATTTTTGTTGACACCTAGTTTACACAGTGACCGATATCGGTTATGTGTAATCGACATCAGTTTCTGTGAAGGCCAAAACATGATTAAAAAATTGGTTTTTTATGATTTATTGAAATATTTCAAGTTGTTATTCTAGTTTTTAAGTCTCTATCTAAACATTTTATTGCATGATCTAGAGCTTTACCATAGATTTTATACTAACTTGGGCTAACAAAGAGTTTTTTGACTAAATGATTTTTACTTAAAGGTTCATAGGTAACCGATAACCATTTTTATCAACTGGCATCATCTATTTTATGACCATAATTGATTTTTTTGTAGCTGACATCGATCACTATTGATCAATGTCAATCTCTATGTAATAAAAATAGAGACCCTGGGATCAAGTTTTCAAATATTACTTGTTTCATTGATAATTGTGCTTCAAATTAAAAGGAAACCCTCTAAAATTTCTATGTCACACATTTAGAAAAATGCTAAAATTAATCTTGATTAATTATTGAACTTCCCCTTTGGCATTTAAAACAAATCTAGATGATTTTGTGATTAAGTTATTTTGTGAAAGTTTTTCAAAATTTTCAACTAATTCCAAGGGGACAAGAATTTCACAAAAAAATTCATTTTTTTTGCATAAAATTTGCACTCACTTAAATTTTAAGTTTTTAAAAGTGTTTTATTTTATGCTAGATCATTATATACTTGTTTGTTTTCATAAATGAAGGATGTGTGTATGCTCTCCCCCCATCCCCTTTAGCAAACTTAGGTGACAAAAAGCTCTTCTTCATTACAATTATGACTTGTCCAAAGGTGTGAAAATATTATTTTTAATTATTTCCCAAAACCCATATAGTTTGGATGATCTAAACATAATATCTAAAGTCTTTTCACTTAGATCATTTATTTTTTACAATTTAACTTTTGAGTAAGACTTCATATCCTCCTCATAAGTTACTTAGGAAATATTTGACCTAGGGTTTCATCTCCTATCATTGTTTCAACCCCAATCCATAGTGGGCTATAAAAATCATGGCATTTATACCATTATTTCTAGGGGATTGAATGGCTAACCTTTCCAATCATAATGAGAACCCAAGTTAGATTTGGTTAATCAGGGGATTCCACTAAGATGTATACAAATAGAATTGCTATGTAAAAGAATAGACCTTTGCATAACAATTTAAATAGTATGAACTCAATTGATATGAGGCATCTCTAGTGTTAATCACACATATAACCTAAGACCTTCTAGATGGTCAAAAATTCAAGTTTTACAGTAACCCCACTAGTCACAAACATATTGTTGATGTAGAGCGAGTAGCCTAATGTTTTATGTCATCATATAATCTCTTGGAAGAAGAGGGTGTGTAAAAAACCTACTACTTCATGCACTTTTATTTTTGGATCAACACTCAAAATCCTCCTAAGAATATGTATATAGATAGAATTCAGTGATACAGAGCAACCTTGTCACTTTAGGGATTTGGACATTATACTTAGTTGTATTTATCTTTTTCCTTTACTTTTTTGGTCTTTATTTGAGTCTAAAACTTGTTTGTAAATTAAAAATGTCAACCAAAATTTTTTTTTATCCACCATTTTATTTCAACAAGGAAGCATTACGCTAACTAATTCAAAATCATCTTTTACCTTGTTCAAATCCTCATTTGAAGCATTATGTTTGTATTACCTAAATAGTGTTGTTATGTTGTCCATTTGAGTCTAAATTATTTTTGAAAAAATCTCCAAGTGCTTCACTTTTTATTTCATATTAAAAATATCAGCTTTCTAAATTTTAAGACAACATGTTAATTAGTTTACCATTTAAACTTTATTTTAGTTAACTTCGGTATGATTTCCCATTTGGGTTGAAGGCCATTTTATAGACTCATCATCATTTGATCATTATGAACTTAGGTTATCTAGCATATCACTCACACTCTAAGTTCTATGAATAATTTTATACTTTCTATTACCATGTGATAGCATTGTGCTGCCCATTTGGTTTTAGTTTTATACTTAGGAATTCTTGCATATTTACACATATTGAGTTTCTTAGTTCACACTGTTACTTTCCTGGTCATAAATAATCTCTTATAATTTTCTAGTATCAACTTGTTTAAGTTGAACTAGATTTTATAGTATTGATGTATCTCTAAACATACATTTGGTGTAATAGTTTACACTATAGGTTTATGTTTTATCATACCCTCTTCTAGTTTAAAAATTTTCAACCCATCAAAGTTGAGTAATTTTGTGAACCATTTCTTGTAATTTTTTGCTACTATGCCACATTATTTTTATTATAGTCTCTTTATCTTGTCATTTGTTGGGAGAAAAATTAAACATTCCTTGTTAATGTTTGAAAAACATTTTTCAAATCTTAGAAAACAACCTTATAGACATGATTCAAAGGTACATTCGTAGTAAGGTATCTTACAAACCTACCTATGAGGAAGAGAAATTTTATGATGGATAAGACAAGTCCATGGTATTTGAAGACATTCCTATGACTGTAGGATTTGAAGAAGATTACTTTGAACATCAACCCATAGAGGACAAAGACAAAACACTCTTAAGGTTGATTGAATCAGGTTCTATATTTCCATCAGAATTTTCTATAGAATAATTGTATACCTTGGTTAGGGTAGAAAAATAGTAGTGAGAACATTCCCTCGCACACATTAAAAAAAAAATTTCTTCTTATAGAAAAGGAAAGGAAGTTTTCATAGAGTCAATACATAATGATAAAGATCTTGTCGCAAAAATCAATAAGATAAGTCAATGATATGTAGACAAACTTATTATGGACTTGAATAACTCTTTAGTTTCCACTTCTATACACAACAATGCTTCCAAGGAACAAGGGAATGTAGTTGAACCAATGGAGTACACTTTAGTTGAGAACACACCTAAAATGGATAATGATGTCTCAAATGAACAACCTAAGTCTTAAGAGGTTCCACAACATGCTTTTATAAACATGGAGAATACATTTTTGAATCATAACAAACCTCTTATTCCTTTATAAACCAAAGGACCAAAATAGTCAGTACATATTGAGGAAATTATTCAAAATAATTTGGCTAGTTCATCTCAACCAATGCATCATTTGGTTAATAGACCATGAATTCCCCAAAATCAAAAAACCACTTATAATTCAATAAAGCTAATTTCAGGGATTTTTATCAACCTAAGAATCAACAACTCACTTACTCAACTCAAGGATCAAATCAAAACAAATTCATAGATTATAAGGTGTATATCCCCAAAAAATTCATGTAACAGGGGCACATACCACCCTGATAAAATTATATCCTACCCACCAATGCACCAAACAAGCAAGAGTGGAATTCAGTGAAATAGATTTTGTCACGATTAGAGATAGGAAATAGAATCAAGAAGTACAAATTTGATAAAATATATATATCCATTTGATTTAATTATTCTCCAAGTCCCCTTTTTACCTCATTTTGAGGCACCCAAATTTAACAAATATAAAAGAAAGGGTGACCCTCATGAAAAAATTTAGGCATATTTTTATTATGTCAAGAGGTAGCCCACAATAGCATTTATTTGATTCATTTGTTTCCAAAAAGTTTAGTGCGACAAGCTTTAGATTAGCTTCTTAAGTAACCCAAGGGATTAGTAGTAGATTAGAATGATCTATATAAAAAAATTGTCAACCACTTCTCATACAATATTTAGCATGAATTGACCATTGTTGACTTGTGCAAATCCAAACAATGAGATGGAGAAAACTTCATAGCATATCTACAGTGGTGGAGAGCATTAACTAGATGCTTTCAACATAATTTTCTAGACAAATAATTGGCTAACATTTTTTCACATAACCTACACTTTGAGGTGGTACACAATCCATGGCTTACTTGTGCAAACACATTTGAATAAATTATAGATAAGGGTGTGCATACTGAGAATGAGCTTATCACCAAAGGCCTTGTCTATATTTATTTGTAGGGTCAAATATCAAATTAGACTCAATATCCTAGTCAAACTATTACAAAAGATAAACCTAAGGGGTTTAATAAGAACAAGAACATGGTAAAAAATGGAGTAATTGAATCAAAACATGTATAAATGGTACATGCTCTACCAACTCTAAATATACATTTAGATTCGCCTAATCCACCAAACACTTTGCAAAGAGTCCCTCCCTGAAGGGTATTCAATAACAACTTCAAAGTCCTTAGCAAATTAGGGGAGCTTGTTAAACTAGTGTTCCAAAAGCTCATAATATCTAATTTGATTATATGGCCTATACAAAGGCCATTTCCTAAAGATCAACAAAAACCCAATTAGTATCAAGCAAATGGTTTTTGTAACTTCCATCATGTTACTGGTCATAGTGATTACTATTGTGTTTAATTGCATCAACTTATTGAATATTTGATTGAGAATGGTGAATTTAAGATCAAACTTTCTCCACATGACACTAATCAAGATATGGGCATCTATAAAGACCCATTTCCTTGACATAATCAACAACCAGCAAGGAACAATCAAAATGAAGGATATAATCAATGGTACAATTAGAATCAAGGTCAAAATCATAATCAACATGATAATAATCAGGATCATAATACCCATGCTAATAACCTTGATTATAACAACATGCCTTTCAAATACAATAATACCATGGGATACAAATATACAAACCAAATTGCCATTATTATTGTTAAATCTGGTGAACTATCCTATACTTCTCAAATTATTAGCCCCATTATTATAGGATCAACACCCTCTCCCAGTTCATGTAAATATATTGCACCTCTATTTGCACAAGTTACCATTTTTGGACCCCATGCTTCTTCTAATTATAATCACTACTCACCAAATCAAAATTACTCAAATGCAACTAGATGCATATGAGTCAGCCTCCAAAGCCCTTTGCCTTTGTCTTCTAATTATAATGGCTCATTTCCACCTCTAGATTGTGCAATCATAACTAGATGCTTATGAGTTACTCTTCAAGTCCCTTTTCCCTCTTCTTTTACTGAATCTAATGTGAGTGTTTTGCCTTTGGATTCAAAGGCAAACATTATGCGAACCAAGGATAAACTATCTCATCTTAGTATTGAAAAGCCTTATATTATATTAGACCAACTGAGTAAAACCCCTACAAAAATTTATATTTTAATTTTTTTGAATACATCTAAAGTCCATAAAAATATTTTGAATGACCTTTTATAACAATCTACTATTCCCCAATATATTAATCCTAAACAGTTCCAAACACTCATAAAACATTTGTCTCCATTTCAAAAGGTCATGTTTGATCAAAAAGACATATCCACTCTTAGTTTGAGCCATAATAACACCTTATATATAGAGGTCATCATTGAAAACCATAAGGTCAAGTGAGTTCATATAGATAATAGTTTAAGGCTAAACATAGTGCCCCTCAAACTGGTATAGTGATTGGGATACACTATGAAAGACATTCAAAAAGATATGATCACCATAAAGGCTTACAACAATGTCAAGAGGGAGTCTTCCAATATTATTTATTTTCCAATCATTGTTGGGTCTATGTCCCATCACACTTTATTACATATTGTGCATAGTGAGTTGCCTTATAAAATAATTATTGGTCATCTTTAGATTCATGAAGTAAAGGCCATTCCATCCACATTGCATCAGTGCCTTAAGTTTCCCCATGAAGGGATCAAGGTCAGTATTCCTACCGATCTATAGCCTTATCAGTATTACAAACATCTAGAGGCCGAGTATCATAATTATAACTATTTCCCTGGTTACAAATTTATTGTAAATAAAAAATAAGGAAATAGTTTTGTATCCACCTAAATCAAAATATATCAACCTAAGTGACCTTGCATCCAATTCAACTGATCCATTTCCTATAACTCTTACAAAATAAGTTATTATAGAAGAGGTGGGTATTTCCATGTACTATTTTAAGGATGCCTTCCATATTTCTAAGTTACCAAAGTCTCCCAAAAAATTTGGTAGACCCAAAAATTCCAAAATTCCTAATAGACCCAACATAAATTAGAAACAAAAGAAAGAAATGCAAAAAACACCAATTGTATTTGTACGTACTACTTCACCAAAATAGGATCAAGAGGCTTGTACTGAAGGAGACTAGTTATATTTTGATAGCATTTTTTATTGTTTTCAAAATCCAAAATATCATATCCCATATTAGATTATGGATAATTTTGATTATACAAGAAATGGCCTTGGCCCATGAGTGCAAGTAATCCTAGAACCTTTATTAGCTGGTATACGTAATTTGAATCATGGTCTCAGATTTATACCACTTGAGGTGACCTCATGACTTTCAATAGTGATTCTTATTAATTTACTAGCGATGAGACTTCTAGCAATGATGTAACATCTCATTATAGCCTTTTAGATGATATTGATGATATGGATTTATTTGATTTAAATGCCATAATGATCATAACACTTCACTATTCCCTATGCCTTTTTTATCCCAAATTCACTGATTGGGACCATCAAAATATAGTCATACACTTTGGTGAGTTATAGAATAAAGAATCAATTTTAGATTATATGGGCCTCAGAGATGGATTGCCCATTGGTGATTGTAAACAAGGCTTTAATTTTTATTTGGATATATTTGCATACTTTGGAGAGTAGGCAAATTCTATTGGTCATAACAAATATAAAACATCAAGATCTCTGGGTAAAATTATCTTTGAAGTACTCATTGATCAAGGAAAAGTATAGAAAAAGACAAGACCTTAAGTAAAAACCTATTTTAGGTGCTCTTAGATGGGAAACTTTTCTCATCCCTAAAATATGCTCAAAGTCTATCAAGTCCTAGCTCTATATCTAGTTATATCATCATGTTATAACAATAAGTCTTTGAGCATCTTCCTTTTGACCTTCCTATGATTTTTACTAACTCTCCATTACCTGATTTGGTAAATTCAAATTCATCACATTATCTAGAGCTTTGGGAGGAACAACAAGAAATTGTTGTAGAACAAGAAGATCATGATGACACATTTCCTAATTTTCTTGAAGATGGTTCTACACTCCTTGTATAAAACACTATTGAAATTAACTTGGAAAAATATGATGATCCCAAAATTATTTACCTTGGAGCTTCCCTTACTAACGTAGAGTGAGAGCACATTATATCCATTTTGATGGATTTCATTGATATTTTTACATGGGCATATTCAAACATGTTAGGATTAGACCTTGAATTTGTTGTGCATCACCTTGTTGTTCATCTAGATGTCAAAATAGTCAAACAAAAATTGAGAAAGATGTATCCATGCATTGTTCTATTGGTAAAAGTCAAATTGGAGAATTGATTAGGAGCATGCTTTATTAGAACACTGGACTATTCCAAATGGAAATCAAACATAGTTCCATTCATCAAAAATCCATAGGGTATATGTCTTTGTATTGATTTTAGAGATATCAACAATATATGCCCCAAAGATAATTTTTCTATGTCAAACATTGACATTATTGTCGATTCTACTGGTGGGTATGAGATGTTATCCCTCATAGATATATTATATGGATATAATTAGATCCAGATAGCTCAAGAAGACCATCACAAGATTGTGTTCACCATACCATAGGGAATATTATGTTATCAAGTTATGTCATTTGGCTTGAAGAACAATAGAGCCACTTATCAACATGCTATGACTATCATCTTGCATGACATGGTGCATGATATTATTGAGGACTATGATGATGACATCCTAGCCAAATCAAGGACATGTGTTGGACATCTTGAGGTCCTATAGAGGATCTTTGAGAGATTTCATGGATATAAAGTCTACTTGAATCCTAAGAAGTGTGTCTTTGGCATCACTTCAGGAAAATTACTAGGGTTTATTGTATCAAAATGAGGGATCAAAGTTGACCTTGCTAAGGTTAAGGATATTATTAAAATTCCTCCACCTTCAAATCTTAAATAACTTTAAACCCTACAAGGAAAGATATTGTATATTCATAGGTCCATTTCTCAACTAGTAGATAAGTGCCACCCATTTAAACATCTCTTGAATAAAGGGGTCACATTTCAATGGGATAAAGAGTGCCAATTAGAATTTGCAAAACTCATAACATATATTGTCTACCTGGCTTGTTTTGAGACCGCTAAGACCTTGACAACCATTACTTCTTTACATTTTAGCAACTGAGCATGCACTAGGGGCACTTTTTGTCCAACATGATGATCAAGGTAAATAACATATAGTTTATTATTTAAGATGCACATTGGTTGCTTATGAACACAATTATACAGCTATTGAGAAGACATGTTTAGCTATGGTATTTACTTCCCAAAGGATGCACCATTATATGTTGAATAATAAAACCATTTTTATTGCTAAAGTGGATCCTCTTGAATTTTTATTATCCAAAGTAACTCTCATAGGATGCATGGTGATGTGGGTAATGCTCTTAAGTGAGTTTGATGTTGAGTATGAGAATCAGAAAGCTGTTAAGGGGTAGGTTATTAGTAATCAATTTATAGAGGCCCTTATTGTAGACACTCAACCACTCAGATTCAACTCTCCAAATGATTCTATCATGACAGTAGAAGAAGTATAGCATGAACCTAAATAATAGAATCTATATTTTGATGGTTCCTTTATATGAAATAAAAATTGCATGATGTACATTAATTAATCCTAGATTGGATAAGATAGAGCACACCTACACTTCTAATTGGGTATACACTTGTTAAGCGGGAGCATGACCAATATGGGTATCTACTAGACCCGATTAGGGGATCACTTGTATCACTTTTCACAACATATCATGTTAGGAAGGGTTCTGAAGCCTACCTTTTAACACAATTACACAACAACCCTAAAAGAGTCATATAATTTGATATTTCACTTATGCTAACAAACAAGAAAGTAAACTATTCTAATAACAAGAAAAGTAAACTAATCTAGTGCATACCAAAGCTTGTGGCATTAAAAAAACCAATAATCAACAACTAAACTAAACATGGATATGATACTTATACTCATGTCAATGTATACAAAATCCTAATATATGGAAGAGAAGAATACATACTTCATTATGTATCTACTCTTACAAAGGATAAATAAAGTTAAAAATACTTAACTTTGAAGACAAACCTACTGAGCCTTAATCTCTCCCTTGGCCACGGTGCTTCACAAGAGATTATTATGGTTTGTATGGATAACTAAGATAAATCAGCTTTAGGCTACACAACCTACCTAAGCATACAAAATAATTTTCCACAAGACAAGATCAGAGCTCTAAAGAAATTATTTAACCCCAAATCTTTACTCCTCAAGTAGAATGGTCAATAAGTAGATGTGCATTCATACTTCTTTGCTTAATTCTTTGCTCTCTTCTAAAATGGTGGTAAATGACCTTGTATATATAGTGGTAACTTACCTAAAAACTTTTAGACATGTCAGATGTACTAGGTCAAATGGGTTGACCTTGAACATTTTTAGGCTAACCTACTAGGTATTTGCTAGGTTGGCTGAGAGGCTAATAGACCAAAGAGCAAAAGTGTCCCCAAAACACACTAGGTCAACTAGGTTGACCTAGTTTATTGAATAAGTCAAAGGGGTAACAAGGAAAGAAATGAAAAAATTAAGCATGACAATGACTAGAATGGATATGAAAGAGAATAATAAGCCTAGGTTTCATGGTTTTAGTAAGCAAGAGTGTAGATGGCAAGTGGAAAAAGGAACAATAATCTTACAAAGCACTGATGGTATGCCCACCCCTTTCTCAATGCACCCCTCAAATCATGCACTTAAAAAAATTGAGACTCGATATGTTTCTACAAGATATGAAGTATCATTAATCAATAAAAGTTTGAAAATATTATGTGTATACATATGCCCTAGTCAAATCTCATTACATGTCACATAAGTGTAACACGGGATGGTGCTTCAGAGATAAAACATGATAACACATAAAATTGATGCTAATTAAAGTGAAGTAAGAAGTAAATAAGATAAATAAAATGATATAGTTGAAAAACACATACCTTTGACTTACCTTAGTGCTATAGATAAAGAAGAAGATTGCAACAAAGTGAAGGCATCCAATGAAAAGCACACTAGTTGAACCTAGAGAAGTTGGTGCAAAAAAGCCAAAAATAAAAATTTTGGGAAGATAGGAATATAGTAATGGAAAATAATATCTACATTATCATGATTTTAATGAATTTTATGATTTGTAAAATGGATGACAAAAAATAAATAAATGAGTAAAACAAAAAATTTGATGGAAAATAATTGAAGAATTTGAATTCCTAAAAAGTAGTTTTAAATAGGAAAAAGAGAATTCATTTGGCATTTTGAATTTTGAAAGGAAAAAAGAGACTCTGAGACCAAACATGGCTAGGATGGTGAGGGAACAACATGCTAGATGAGGAGGACACCCAGAGGTGGTAGCAGGTGCATGATAGGTATGCAACTACTGATCTCAAACTAGTTTTTAAATTTTGTATTGAATTAAGTGAATTTTTTATTCAAGTTTATTTTAAACATTTATACATTTCAAAATTAAATGATATTATATTTATAGGGTAGAAAAAAGGAAGACAAGAAATGGGATTGAAGGAATTAGGGATAAAATAAGAAAAATGCACATTTTTAGCAAACTATACTAGGTCAGTGCACAAAACATACTAGGTCGACTAGGTCAACCTAGTAGGTTAAATCAGGGTAAAAATCCATATGGTTGACCCAGTATGTATAGGTTGACCTAGTGTAATTTTTAGGCTAAGACCTAGTGAAAAAGTGTCTAGTTGGTCCGTAAGGGCCAGAATGGAAACTTAACACTAGGGACAAGAAGATAAGAGGAAAAATAAGAAACTTAGGGTAAAATAAGACAAAAGTAGCAAAATTTTGGTTAAACTAGGATGACCAAGGAACCAGAATAAACATGAAAAAGCATGCCAAAAGCCAAAAGAGGGATAGAATGGCCCAAAATGACCAAAGAAGGGCAAGAAGGACCAAAATAGGATAAAATGGATAAAAATGAATAAATTATGCTTGTTTTTTAAAAATGGAATGTATAAATAATGTATTGTGATTATTCATGGCATCAAGGAACTAATAAAACCTTTCTTGTTTCTTGATTTTAAAGATAATCATGGTTATAAAGGTTATTAGACATGTCTTGGTTGTTGGATTTATTAGATAGGTTGACAGATGGAGATAGAGCTAGACTAGTAACCATGGGTCTAGGAGGTATATCAGATATGTGTAGGATCCCTCTTACCATGGATGTATTGGTCATGATCTTTGGTTTTTGGGAATGGCTAACCAACACCTTCAAATGGGAGGTGGATGGGGATGTGATAGACATGGGTATCACACTAGAGAATTTCCATGCCATCCTTAAACTTCCCATAGTAGGAGCACCAATGACTATAGGGATACCAGATATCATAGAGGAGAGGAGAGCCTTAGCCATGTGGGCTACAAGCTCAAAGATGATATTGCCAAGGTGGAAAGTGAGTTTGAATAATGTGTATATATCATAGATTAAATATATTTGGAAGGTGGTGATAGGCCTTGTAACACAATGAGTGCTCTATCATAAATTAGATGGAAAGGTACCACTATATGTGGTTGCCTTGAGCAGGATGATGCTAGAAGAGGGAGTATTTTATGGTCTGGGATCTATCATCTAGGTCTAACTTATTCATGATCTATTCAAGATGAAGGTCAGAGGACATAAGACCATGGGACTAATCATACTACTGATAGCATGGATATATGAGATACTTCTTATGTGTTAGCCAACTGTGTTTCCCCATACAATCAACGATGGGTCAACTTGGGTGAGGAGATGGAGGGAGAACCAAGTATCATAGGACATGCCCCATGTGCCAATGCTACAGATGTGAGATGAAACAATATAGTATGGTGACCATATGAGTAGCTAGTGACTACTTGGGAGAGTTGGCACATAGTTAGACTAGTGTTTGAGAGGAGAGAGGTGATAGGTCACTATACATGGTGGAGAGAGACACATCTAGTGGCATGGATGCCAGGATAGATGGGTCTACCTCATCTAATAACAATAATACTCATGCCCAAGTAATGGACTCAAGATGTGAGAGAGCCACAAGGGAAGAGGGGTTTTAGACAACTGATAGTGAGACTGACATTAAGGCCATGCTACGAACAACCATGGTCTAGTTGGGCATGATTAGGGGCAAAACAAGAGGAGGTGGAGGTAGAGGAAAATATAGTAAATATACTACCACCATCTCCATAAAGAGATGATAAATGGCCACTGAGGACATGGAATCGATAGAGGTAGGAAGAGAGAGTGAAGACCATCATCATCCTTGGTAAGTCAATAAATAAGCCAGAGGAGAGATATATGAGAGAGAGATCACTCATGCATAGGCTGAGATGAAAGGGAGTTATGATAGCCAGGTTCAAGCTAAGAATGTGACCTATATAGGAGATAATAGGAGGCTATGTAGATGAGGAGACTGTGCTAAGCCATCATGTATATGGAAAGACCATAGGAGCTAAAACATAGCTAGGTAAGAAAAATGTGATTGATTTATTGCTTAACTTTTTAAGTAGGTAGATAGATAGATATTGTGAGATATGATAGTGATCTAACAACCATATGGTGTGATTTTTTAGGCATACCTAAGGATGAGGAGGAGATATGTGGGTTTATATTTAGGGGATCACTCCATGACATCCAATACAAGACCCTATAGTCATATGACCCCATAACATTAGAGGATCTGAGTGTACCATCTACCCCAATTCAAGTGAGCTAGTTTAAACTAGTGGGAAAGGTGGTGAAGTAGATACAAATGTAGAGAGAGGGCACAACCAATAAATATGGGTGTACAGGAGAGGCAATCCTAGTAGGCCCTAGTAGATGAGAGAGTTGTGCATCTAGACACAATAACACAAATGATGCAGGCACATGTAGTGATCTAAACCGAGTTGGTATAGGCATAAGTGTAGATAGCACATCTATAGGGATGGGTAGAGGGATTGAGATCTTATATTACCTTAATACATCATACCATTTATAGGAGTCAGACTAAGGCCTCAGTAGGTAGCATGGCTAGGCTAAGAGATAGACATGATGGAGCCCAACCCTAGAGCATGAGCATTGTATATGATTGTATCAAACTCTTGAGATATATATGATGTATCATTTTAGCTTATTGGTGTTGGTTGTGTATGTCATCTTTATGGTTGTTGTGTTTGTTCATTATGGTTGAAGTTATGGATGTTTTGGATATATTTCTTTCTAGCACATGTATTTAACTTTATTGTATATGCTATAGGAAATATATGTGGTGTGGTTTCTTTTCTAGCATTATGGATTACACATGCGTGGTTAAAAAGAAACAAGTGAAAAGACTTGGAAAAATATAATCAATCAAATAAATGCACTACACACTAATTCAAGCTAGGAAATGTGTAATAACATGAAAAATGACTAAGTATAAAGATACAAGAAAATGGTAAACAAGATGGTAAAAGGGGATTTGTTTTTAAACCAATGTAAAATATTTTTCACCAAATTAAAACAAATAAAATCATACTAAATATCATGTTGGGAAGTATGACAAATAATGTAATAAAATGGAAGGTATACAAATCAAAATTTATTCAATCAATTATACTATTTCACGATGGGAAGTACAAAATAAAATTTGCAAAAACTTGGTCTTAAATTTATCATACTAACTCAAGATGGGAAGATTGAGAAATTCAAGAAATATTTGTAATATTACATGAAATTAAAAAATAAGAAAATAAAAGGCGAAATAAAAATGAAGCATAAAAAATACTAAATATCAAGATGGGAAGTATGTCAAATGATGTGTAACCTCATAATCAATCAAACCTTATCTCTTACTTGACACATGTAATATATATGGTGATTTGTTTATTGGAATTTTTTATTTTGTTTTTTGAGGAGGGTTGGGTCCTATCCATAGTCTTACACTGCAATTCACAAAAGAAAAACCCAAGGGGTACCAGATAAATATTGGTGAGTAGAAGGACAAGGATTGGTAAATCAAGGATTTGGGTAATAGGATGGAAAAGGTGGTAATTTATGGGGGATGTCGTGTCCTACTCATGGTATTTAAAAGCAAATAATAAATGAAATCTCATGGGGAGTGATCAGAAATCAAAACAATATCTCTCAAGAAGATATATAAGGAAAGGGAATGAAAAAGGAAGTGTAAAAATCAAAGATTTAGGCATATTATGAGAAGACCTTAAGAGGCAAGAGGTATACTAAGGTCATGAGAAGACACTAAGTGACTAGTGGTCATCTATGTATAAAGGAAACCTTTTCCTTATAGACACAAAGCTTTTTAGGTATATAAGTGTGCTACTAAGATCAGCTCATGAAGGTAGATTAGTATAAGGAAAATTAAAATGTACCTACCTCCCCACGACATGTTCCCCACTCCTCAAGACCCCTTATAGATCTGCTTGTCTACTACAAAGATTGGGTTCTTGCATGAGAAAGTAGGTATCACTAGAAGATTATTTTTAATTCTCGTCTTCTAATCGACTGGCCTACCACACCCCAATGGATCTTGGCTCTATCATGAGGCCAACTTTGGAGTTTGAGCTTCGACTAGAAGAATGAGATGTCTTTGGAATCACATATTTTAGTGTGATTTGACTTTTAAGAATATTTTTGCCTTTTGATATCATTGCCTTTTGTTTAAATGATTTGGATTTTAACTTTACTTTGAAGGATTTTTTGAGATTCCTCCTCTATATGGATTTGGAATGACCAATCACAAGAAAGATAGTGATACACATGAATGATCTATTGGCTAGAGCTAAAGGAAGTTAATTAACCAAAAACAAAAGACTAACTATGACACTTAGGCTTGATAATTAATAAGTATGTGATCTCAAGTGTCAACTGTGTATATGCTTAGTTTGTGAAAAAGGAAGAAAAAATGAGTTCCAAAGGTGGACCGATAAAAGGAAATATTAATGAGAAATATTGTTTACTAACTAAAATGAGATAATAACCAAAAGGAACAAGTTAGATATAACCAAGTCACCATGACAACTATTTGTGAAAAATAAAGATAAGAAAGTAAATAATCATGAAGATACAAGGGAAGAGTTTTGAGAATAACTCTAAAGAAAAAGAAAGAAATGATAAGTGAAAAATAGAAATGATAAGGAAAATACATGTATATGTGAAATTTAAAACATAAATATAGGCTAGATATAGCACAAAAAGAAGGAGAAACATGATATAAGATAGGAAATAATTTGACATAGTGTTAAATGATATAATAAAAAATAGAAATACTATTAGAGAACACATCTAATCCAAATGTAAAATGACGAAGCACCATGAATGTGCTCATAAATATTGGAATATCTATCCACACACATTATCCAAGACATCAGATAAATCTCTATGAAGATGAATATGAACTACTACTAATGTCTCATCAATCCTTGTTGAATACTAGGAAAATACTTATTTTCTAATCTCCTCAACTAAAAATGTAGAAATACTCATTGGATCATGTTGAGGAGGGAAATTGTGAAAAGGATGGTCAAGATAATGCATGGAAATGGGATCTATGGGAAATGAGAGAATCACCAGTGGAGAAAGATCCATGGGTGAAGGAGGTTTCATGAGTAAAGAAGGAACCATATGTGGAGGCACAAAAGGTGGTGAAGGGACCATAGGAGGTGTAGTTATGGGAGAAGAAGGGGGATACTTATTGATATAAAAACCTATGGGAGGAATGGTATAAGGTCTAGGAATAGCTATAAGATGGTCCTTAAGATGCTATTGAAGGATACAATAATGATCAATGTGAGGTGTGCCATATTGGTGCCATAGATGATACCTCTCACCATACTTAGGTATATATTCAGGAAGGATCTTTGGAGGAAGTAAGGTAGTGTTTATTGATAATGAAGAAGCATGGAAGGTATCAATATATTGTCATAGCATATGACAATTTATAGAAGATTTATTATCTATCTCATAGAAGCTACATATATGTTTGTGAGTATTTTTAGGAGAAACACTCATAGGAGAAGTTGTAACAGCATGGAAGAATAAAGAGATGAATCATCAACCCATTTGGTGAGCATAGGATCCATCTTAGGTAAATAAATTAAACCATCACCAATAGAAGGTGGTGACAGAGAAGGAATGGAACTAGGTGTAATAGAAGGAATACTAGTGGAAGAAGAAAGAATAGGCTCAACAATAATGGAATTAGAAATAATAACTAGTTTTAACACAGGTTCCACTATGGGAGGGGCAGGATCAATAGAAGGTCTAAGGAGAGTTTCACTAACCATGGGAGAGAACTAATTATGGGAGTCTAAGAACCTATAAAAATGGTAAGGTCTAGTTATAACATGATCCATGAGCATAGTCCTACAGGGTTCCTCAAAAACTAGAGGTGTTGGCACCATCTCTAATCTATGATAAAGAGGGGAAATGTAAAAATCAAGAATTATAAATTTTGGAACATGAGAAGATTCAAAAAAAGACTTAAGTAAAGAAGAATGATAATGCATAATCTCGACATTATAGCCTTGGATAAGACCACCTAATAAAGGATCATCTAAATAATATCCATCATCATAATTTGGCATATGAAGATCAATGACACAAGTTGGAATAAATTTTTCATTGGAATAATCATGGTGAATAGAATGCCTAGTATTGGATAAGACTATGGGAATGTCATCGCAAGGAGGTTTGTGAGAATGAGGTTGCAAGGAAGTAGGAAGTTACGAGATGAGATGAGGTATGAGATCATAAGTTTTGATATTTAAGTTAATCTCATTGAGCTCATCATCATCAAAGTTTAAAACGTTGGGAGGAATGTTACCAATTATCTTGTGATGCCCATTGTAACATCTAGTGTAGTTGACAAGAAAATTTAAATGTTGTGACTCAAGGAATGGAACGCTAGGCAAAGGCTCAAGAGTAGGAATCTTGAAAACACCATGATATTGGAATTGTTCAAAATTATAAGTGTTATTATCTCCTTTAATCTTGTAAATTCATCCATTATGAGGGAAAGAAGTGATAGCTTGCATACAATGAGTCCACGACCTACCAAACAAGATGTTATAAGAAATGGGAAAGTTAAAGATCATCACCTTTACATGAATGGTGAAAGGTGGGACTATAGTGGGAAGCCGTACACACCCAAGAGGAGGCATTTTACTTCTATCATATCTTTGGTAAGTGTTACATTTAGACTTAAGATTGCATTCTGAATATCCAAGGGTCTTAATGAAATAAAGAGAAGCAATAGAAGTGGAAAAACCCTCATTAATCAATGCTTGTTTAACTTAGATATCACCTATTTGGATGTTAATAAATAAGGGAAAATAATCTTCATGAAGCATAATCTCATCAAGAATCATAGATGTGATGGGAAATTTCAAATAAAGAGAAGTGTCAATAGTTTCATCAACATTGGACATATCTTTACATTGTTGCAAGATACTATCCTCAGAACTAGATAAGGCTACCTCCCATCCTACTAAGGGAGGATAAGGGACATTCATCTCAAATAATAGTTTTATAATATGGTTTTAATGATGGGGAGAGGTCCTCATAAGCTCAAAAAATAGAATTTGAGATGGGAAATTAGTGTTCTTTGTAATAGGATCCCACTCATCATAACCCATGAGAAGATGGTTAGATATTGGTGTGTAACTATTAAGGAGGTCTTCAGAAGGAGGAGTTGAAGAAAATTGAAATTTATGTTGATAAGAATGAGATGGTTTAAAAGACTATTGTAAATCACTTGGTGATGAAGAAGTAGTTGGTTTAGATTATTCTTGAAGTTTCAAAAAAGTGTTAGTAGAAGGTTAATTATCATTGGTATTAGAAGATGATGGAAGAATGGTAGAAATATAATGGGATGTGTTATCTAAGGGAGAATAATAAATTGGACTATCATCAAAGGTTATAATATCTTCTTGCACAACCTCATTTAAATGAGTTGGAGAAGAATCTTGGAAACTTGGTATGTTTGATAATGAAGTGGGGTGTAGATAGGTTGAGAATTAATGAAATACATCACCCTTCTCATATTATTCATGCTAACCACATTATCTTCCAAAGTTGGTTCAATAAGACTTTATACATTATTGGTGGAAGGAGTGGGCTTGTATTTGTTTTCTTGAATAGTTTGATGATTAGGTAAAGGATCCTTATAGATAGCCAAATGATCAGTTTATTGATTCAAGGATTGAGATTTATCATGAGTTTTGTAGTATTTGAGAGCATTTTAATAAGCTTGTTGACACTTGAAAATGATATAATCATGATCAAAATTAGGTCCAAGAATAAATAACATAACTAAATTATGAATTTGTCTACATGTCTCATGAGAGTGACCCCAACTAGCATGAAACCAAAAAAACCTGATAGGATCATACCAGGTTTTCAGAGGATGAGTAGGGTCAATCTCTCAAGGAAGAGGCCTAGGTATGTTTAAGAAATTTAGCTAAGGCAAGAGGCTTACAAACATTAATGTTATTTGGTAAAGAGAAATGAGGATTAGTATATTGTTGAGAAGGAGTTGCTTTTGAAGAAGGGGTAGGAATGACAACTTGAACATTGTGAATGATATCATATAAATTGGTAACACTATCATTGGTATTATTATAGTCTTTATTTTTAAGTACCAGATGAGGACCCACTGAAGGTGGGTGGCTTGAATTAATGCATAAGTAAATCTTGTCATTTGGAATCATCAATGGCCTCCTCCAAGGTATGTGGAGAGAGATGTGGACTTGATATTGTAATTTAAGATAAAGAGCATTATTAAAGAGATGCAAAAGATTATCATCGGCTATGTTATGTTCACACTTGTTTTACAAAGTTTTTCATTGTTTAACAAAGGCTTGGGAAGTTTCATTTTCATTTTTTTACAATTAATGAAATATGATAAAATGTTTTTAGGAAGATCACTATTTTGGAATTCTTACACTAAAGCAATCACTTAATCCTCTAAAATATTAATGGAATGAGATCTAAGTTGATTATACCAATCCAAGGCATCACTTGTGAGGGTTTTGGAAAGGATTTTGGTAGAATAAAATGTTTTTAATTCGATCCAATCATTATAAATATTTCCAAATGTCTTAAGAATAAGGGTGGGATCAGTCGATCCATTGTAAGAAATTGTAAGTGTTATACATCCAATGTCAATGTTAGAAATTTGAGTGGTAAGAGGTTCATTTTATAAATATTTGATGACTTTGTTGACTAATTGAGGTTGAGGAATGAGATTGCCTTGAGAATATTGAAGAGGGGGAGGATGAACACTTTGGTTATGTGTGCCCCAAGTCATTAGTTGAGGATTGGATTCATGATTAAGAAGGTGGTTCTATATTTTCATCATTTGATTTATATTATGAGCTTGGAATGTGTTCATTTGAGTGATTTTTTGTAAGAATAGTTGGTGGGTTTGATTAGTGTTATTAGAATAATTAGTATTATTCTTTCTGTTGGTATTAGTGATTTGGGTGTCACTATTAGTGTTGATATGAGCTTGTGAAGAGCTATGAGAATTTAAGGCACTAGGGGAAAAAATTTATTGTGAAGCAAAACATGGACTAGTAAATGGTTGAGAGGAAGAAGCACTAGAAGCATGCGTGTCTTGGGTATAAAATATTAAAATTGTGGAAGGATTAAAAATATTGGATCTTATGAGAGGCCCACTAGATGTAGAACCAGCCATGTTAGTTGAGATAATAGGCATGGAGGTATAAAATTTTAAAGAAGAAGATGTCATGGCATAAGATGGAATCAAGATCGAAGGAAGATGTTGAAAAATAAATAAATTAGTACCCCCAAATCGAGTTGAGAAAGTAGAAGTAGGAGAATGAGGTTATTCAACTTGATGGCTAATCATGAGGTTATAGATGGTGGAAGGATCTTTCCCTTTATGTTGAAGTAATTTTTTTATAAAGAAAAGAATTTCAGGAGTATAATCTAGCTCAAGTTGATCCTCTAACAAAAGCTGAGGGTTTTGTTGTAAAGAGGTATGAGGATTACCATAGTTCACTGTACAGGTTGCAATATGAATATTACTAGCATTCTCAAAAGAAACCCTACTTTGTCTATGAGAGACCCTATTACGATTAGAAAATTCCATCATCTGTTAATTGAACTTCAGTGTTGTCACCAAATAGATAGTCTATGATGAGAGGAGAAGAACCAAGATGAGAAAGGAAAGAATCAAAAAGTGACTGAAATAGAACTAGGTCAACCTGGTTGACCTAGTGCAAAAATAGGGACTGTGAAACTATATAGGGTCCAAATGATCAACTCAATATAGAGAACAAAGACTAACAAAAAGGGGAGAAATCATGTAAACAATGTTAGGTTAACTAGATCAATCTAGAGTAGTCTACAAGCACTAAAAAATATGTTAGGTAGATAGGGTTGACCTAGTATAGTGAGCAAGAAGTAAAAGAAAGAGATAATAATAAGTTTTTGAAATGAAAAAATATAGTTTGAAGTTGATCTAAGAATGTAAATGACAAAAGTAAATAGATAGTCAATTGAATTGATGTTGGGCAATCTAATTGATGCACACAAAGAAAAACCTTTCACCAACACTGTCTAATGCAAGTTCTTGCACAAATAATTGAGCAAAGAGAAAATAGACAACTTAGAAAGTAAAGCTATCTAATTAGTCAACCTAGAATGTTAATTATATTATTAAGAATATGTTTAAATGTTAGGGAGTTGTTTATAAGCAAGGTACTAGATAGTAATCTACGGATGTTTTTAGGTGAGTTTAGGATGAAAGGGACTATAGTGGTAATGATACAGGTTTAGTAGTGGGACCTACCCCCTCACTTCACACATCATAGTGAAAAGGGTGTCTGGTGCTTACCTAGAATATACCATTAACCATGCTTTATACTTGACCAGAGCATCAAGTTGACTTCCCCCTTGGTGATGAAATCCATGTAAGCTGGCCTAGGTAGTCAAATGTTAAAATTCTTGTTAATGTTATGTGATTTAGCCATGTGTGCATAAAATAGAAATAGTGAAACTAAGCAGTTAATTAAAAACCTTCTAATTAGACTATGTAAACTATTCTAAGCATGCAAATAATTGAAATAAAATATTTGACTAATATACAAAGTGAATTTCAAATTTAAAATAAGTTATAGTGAAGACACTATATGCACGACATACAAAACTAGGTTGACAGGATCAAACTAGTACTATTGAAAATAAGGTCTAGAAAACCTACTAGGTCGATCAGACAACACACAAAACATAGAACTAGGTCGACTAGGTCGATCTAGTTGGCTATGTAGGGGAAGTTTTGAAGACTTCAAACTTTAAATGAAAGTATAGAACAAAAAGAGATAAAATAAAAGATTGACCTTGATGGTTTAGAGATGGAAATGAGAAGATTATTGATCAATAACCTTGGATAAATCTATCAAAAGCCTATAAATTGGGTTGATTTGGTCAACCAAACAATACAAAAACCTACTTAAAAGTGTTGAAAATTCACTAGGTTAGCCTAGTCGACCTAGTAGGCTGAACTAGATGTCTAAAAATGCACTATGTCACACAGGTTGACCTAGTAGGATAATTTGGATGTTTAGAAAACCAAAACCTATACTAGGTCAAACTGATTAATTAAGTTGTATAAGAAATTGCTACAAAGTGACTGAAAATATGCCATGTCAACCTGGTTGACCTAGTAAGCTAAATTGGAAGTCTAAAAAGTGTTGAAAACCTATATAAGGTTGAGCTGATCGATCCATTTTCTTGTTCTTATACACAAGGAGAAATAACTGGGTTGATAAAATAAAACTAGTATGTCAAAATATATGATATAAATGACAACAAAAAGAATGAAATAAATGAAAGAAAAGTGAACAAGTCCTACAAGGTTTTGACTCACAATAGGTTCACCAGAATGTATGCAATCAGAATTGCATGATGTAAATGAATTAATCTTGGATCGGATAAGATAGAACACACTACACTTCCGATTAGGTATACACTTGTTAAGTGGGAGAATGACGAATATGGGGATCTACTACAATTGATTAAGGTCTCACTTGTATCACTTGTCACAACATATCATGCTAGGAAGGGTTCCAAAGCCTATAGTGAAACACAATCGCAGAACAACCCTAAAAGATTCCTATGACTTGATATTTCACTTATGCTAACAAATAATAGGGTAAACTATTATAATAACAAGAAAAGTAAACTAATCTAGTGCATACCAAATCTTGTGGTACAAAGAGGGGTTTATGACAAAATAAATAAATAACAACTAAACTAAACATGCATAAGAGACATATACTCACGTCAATGTATACATAATCCTAATACATGGAAGAAAAGAATACATACTACATTATCTATATACTCTTACAAAGGAGAAATAAAGTTAGGAATACTTACATTTGAATACGAACTTGATGAGCCTCAAACTCTCCCTTGGCCAAGGTGATTCACAAGAGATTCTTGTGGTTTGTAAGTGTTGATGCAAGAAAATTGCACCCGGGGCAAGGATGTCAAACTCCTACCTTTTCTCCGCAACATGGAAACTCCTCTCTCACCTGTGGGATGGTGAAGCAGGAGAGGAGAGTCTCTAGTTAAGGGCTAGCTCCCTTTGATGTATCCTTGTTTGTTTCAGGCAGTGCAAAATATAAATATATAGATATATGGATAAACTTGGGGGGAAAAGGGAGAAAGATACAGGAAAACAAAACAACCTACTCTAAAGAGGTGATACACCAAAACCAAATGACCTTCCCACATTCACACTCAGGATCAGAAAAAACAACGTACATACACTCAGTCTTGGCAGAAGGACCAGGGTGCAATAGAATGATAGGGATATTCTTATTGAAAAAAACATAGGAACAAGGACTCACCAAGATGCTATGGAATACATACTGAAAATGACTTCCTCTATTTCTGCACCCCAAATGGAAATCTTCACCTGTAAGCTGCAAACTGACACTTTGTAGATATCTGGTGCGTTGGTATTTAAACCTGTGAGAGCATTTAAAAGAAAATGACTAAACACAAATTAAACACACAGGACATACATAGAGTATCCATCCAAGAAAGAGGTAAAATTGTCTTTATTTGAACTAGGCAAAAATTTTAGCAGGGTTGTGCCTCACTAAACTGTGAGAAAGATGATACAAAATGAACAAGTCCCGGTCTTATATCCAAAAAAACAAAGAGGAGAATCATTTGGTGCTTTGCTTGCAAGTGGGAAGAAAGCACTGTTGTTGACGTCATCCTCCTACTGGAACCATGCTTGTTGCTTGACTTTTCTCCATTTTGTCTTATCTGGTCTATGGCTTGCCTTAATGTTTTGTCGGGCTTTGAAAGTCTCACAGACTTGTTTGGGCTTGGCTTGGTCTCGCAGGATATTTAAAGTTCTGCGGTCTTTTATCCCCACAGACTGTTGTTCACAATCATTTTACCACTGACTGTTGTTCACGGTCATTTTATCGCTCAATGTTATTCACGGTCATTTTACCGCTCAATGTTATTCGCGATAATTTTTCCGTGGCAGACATTTCCCATTGGTGGGCATTTCCCGTAGACAAAAGTCCACGAAAATGTTTCGCTTTACTTTCCCCAGGATTTGTTTCGGCCGCAGGCTTTGCATTTAGCCACAGGCTTTAAAATGAAATGCCTGCCTACCTTAGTATTTTTTGTGCGCCCGACCCTTAATAAGCCTACCTTTTGTTTTAAGCCATTCCCGAATTCCTTTTCAATGTGCTAGCTCTTCAGTCGGTCATTGACTTGAAGACTGCCCAATGAACTAGGCGTCGAACCAATGAACTAGGACGATGGATTAAAATGCTGAACTAAGCTGGACGAGGCCAATGGACTTCGAAGAAGACAAAACAAAATCCGATAGACCAACCATTCGAAACAAAATATTGAACCAATCGTGTTGAACCAAGTAGAGAACCACTGGCATGAACTGAGCATGAACCTGAAGATGCACTTGCAACCTAAAATTGACTGGCCTTTCATAGCAATTGAAGAGGGTGACCAAAATTTTGCCTGTGAGCAAAATTGGTCAACAAATTGGTGACTCACAGGGTAAGCGTGCCTACTATGCTTAGAATCCAATTGCCTTAAAATCCATTGGGTGTAGAGTCAGATGATAACTTTGAAGAGAGTTCACAACAGCTCTCGAGATCCCCAAAATCACACCTGAAACTTTCACCCCCATACGTAAAAGGAAACACACAAGGCTAAAAACAACTAACTGTGCAAATTGAACTTAGGGAAAACAGGAAAGAAAACAAGGGAAACTATGTACAACCGAACCAAAAATTAAGTGGTAATGCTTCAGATGTATCCTGTTAACTGGGATACATAGTTTTTCACCATCCAACCTGGAAAGTTGGAACGCATTATGCTGCTTGCATTGAGTGATCATGTAAGGACCGCTCCATAGGGCGTCTACTTTTGCATGCTTTCTAGGTTTAGCTCTGTCTTCATCCCCTTTCAAAATAATGTCTCCTTCAGAGAAATATTTTGACAAAGAGTTCTTTTCGAAGTGTATTTTTATTTACTGCTAGCGACTAGACATAGCAGCCATGGCATGGTCCCTTATCTCTTAGAGCTCCATTAGCTCACACAGTCTGACTTCCATGCTGGTTCCTTCTTCTAACTGTAGCTGATGGGCGAGATCTAATGCTGGCAGTTCAAGTGAGATGGGAAGCCTAGCTTCCCTTCCATATATGAGTGTATATGGGGAATTTATGATTGATCTCTTCGGAGTGATTCGATCAGACCATAGAGCTGTCTTCAGCTTGGCATGCCAAGTTCTCTGATTTTCTTCCATGGTCCTCTTTATAATTCTGATCAAATTCTTGTTGGTGGACTCAGCCAACCCATTCCCCTGCGAGTAGTAATTTGATGAAGTGCTGAGGTAGATACCATACCTTAGCACCCATTCACTAGTTTTGGTTCCAAAAAAAGCCAAGGCGTTATCTGAGATTATGGTGGTTGTGACCCCAAACCTTGTCACTAGGTCTTCATAGAACTCCAGGACTGCGCTTTCATTTGCCTCTTTCAGAGCAACAGCCTCCACCCACCTGGTGAAATAATCCATAGCAGTCAGGACCCATTTGTGTCTAGCACTGGAGGGAGGATTGATCATCCCTATGAAATCTAGGCCCCACTGCATGAATGGTTGTTCAACTTGAATGGGCTATAGGGGCATGGTAGCCAATCGCCATTTTCCGTCAAAAAGTGCACGCTTCTGGCACTTTCTTATCTAGGCATGGGTGTCCTTGAAAAGAGTAGGCCAAAAATATCCATCTCTCATTATCCTTGCTACCGTGGCTCTAGGGGTGAAGTGACCACCCGCTGGTCCATCAAGGAACTCAGCCAATACTTTAGCAGCTTGGTTCAGGTCAATGCACCTTAGGATGACCCTAGAGAAGTCCCTCCAAAATAATACTTCATCAACTAGGACGTAAGGGAGAGACTGGAGCTTAAAATAACTTCTTTCGGTATTATCAAGACCTTGTGGGCACTCACTGGTAGTAAGGAAGCATCTCATGTCCAATGTCCAATCCTTTATGACCGCTGGTTCCTCTGTAGTGTTTGCATCGTGAATCAACAAGCTGTCTTTCCTCTCTTGCTTTAAATCTACAGCCAACTGTTCACACAGGCCTCTTCCTCTCACCAGCTTGGTGATCTTGATGTCTACGTCATACTCCATCACTTTGGTTATCCACCCTTCCCTCTTCTCATTTAGGTCTCGATTGGTCAAGAAATCCTTGACACCAGGATGTGGGACCATAAGGTGAATCTTTCTGTTAGACAACATATGCCTGAATTTATTCAAGCTCCTCACCACTGCCAGGACTTGCTTCTCTACATACATGTACCTGACTTCAAAATATTCTAATCCTTGGCTCAAAAAGGCCAGTGGATGTTCAAGGTTATCCCGGTTAGCTTGGGTAAGCATGGTGGATATCACCTCCTCATTACTGAAAGTATAAAGGTTGAAGTCCTTGCTGAAGTCTGGGCTAATCAAAGTGGGAGCCCGGGTTATGGCCTGCTTGATGGCCTCAAAGCTGACTTTCCTCTCAGCTGACCATTTGAATTCCTCACCCTTCTTCAGCATAGGGGTGAGTGGCTTGACAATCTCTGCAAAATTTGGAATGAACCTCTGAATGAAGTTTATCCTGCCAAAGAAACTCTGCAGGCCTCTCTTGTGCTTTGGGAGGGACATCTCTAGGATAGAGCAAACTCTCTCAGGGTCAATAGATAAACCCTCCTTGGACACAATGTGGCCAAGGAGCTTCCCTTCATGAACAACAAACACACACTTCTTTGGATTAAGAGAGATGCCAAACTCCCTACACCTTTCAAAAATTTGCCTTAGGTGCTCTATGTGTTGGCTCACTTCCTTGGAGAATACCATTATGTCATCAAGGTAGACTAGCACATTATTGTTTATCAAGCCTCCAAAAGCCATGTCCATGGCCCGTTGAAAGGTGGCACCAGCATTTGATAGCCCGAATGGCATTTTCTTGTAGGCAAACGTTCCCCATTTAGTGGTGAAGGTTGTTTTGTGCTGGTCACAGCCTTGCACTAGAATCTGATTATACCCTGAATAACCATCTAGATGTCGACACACGACCTGATCCATGTTTGGAAGGGGGTAATGATCCTTTAGAGAGACTTTATTAAGGTCTCTGAAGTCGACACATGACCTGATCTCCCCATTCTTCTTTCTAAAAGGAACGAGGTTGGCTATCCATGAGGAATGTTTGATTGGAAACATAATTCCAGACTCAATCAATTTGGCCAATTCCCTTTGCATGAGGGGTTCAATTGTAGGATTGACAGGTCTTTGCTTTTGAGTGATTGGTCTGGTGCCTTCCTCTAATTCAATGGTGTGCTGGGAAAGCCTTGGGTCAAAACCCCTCAAGTCACTATAATCCCATGCAAAGACATCTACAAATTCTTGACACAACAAAATGAAAGCTTGCCTTTCTCAAACCATGCAGAATTTTCCAAGCACAAGCAGCTTGCCCTTGAAGATCTCGACTCTCTCGTAATTCTCCTCTTTGGTAGTGATGTAGGCCTTGTCATTTCTCAGTCGGTCATCTCCGTTAAAGATGTTCTCAAGTGTGACCAGACCCTTAGGGAGTTTATTATTTTTCAACTAAATAATCTGATTTCTGTATTGCTGCTGCAACTTCGCTTGGTTGTGTGCTACAAACTCTGCTTCTTTCAGCTTCTTCTTGCAAGAAGAAAGCTATCTGCTAGTCACTTTTGAAGACTTGCCAATTTGCAATGTTGTCTGGGATTGAAGGCCGAACCACCAATTTCAAGTGGCGCGAACCATGGTCTCTGCTTATTTATTTTGAAACATCAAACTGGGTGCCAATTGCTGCCAGCCTGTCAGCCTGTTTGTTGCGCTTCCTAGGAATAGAGGAAATGTTAAAGGCAAGAAAATCTTCCACCAAGTCCCAAACTCTATGTTTGTATGACTTTAGGAAGGAGTTCTTGGTCAGATTCAGGCCTCTTACTTGATTCACAATTAGTTCTCTATCTCCAAAGACCTACAACTCTCTAATCCCCTTTTTCCTTGCCCATTCTAGCCCGTGGATCAAAGACTCATATTCTGCGACATTGCTGGTGTAAGAGAACTGGAAATGAAAGGCTAAAAATTACATTTCCTTGGAAGGAGAAACTAGCATTGCTCCACCACCAGTGCCTATTTTACTTCTGGAGCCATCAAAATATAGCTACCACAGGCCAAGATCTTCCTTGCTCTCCTTCATTGAATTTGGCATGAAGGCGTCCTCTTCATGCATACAATAGACTCCAAGGTTTGCCTCTTTAATGAATTTGTATGGATCATGTTCAAAGTTATCATTTCCCCACACATCTAAGAGTAAGTCTGCAACTCCTTCAAGAGTAGAGGATGAAGATTGGTCTGTCTGAGGCTCTTTTGGGTCAATAATGGTGTAACTGACATTTGTTGCCTTGGGCGCGTACGGTTCTAGGTGGTCCTTGTAGAGTGGCTCAGACTCGATTTTCACTTTGGTCCCATTACTTGGTTCTAAAAACCAGATATGACCAATTCACTGCTAGATAACCACCTATCTTGGACGTGAAGTCCCTGGACAAGCAAATTGTGAAGTACGGAGGAACATCCGCTACCACTATATCATGGAGAATTGAGAAGGTTGGGCAAGCATGCAATGTCAAGCCTAAACCCTTCACAATCCCAACTATTTTTGTAGGTGTCCCGTCTAGCTACATGACTCCTTTATTTATTTCTTCATACCTCAGTCCCATCTTGTCAGCAATACACTTGGGCATTACTGAGGTGCTAGCCCCACTATCAATTAAGCAGTTGTGTACCAAGAAATCTCCAATAACCAAGGATATATAGAAAGGGGGAGTTTTCATTTCTTTCTTTACCTACCCTAAAGTGGGAGGCTATCCATTGGTCATCAAGACGTTATCCATGTTTGATGAGACAGCTTGCTGATCCAGCTCATGTATTTCCTTCTTCAATACGTCCTCTGGCCCGAAAGAGACAATGAATCTCATACGAAGATATTCATATGCAGCTTCTTCATCTGGTCCACTATATTGATTTGAGGGTTGCTTCCCTTCACATTTTCTTTTGTACTAATCCTGATCGACGCTGTAGGCTGAGGCGCTAAAGGCATAGGCAACTGCCTAAAGTTTGGGGGCCTTGAATTGGAGTGTAATGAAGGAGGCATTGCTACTGCCTCAGTGGTAGCATGGGCTTTTGTCACTGCTCTTCTTTTTAACCTCATGTTAGCTGCAACACAATCAGCCTGATTGTCCGCAGCACCCACATAATTAACTGAGTAAAATTCCCCTTCCATATGATTCATGAGAGCGGAATCAGGCTGACCCTGATTGCTACTCGTGCTGGGTTGCATTGAAGGCTCAAAGATCTGAGATTGAGCACCTGTTTGATTGTCTACATTCTGAAAATAGTTCATCATCTCATTTGTGTAAACAGCCTGTTCTTGACCATATCCCATGGTCGAACAACTTGGCTGCTCCTGCACTAGATTGTTCTGAGTAGGCACCATGGCTTCAGATGATGAAGAGGGGCCTGAGTTATAATTTTAAAAAGGCTTGGTCTGAGTAAGCTAACCCTGTCCTTGATTATAGCCTTGAAAAAGGTTTCTAGGTGCTTAACCATAATGTTGATATCCCAGATTCGGCTTGTTATTTTGAGCTTGTTGCCTTTTAAGAACTACAAGTTCATTTAACATGTTTTGCAATAGGCTTTTAACCTCATGTAGTTCATTTGACGGAACAATAGCTAGTTTTTCAATGCTAGGCATAGGGGCTAATGTGGGTGCAACAGTTTGTATAGGGGGTAGTATCTCTGGGAAAAGTGGCATGTGGGGCCTAGGGGCGATTTTCCTAGCTTGAACCAAACAATTTTCGGCTGTTATGGCAATGCCATAAGCAGTTGGTAGTATATGTCCTCCCATAGATTGGATCATCATAGTAATATCATTGTTTAATGCCTTTAAATAGTACAAGAAAGCGTAGCTAGGAGTCGGTCTTACCAGGATGGGAATTCTATCCTAAGTCTTTTGAAAATGCGTGTTGAAGTCCTGCATATACTTGTGCGGAGCTCTCTTTATAATCGTCAATTGCTTAACAAGCGAGAGACCATCACTCTTTTCCCCAAAATGATCTGTCAACTGAGTGCCCAATTCATTCCAGGAATGTATTGAATTCACAGGCAAGGTGCCATACTAGTCAAGAGCTTTGCCTTTCAGAGACAAGGCTAGCAGTCTGATGGCAATGTTTTCTTTTGTTATATTGTGAATATTGCAAAGATTGGCAATATTCCTAATATGCTCAATGGCTGTAATAGGTCCTACCCCATCAAAAGAAGGTACATTTTTGAGAGATGTTCCTGGGATTGGGTCATAGCGTGGGAGATTCAAGGGACTCTCATCATGAAAAGCCATAAAAGGAAATGCCATGATTGTGATTCACTGTAACTGAGGTTCTGCTGCGACTGTGCTTCTTATAACAGGTCTGGGAGGATTCACTGTTGGATAAGGACAGGTCCTCTCAAATCGTAGTCTTTTAGAAGAGTTTAAAGGTAATTCAACGAAATTGAAAGGAATCCCTTTTGAAGCAAACCTTGTAGTGACCTTAGGCATAGAAAAATTCTAAGCAACTGGTCTTAATTTGAAAACTAAAACTCTTACCAGGGGAGTCGTCAGATGCTGAAAAACTCAAATTCATTGTATCGAGACCAACATCAATCCTTAACTTTACTTCGTTAAAAAGTGAGTGTCCCATTAGGCATGCCATAACTGTTGATGCAAGAAAATTGCACCTGAGGTAAGGAGGTTGAACTCCTACCTTTTCTCTGCAACATGTAAACTCCTCTCTCACCTGTGGGATAGTGAAGCAAGAGAGGAGATTCTCTAGTTAAGGGCTAGCTCCCTTTGATGTATCCTTGTTTGTTTTAGGCAGTGAAAAATATAGATATATAGATATATGGATAAAATGGGGGGGGAAAGGGAGAAAGATACAGGAAAACAAAACAACCTACTCTAAAGAGGTGATACAACAAAACTAGATGACCATCCCACATTCACACTCAGGATCAGACAAAACAATGTACATACACTTAGTCTTGGCAGAAGGACCAGGGTGCAAGAGAATGACAGGGATATTCTTATTGAAAAAAACATAGGAACAGGGACTCACCAAGATGCTATGAAATACATACTAAAAATGACTTCCTCTATTTTTGCACCCCAAATGGAAATCTTCACCTGTAAGCTGCAAACTGACACTTTGTAGATATCTGGTGCGTTGGTATTTAAACCTATGAGAGCATTTAAAATAAAATGACTGAACACAAATTAAACACACAGGACATACACAGAGTATCCATCCAAGAAAGAGGTAAAATTGTCTTTATTTGATCTAGGCAAAAATTTTAGCAGGGCTGGGCCTCACTAAACTATCAAAAAGATGATACAAAATGAACAAGTCCTGGTCTTATATCCAAAAAAAATAAAGAGGAGACTCATTTGGTGCTTTGCTTGCAAGTGGGAAGAAATCATTGTTACCGACGTCATCCTCCTGCTAAAACCATGCTTGTCGCTTGACTTTTCTCCATTTTGTCTTATCTGGTCTATGGCTTGCCTTAATGTTTTGTCGTCTTTGAAAGTCCCGTAGACTTGTTCGAGCTTGGCTTGGTCTCGTGGGCTATTTAAAGTTCTGTGGTCTTTTTTCCCCGCAGACTGTTGTTTGCGGTCATTTTACTGCTGACTGTTGTTCACGGTCATTTTATCGCTCAATGTTATTCGCGGTCATTTTACCGCTCAATGTTATTCACGATAATTTTTCCGTGGTAGACATTTCCCATTGGTGGGCATGTCCCACAGACAAAAGTCTATAGAAATGTTTCGCTTTACTTTCTCTGGGCTTTGTTTCGGCTGCAGGCTTTGCGTTTAGCTGCAGGCTTTAAAATGAAACGCTTGTCTACCTTAGTATTGTTTGTGCACCCGACCCTTAATAAGCCTAAATTTTGTTTTAAGCCATGTCCGAATTCCTTTTCAATGTGTTGGCTCTTCGGTCAGTCATTGACTTGAAGACTGCCCAATGAACTAGGCGTCAAACCAATGAACTAGGCCGATGGATTAAAATGTTGAACTGAGCTAGACGAGGCCAATGGACTTCGAAGAAGACAAAACAAAAGCCGATAGACCAACCATTCAAAACAAAATACTGAACCAATCATGCTGAACCAAGTAGAGAACCACTGGCATGAACTGAGCATGAACCTGAAGATGCACTTGCAACCTGAAATTGACTGGCCTTTCATAGCAATTGAAGAGGGTGACCAAAATTTTGCCTGTGAGTAAAATTGGTCAACAGTAAGAATAACCAAGATAAATCACATTTAGGCTACACAACCTACCTAAGCATCCAAAATAATTTTCCATAAGACAAGATTAGAGCACCAAACAAAGTATTGAACCCTAAATCTTTATTCCTCAAGTAGAATGGTAAGTAGATGTTCATTCGCACTTATTTGCTTAATAATTCTTTGCTCTCTTTTGAAATGGTGGTAAATGACCTTTTATATATATTTTTAACTCACCTAAAAATTTCAAATATGTCAATTTTACTAGGTCCATTAAGTCAACCCAACACATTTTTGAGCTAACTCACTAGGTCTGTGCTAAGTCAACCAAGAGGCTAGAAAACCAAAAGAGCTAAAGCATCCACAAAACACACTAGGTCATCTAGGTTGACCTAGTTTGTTGAATAAGTCAAAGGGGTAACAAGGCAAGAAATGAAGGAATAGATATGAAAGAGAAGAATGAACCTAGGGTTCATGGTTTTAGGAAGCAAGAGTGTATATGGCACATGGTAAAAGGAATAACAATCTTACGAAGCACTGATGGTCTATCGACCCCTTTATCAGTGTATCGCTTAAGGCATACACTTAGAGAGATTGAGACTTGATAGGTTCTTGCAAGATATGAAGTGTTGGTAATCAATAAAAGTTTTAAAATATTATGTGTATACATCCCTCACTTATCTTGGATTTGGAGCCAAATTTTTTTTGATTACATCGTAATGGGATTTGATTCCCAAAGTGTTTCATATCAATTTTCATTTTACTAACAATATGGCTGAGTATGAAGAACTTGATGCAGTACTTCATCTTATCGTGCAATGGGATATCTATCACTTAATGGTATATGGTGATTCCCAATTGATCATAAATCAAACCACTAATCAATATCAAACTAGAGATGATAAGATTTTACCTTACGAGATCATTTTAGATAATCTCAAGGCTCATTTTAAATTTCTACAGCTTGAACAAGTACCAAGGGAAAATAATAGATCCCCTAATGCAATGGAAACAATTAGGTCCATGATACATATTGATAGTTGTGCTAAATAATATCAATTTCTTAATCAAAATCTTATTTAGCCTACTCATGTCTCATCAGAATTAGAAAGGGTATGTGCCATTGTCGGTTCCAATCCCCCACTTGAAGTGCCATGGTTTCAAGACATTTATAATTATTTCCATGATCACATTTTTTCACTTGCCCTTCCTAACAATCATCAAAAAAATTTCCTTCACCACATATCCCATTATACCCTCCTTGGAAACATGATTTATTGAAAAGGTTATGATAGAATTCTACTTCAATTTTTATTTTTGAGGGAATCCAAGCTATCACTTAAATTTTTAATGAAGGAATGTGTGGGGCCCAAAATGGAGATAGATGTTTACAATTACATAAGGAAGTGTGTTCCTTGTCAACAACATGGAAATTTGATATAAGCACCTTCCTTACCACTACAACTGATCACTACACCATGGTTATTTTTTACTTGGTGCCTCGATTTCTTTATAAAAATAAACCCAACATCTTCAAATGGCCATAAACATACTTTAATTGCTATCAAGTATTTTACTAAGTGGATTAAGGCCATTCCTCTCACTTACATCAACAATAGGCAAATTAAAAAACTTTATGCATTATCATATCATCTATTGCTATGGTATCCCATCTTGCATTATATCTGATAATGCCAAATCATTTATAAATAGAGATTTTAAAGAGATTTGTGAAAAATTCAAAATCATGCACAATAAATATACACCATATAATCCACAAGGCAATGAACAGGCCAAGGCATCAAACAAAACCTTTATGGTCATATTGAAGAATATTATGAATTATGTTAGCCATAATTATCACTTGCAAATTTTTCTTACCATTTGGGCTTATTGTACCAATCATCAAAACCCCAAAGGAGTGACTCCATATTCCCTTATTTATGACACATAAGTTATTATCCTGATTGAGATCAAGTTGCCTTTATTGTGAGTATCTCTAGAGAATATTGAAGATGATGAAGATTAGAGAGTCTCAAGGTTGAAAAAACTAGAAATTCTTAATATAAAGCATTTGGTTACCATAGAAAACTTTTCAACCTATCAAAATAGATTATGAAGAAGCTACAACAAATACCATCTCCCTTGAAAATTTGAAATTGGTGATTTGGTCTTAAAATAGAACCAGAAGAACACAAATGTTGAATGTAAGAAAAAGGGTAAGTTTCACATTAATTGGTTAGGATCCTATGTTATCATAGTAAAATATGGATCAGGGGTATACCGGCTCACTACCCTAGGTGGAAAGGAACTTCCAGAGCCCATTGTGCATCTCAATTGGCTCTATGATTGATAGTTTTTTAAACATTATTTACAAGACCGCTTACTTGGGGGAAAATTGTGCTAAATTTATTTTATCCTAACATTATATACTGGACCATCCCATTCTAGACCACATTATTTATGTTTTAACGTACCTTGGGCAGTTCTTACAAGAACCATATTCTTTTATAACTCTAGAAAGTTGGAAGGTTTACACCGTTGGCACTTTGGATCATTTATATTAAAGTAGGACTCTTTTTGTCCCACCTTGAACCATCCTCTTTTGGACCATAATAATTTTGGACCATTCTATTTAAAACCATATTCTTTTCATATCCTAGGCCATTATAACCTAAACATATTTTATCCCTTGACCAATTATGATCTTGATTATGACTCATAATAATTATGAACACATTCAACATCAATTCTACAAAGTAGTTAAACATGGACAATATTTTGTAGCTTCATCTTACAAACAAGTAAAAATGGATATATCAGCTCATGGTTTTTGTATGCTAATGGAACTTCATATTTATCTAGCATTTCATACTATTCTATCATTATCTTGCTACTCTTGGATGATCATCTCCTTGATTAATTCAATCTATATTCCATTTTTTTTAATCTATGATCAGTTGTTGTAGCTATTTTAGCTATTGTTTGACTCTTATCTATAGGCGTGCATCTCCCTAGTTAGGTAGTTCCCTGGACATTTTTAAATATTTTACTTTTGTTACTTATCCCAAAAACACCAAAATATTAGAAAATGATCAACAAAACCAACACAAACATTGTCTGACACTTTTTTAATCCTAATCTTATCCCACACTCTTTCCATTTGCAAGCACCAATTTGAATGCTCTTGCCATTTTATTGGTTCATTTTCCTTATTTCCTCTATAAAATTAATCATGTTTTCTTATCATCACTTTTATTCTATCTCATTTCTTAGGAGAAGTATATTTAACCTAAAGTTCATGTTAAATCTTACGTCCATGGAAATATGTAGGCAACATCCACTTGTCTTATACATCTAGATCAGCTTGACCACCCACTTCCTTTTCTTCTCCCCCGCCCCCCATTTTTCTTTTGTGTTGTTTCCCTATCACTTGGGGGAAACTTTGTGTCCTTTTTATTTTCACGATGTTGTAGAAAGTAATTCATCTACTACACATGCCTTGAATAATTGTTTACAAACTGCACTAAGATTGTGGCTAACTACTTATTTAAGTGTGTTTATTTTTGCTTTCTTGTCTCTTCTTTTCTTTCTTTGTTTTTTCTTCTTGGTCTTTTGTTTTATCATTTTGTATTTTTGTTTCTTTTATTTTTCCAAGAACATCATGATAGTACACATGGACCTTGATTATTCATATCTTGTTTTCATGTTGTTTATTAAGTTATTCTTACTTTGCTTTTATACATTCTTATTTCCTACTTAGATCCTAATTGTTCATATCTTGATTTTAAGTTAGGTTACATTTATGTATTATTATTTTTCTTTTTATTTGTTTATTTTTTGTTTAAATGTAAATAGTTGTAAATCTAGTATTGTTAACTCTTATCATTACCTTTAGTTATAAATATTCACATTTGAACTAGCTCAGTATAATTGAAATCCAAAGTTAATATGAATTATTCATACTCATGATGCATACTTTCATTTTTATATTGTAAGCACCAACTGCTTTGGATCTAAGTATCAAAATCAATATAACTTTGAAGATCAACTCTCAAGTACACCAATGAAACTAGGTACCAATGGCTTATCTTACACTAGACTCTATACAAGACATGCATCTCTTGGCATAGATAGTGAGTCTAATCGAGCAGTGATCCATTTTTTTTCTATTATTCATTCCTCATTCCTTTTTTCCTATTTCTTACTGAAGTAAATTAGCTTGAGGTCCATCTAGACTATGTAGGCAACACTTAGACACATGACATATCTCAAGTCAGCTTAACCACCTTTATTCTTCTATTCATCTCTTTCATAACTTTGTGCATCCTTATATGCCTAGTTTTTATGTCTTATTTAGTCAGCTCCCCTCACATCTATATTTGTGCCCACTCATTGTTAATATATGAATTAAGTTATATATTTGAGCTGCTTGATAATTTTCCCTATAGGGGCATAACATTTGAATTAGTCACAAATCTAAAACATTCCTACTGGGGTACAATTGATTATCAATGATCAAAATAATCCCTACTCAGGAAAAATTGCTTTATCAACCGATCAAATCTACTTTAATAGTGCACCTTATTATTTTATTTATCTAGAGAAAACTTTTCCTCTTTCTTCCAATTCCAATACTTACAGACTTTTTCCCTCATTCTGACAATATTTTATTGTGTAATATTTCTCAGGATTGATCATTCCCTAAGCACACAACTTGTACCCTAGCTTTGGGTGTGTTCAAAGTGCATCACTTATATTTTTGGGTTGTATCCTTTTCCTTCCCACCATCATTAGGGCCCATTATATTCTAATTATATTTTGATCATTGATATAATTAACATGAGAAAGCATTAGCTCTTATGGATTTAATCTATCCCACATGTTAATTTCACTATTTTTTTTCTCTTTTCAAGAGTCCATCCTTCTGTTTCATCCTTGTATGTGCTCTCGAGGGGGCATCATGGGTCATTTCCTTCCAACTTCTTGAAAACTCATTTCTTTAAAAAGATGCTACTTCATTTAATGTGTCACCATGCCTTCTCAAATAGGAGCAAAATGTAGACATCCATTTCCTCACACCATTATTTTGAAATTGTCAATCTTACTCAAAATTTGTGAAAACACACAAATTGGGCCAAAATCACTTAAACACACTAAATGGTTCAATTTTTTGTATACAAATTATGATTTATGATAATATATCTCTAAATGGGGTAATGCATTTTATGTGATTTTTTACTTTTATCAAATCATTCTGTGTCAAAATGATGAAAATGTAATTTGACCCTCTAAATCACTGAATTCCTCTAATTTAGAAGCACATGACATGTGTATGTATTATTTTCTATCGATAGTGTCCTAAATGGGGTATTGGTCCATATGTAACTAACATCTTATTATAATTCCATTCCAATCAAATTATGACCCAATAATATGACATTCTAACTAGTTTGATTAATAGTGTGCAACCAATTTCCAAATAATTGCATAAAATTGATTAATCTCACTTAGACAAATTAATCCAAATCAAATGCTTAAGTGGAAAGTCCATAGATGTTATTGAATATATTTTAGTTAGAAATTGATTCTTAATATTTGTATCATAAAATGACATCATTTATGGGGTGGCATTCATAATCTATAATTGTAACAAATATCAGGTTTAAGGCCTCTCATGCCTCTTTAATGCCCCTTCCTTCCAAATATTTATGAGGGTATTTATGAATTAATTATATAAAATTGAATTAATTCATGTCCACACATCTTGATCTCAAGATGTGTGGTCATGATTGACTCTAATCAATCTAAATAATCTATAAATAGGAGGACCAAGACCATAATTTTTAATCTTCATTTATGTAAACTTATTAAATAGAATTATCTCCATATGCCATTTATATGTAGTTTTATTTGCTTAATTTACAATATGATAGCTTCAAGATATGCATAACATTGATTAAAATATCATGATATTAGGTTCATTGGTTCACTTAAGATGATGAAGGAGTTTTGTCTTGCATCATTAACAAAGACTTGAGTACCAAATCAAGGGGAAAATCACGTTTTGAGCCAATTTTCGATGATGGGATGCTCTCAGAAAGGTATTGTGTATGTGCTTTCCTTAAAAAGATTGTAATTATCATTTCTATACCCTGTTGAAGGATTTGGCTTAGCTAGTTATGATCTTATGCATTTTCTTGAGTTTTCTTGACTAATTCTTGATCTAACTATCTTTGCATTCCATCTCTACACCATCCTTTTCCACTAATGCAACATTGTCTCCCATTCTCTAATAATTATTTATCATAATCAAGATGTTTTATATCATCCCTCTCACACTTTTAGCAAAGTCAATTTTTATAAATATTTCAAATTAAATATTATATAAACACATCAAAGTCACTCAACACACAACTTGGAAAATTTATAAAATAACTCTTTATACAAACTACTAAACATTAAGTAAAAGGTAACTAATCTCTCCAATTCAAGTTCTAACTCTTTTCCAGTAGTCATAGGCCAATTATGAATCTATTTTATTATAGGTTGAAGGTATTCATTGTCAAGAATTCATGTTAATTTACTATTTTCATCCATATAGTGAAAATAAAATAATTTACACACTCACTTTAGGTGGGAGAACTACATTAGCTTGAGGCCCTCTTTAGAATATTGGCTATATAAGAAACACTCAGATTACATAGGGTTTTCTAAGGATAGCTTGGTTATTCCCCTTAACTGATCCCTCCTCCTTTATATTTGAGGTCTATTTGGTTTACGTGTAAGAACTAGGGGTTTTAACATTGTAGTTACTTATGTGCAATAACACAAATCTTATAGAAAATCATTAGACCACTTCTGACAAGCACAGGTACTCGAAAAGGAAAATCATCTGTACAATCAACTTAGATGTGACTGAGGTAAAAAAGATAAGGATGTAGTGCACACATATCTACCCTAACATGACCTTACCCTAGTATATTAAAGGATACTATTTTTAGGTTTGACACACTTTAGAGACCCTTTTAGTCATTTCTACATCAACAATGTGCAGACACATTCATCACAAGTCATATTTGAGTTAGGTTTATGTATTTCATGTAAATTTAATTTTATAGCTCATTTCAAATTTTTTAATTTATTGTACTCTACATATATATTATATACTATGTAAATCTGAATTAAATTAAAATATTTTAATGTTTATATCATTTATTGTATTAAATCAAAATAAACATTAAATAATAACATGAACCTAGATGTTTCCCAATTATAGTGTAGTTTTAGAATGTGAAAGGTCTTTTGAACACATCACAAAAGTTCATGATAAGGGATTCTTATAATTTTTTTTATAATATGAAAGTGTTTTATCCTTAAGAAGGTAAATCTCAGAATTTTTACACCATTCCACTACCATACCTATTTGGCTAAGAGCTTATTTTTAGAAGTCTAGTCATGAAAGTAGATGTGGGGGAATGTTTGAAATTTATTTTCCCTTAGTTATTTCTTTGCATCCTATTAATTATGGGTTCATAGCCCATCCACCAGCTAGTGTGAACGTTTTTTTTTATGGTCAATACCTAAGTATTTCAAAAAATTATGCCTTTAATGATGTTGTTGAAAGGCTAGAATTTTGGTAATAGATTCAAAAAACACTCCCTAATTCCAAATGGATCCTATGTTTCAATTTTAATGATTTAATATAGTGAATATAAAGAGGGTATCCTCATGATGTGGTGGTGCATGAAAAAAATAACGTAATTATATTTACATGCACAATAAACCTTGATTCTCAAATCCCAACCACCACTGACAGCTCCCTGACACCTCCTCATGGTTTAGTTGGATTAAGTTTAGGAAAGGTAGTGAATGGGATGTGAAAATGTTAGATAAATATTTATTTTTAGAGCATAACCTTTATACCTTTAAAAAAAATACTGATTTTCATGTCAATTATATTCAACTCTAGACACCAAAATTCAATCAATAAATGATTAACAAAGCTTATCCTTGATGTATGTACCTTTCTTATTTAATTTTCCATTCTAATCAATCGTAATGTCTAAGAAATCCTTCAAATATTTCAATAATTAATAAAATCTTCTAGGTTTACCCATTTCATTCCTATTCATCCCTATTTAATACATACTTTATTGTCACACTTTTTTTAGAAGCCTATGTCATTTTAGGATAATTACACACTAGGCATACAAGGGCACATTGTGCACCTATCTAGTAGCATGAACTTCTCTCTTGCACTCTAATGACTAACTTTTCAAAATGACACACTTATTAATGGAATTTTTACAAATATCAATAGGTCGGTTATCATAAACATTCAAAATCTTCTTTATAAAATAACATCAAGGGTCACACTTGAAAAGACATACCACTCTATTACAAGGCACCTATCTTTCTAATTTCAAAAGCATCTATTTTTTGAGTAAATATCTCTATTGCAATTTTGTTACAATTTTATTATCTTTGTCCAAGTCTAACATCAATTATTTCAAGTTAAAGGTATCCCTTGTCAAACATTTTAATCAAATTTGCTCGTTTCATTCATATGATCTTCCATAAAGAGGGAACTACATTGCCCTAAGGCCCTTCGGGATATGTAGGCATGACTCAATCCAATAATTCTTTTTAGGATACCTCGACCATTCCTACTTCCCAAATTTTTTACCCCTTTAGTTGTTCTTCTTTTGTGTGCTTGTTTAGCATTAGGTTTCTAATTTTATAGGTATTTCACACATCAATTTAGGCTTCACGTAGAGAAAATTTGCATATAGATGTAGGCAAACAAACCCATATTTTCAAATTTAACACACAACAAGATAGGACAAAGTCACATTAGATAGACACCAATACACTGTGCTCTTATCTACCTCCTACAAGCTTTTGCTAATAAATAACAAGCCACTATTTTATAATATATTTGTATTTGAATGTCTTGTCAAGTCACAACTCAGAGAAAGTCAATACAATATAAAATAAATTATTTTCAATAAAAATTATCTAATTTAACAAATTTACAAGTTCTATAAGTTTTATGGATCTTTGTATTTTATTATATACTGCTATGTATATATATAATCCTATATCATATTTTAATAGTTTATATTTAGATTTAGATTTCATTTTAATTCATAATTAATTATAGCGTAAACATATACAAGATCTTATTCTGACTTGCCATCATCTTTCAAATTGGAAATTCATTAGCTAATTCCTCAAGTGAAGAAATAAAACCTAGTTTTATTATAATATAACACATATTTAGCATATTTGAATATAGAAACTTTTCTCATAGCCCCTTGGATTTTATGGATGAATAGAGTGGTGTGAAGTTGTCATTTATTGAACTTATTATTTTATTTTATATTTATGTAAATCAAGCATCTAAATTTCATCAAAAATCCCAAGAGGCATCATACTAAGATTGCATTAGGATTTATCATGACCTTGAAATGTCTTCATTTTATGAATATTTGAAAGACAAGAATGCTAAATGTACATTTAAACTCTAAATCAAATAAAATTATCAAGCTCATGGTACCTAATTTAGATCCCATATGCACTCATTAAGAAATGGAAATCTAGGGCTTCTAAGGAATTTTTGCCTTCTTTGTTTGAGACAAACAATAGATGGAATGAAGGCCATCAAAGATAATAACATATGTCTCAATCATTCACGTAATATATTGAAAATTTTAAATTATAATAATTATGTTTTTCCTAATCAACTCTCCACATTGACCTTCAAATATGCCCTCCTAAAATGTCTACAAGTTATTCCTTGCAAGCTCATTGAGGGAAAAAATTAGCATGAAACCAACTTCAATCCATCAAATAACTTTAGGTGGCCACTAAGAGTATGGAAGTTGATAAATCCATAGGTATTGATGGTATTCTAGTGGATTCTACCAATTTTTATGGGATGGAGTCAATTTAGACCTGAATAAAATTTATCATGAGGTTGCTCATATTAGCTCACTTAGAAAATTCATTATTCAGAGTCACATCAAGTTCATACTTGAATCTGGGGACCCATAATTCATCACCAAAAAAAGTATGATCATACTTAAATCATATAGGTTATGAGCAATGTCTTTGATCTTGAGGCTAGATACTTGTTACCTCTCATTATCTTACCTACACAAACTATATTTATTTGCAATAGATATATCTTAGACAATGTTATTTTAGTCTACCATGGGATGGAATGGGCTCACTCCTTGAAAAAAATGTGTTTTTCATCATAATAGTTTTTTTATAAAATTTATGACATAATTGAAAGGCCATTTATCCTATAAATCATACAGGATATAGGATCTGGCTCAAGATTTGTGAAAATAATGAAAATTATTTTTCAGGATGCTAGTTCTTGTATCACCATTAATAGAGTCCAATTGGATTAATTTGGTTTGTTCATATCCATTAGACAAGGTCTTCCTCTTTTCCCCTCACTACATTTTTTTGTTTTTTTTAGATTTGTTTATTTTCTAGTTAAATATAATTCTAAATGTTTGGTTAAAAGCATTTCCCTCACTGAATCCCAAAATTATATGTTTAATGGTCACTTTGTTTATGATTAATTTCTCACTCTGGATGGAGACAAATCCATCTCAAACACAATTAAATGCTTAGATTTATTTTTTATGGTGTCTATATCTTTTATTAAATGGAACAAAACATAGTGATATCGATAACATAACTCTACTTTGTTAAGCAAGTTGTAAAAGTATAAATAATATTGAATTTATCATAGTGATAAATTCAAGTTGCTAGGCATTCCTTTACTTGCAAAGATTATTATTCTAATCTTTGAAATTATTTAGTCAAAATTGTGTAAAAGAAGATAACATTCCAATCTATCAAGCCTATTTCCCTACCAAAAAAGTTTCCAATTTGTTTCAAAATTCTTAGAGAAACAAATATTGTATGTTTCCTCTTATTGGGATCCATTCAACGAATCTTATATTAAACTTGAAAAAAAATTAAAAGAATTTACTTGGGATAAATTTGAAGGGTCTAAGATATTTCAAAGGGTGGCATGGAAAATTTTCATTAAACCTAGAAAATGGATGGCTTGGCCTTCTAGATGTTACTCTTCAAAGCACTACACTTTGTGACAAACGGATCATTTTGCTACAACATTTTGACTACATAAAACCACTTTTAAGTGTTTGACCATAATGCACCTTAGTGTTTCCATGTTTGTTTCTTTGAATATTTAAAATGAAAGTCAAGGTAAAAGAATGGTTAAGGCTGCATAAAGTCATATGACACCATAGAAATGTTAGCAAAATAAGATTAAGGTCATCCGACTTAAGAATGCCTTAAGATTGAATTTAAGTAGATAAATTAAAGGTGCCTTTATGGTGTCATTTTCTTGACTTAGCCAATGTGAATTTAGGTCAAATTAAGTAAATTCGCATGTTAAGTCCGATGGATCCATTATATTAAGATGAATTAATGTAAAATAATCAAGAAATATAATCAAATGGATGATGTGTTTTCCTGCCAGCCAAAACAAATTAAATTTCATTTTCAAATCAAATATGAGAATGGAGATCATAACACGTTGACGAATAGTAGCATAAATATCAGATGCCTCCAAGTTTTGAGATGTTATAGAGAATCTCACATGGATCCATAGTTTGCAGCATCTTATTTCCACTCTACGTTTGTGGAATTTTACAAGGCTATAGAGTGACTGGGAAGTGTCGAGGGAAAAGTGCGTGGGGAAGCTTGTGAGCATAATGATTTGTATTCATAATCATTACCCACAAGATATAAAACATAGATTTATATTCATGAATAAGATCAAACATCAGTTTGATAAGATCAAACGTCGGTATGTGAAATGCATGACTTATTTTTGTAGGGGTTAATTTTTTATCAATTGATAATTTTTCAAATGTTTAAATTTGTTTAATAAATTAAAATTTTGAAAAAAATATTCTTTAATTTTTTTTATAAATTATTTATTATTTTTTTAAAATTATATATACGTAATAATTTTTATAATTTTTTTTGAAATTCTCTTATCATATATATATATATATACCATATTTTTTAATATAAAAATATTTACCTATAATTATATATTTTTAAATAAAAAATATTCCTTTAAAATACTCTAATCACAATAATGTTCAAAAGCATAACCTAAAACAATCATCAATCATTAAAATACTCTTTTTATAAAGATTTTTTAAACTAAATTTATATTAGAGTCACTATTTAAAATTGCACAAATACTATGTGACATCATTATTTTTGTATGAGTACAAATATAAAAATTATATTATTAACTCACACAATATTTGGACTCTGATGTTATTCACTCATTTTTTCACAAATAAGAAAATAATTTTTTTTGTTAATGATTAAAATATGTTTTTAATTTATAATTAAAAAAATAACAACAATAAATTATTAGAACTTAGTTATTATTATTTTTTCATTTCAATTTATAATATAAATTGTTGCATAATTTAAAATTTAATTTAATTTAATTATTAATGTTTAAAGTCAACTTAAAATGACTTCTATAAATTATTATAAAACTGAATTAATTTTTAATATATTTTTGATAAAAATCATAAAATAAATGAATCTATTTAATATATAAGTACCTCAAAATAATGTTTGTTTAACACTAAATTGATGAAAATTAACTATCTATACACCAAAAATGAAATGAATAACCTTCAATAATTACATGGCTAATGAAAACATTTGCCATTCGAACACATCAAATAACTTTTTAATAAGGACAAAAACAATGAGTATAATCCATTTTTGTTTACACCCTCTAATTTATTATAAAAAATTTAATAGTTAAAAATAATCTATTTAAAAAAAAAAAATTAATATAATTTTTAATTATTTACATGTGGTGAGCTTTTGCTCTCATTTTTGTATAATAAAATTCAAATGAATCTTTTTAACTACTTTAAAGTTTCATTCTGTAAATAACAAGGGCATGAAGTGCCAAATCCCTATACATTAGTTTGTAGAGTAATTTTGGGGATGGCTAAAATGATAGATAGATTGCCTTTGGTGAAATATCGGATATTATATGAACATGTAATGAAAAATTTAAAAGAATTTAAAAAAAAAGAATTTCAATACCTATTATCCGTGGATCTAATTTCATAAGCCCTGTACAAGTTCGAATAATCGAAAAAGCGAACCCCGAATTTAACAGACATAATTCTAAATTAGAACTTATAAAAAATCAAATTTGAAATTGAAGATTAAACTTATAATAGTTTCCTATTATTATAATGACAATGGATCTTAACAAGAAAAAACTACCATAAAAAATTAAGGTCTCTACATCTTTTATCTTCTCTGCAATTTCGTCACTTTTGAAGCTAAAAACTACCCCATTTGCCTTGTTATCCAACCTACTTGCACTGACAAATTTAAGATACCTATAAATCCATAATCTTGATTATAATAAGTATCTATTACATGTATAAAGAGGATGTAAATGAAATTGCTACAATAATAGAAAATTGGCAACATAACCACTGCAATTTACATTCAACTTCTAGGGAATCACTATACTACCATATGAGAAGCAAAATATACCAACTTCTGCTAAAATAAACAACTACTGTGATAATAAAAATATCCAAAAATTGAATTACCCTACAGAAGTTGATTTAGTTGCATCTCCTCTCTTGTTTGGATCAGCTTGTTTTTCTCCCTTTTTTTATTCGGAGCTGTTCGATTATCATTTTGATGTCTATCGTTCAAAAAAGCCAAACATCAATTAAATAATAATTTTGACCTGACAATTTAGCCAAATAGTAAGGCGTTGAGAACTACATAAAGAGATGGAAGTTTTACACTAAAAATTCAACAAGCTATCAAATTATTTGTATTAGTGGCAAATATAAAACAAATTAATTATACGTAGTAGTGGCAAATATAAACCAAATTAAACTGCATGTGGCCTTATGTATTTAAGGTAGTTCATGGTTTGTTTTTTTGGGTTTTTACCCTTTAATTCATTTATTTGCGTAAATGTTTCCAATCCTGATACGCATTCCTCGTAGAAAGGGATTTTGATGTGGCTTGTTTATTATTATCTATGGTCACTATAAACTAGAAAGATCATGTGATGACATAACAAAATAGCATGTAATCATATTGATGGATTTGATGAGTTAGGCGCATGCAAATATTTCTTGAATATGGAGCAGAAAATATGAAATTTCAGTTTGGACTTTTGGTAACCCAAATGACACTGTTAATGTAGAGAGATTGGAATAAGATGGGGGTAGCAAATTTTGGTTGATTATATTACTGGTTGTTTTCATTATCAGGTTAGGATGTAACTTTAAGATATAGATAGTCTGGAGAAAAAATGTTTTAATATCTTTCCATCATTCTTTTTCTATTCCACATATCCTGGACAATCAACTCTCAAGCCACCAGCCTACCCATAATTGAAATTCTAGCAATGCTGTTATAATAATTTGCAATGCATCTATCCTCACTACCTCTTTTAAATCTATATTTTTTGATTCAGGGAGCAGCTTTCATTTTCTCAGTGCTTGTATTTAGCTTGTCGTTGCAGTGACCATGGCACCTCAAGGCACATTTTTGATAGCAGTAGTATTAAATAAGTTAGTATGGATGGATACAAAAAAAACATAAGAAAAAAGAAAATATTGAACCTAATTTTTATGATGCATAAATGATAATGTTTTGCTCACTGGTTGCGATCAGGTTGGTCACTTGAAAAGTGGCTTAAATCCAGTAACAGTCAACGACCTCATCACTAGGGAAAGATATATGACGACTATACTTTGGCTTATTTGAAGGATATTTATACAGGAAGGAATAGGGATTGGTAGAGCATTTGCACTGATTAATAAATACCATGATAAATACTATAATGATGGCAATAAGGACATGATTACCATTAGAATGATGAATAATATAGGTTCATGACTATTTTGTTATATCGTAACAAGTAATTAATTTTAGTTTTACAATTTTGTTGAGCTATCAAATAGTACTAATTCTAACTTAGTAAGACAATTAAAGCTTCTATTTTAATTTTAAATGACACCTATTAGTGATGCATGAATTTGATGTAGGTGTCATCTCAAGGACAACTATGATCTTCAATGTTGGCTGGAAGATAGTGGTATCAAATATAACCTATAAAAGATGGACAAACTAATTATGTACATTTCACTATTGTCAGGAAATGAAAGACTACAGCTGTAAATTGATATTAATGTGCCTTGATAAGAAAAAAATACCTATATCATCAAACTATACAATCTCCTTAGCTCGTACACGGACTTTGGCACTCTACACCCCTACAATTCCAAATACGTACAAAAAATATTACAATGAAGATCAATATATTATTATGAAAATGGTTAGTGTGAATGGTATGAACATTGACCTATTTGTTTTAAGTATGCATTCATCATCACAAACTATTGTTGCTGATGAAAGGGGAGAAGCATAAATGGATACTGAAAAATCTGCTACTGGGCACCATTCTGAAAATTTTGAAAACAATTTTCCTGCTCCTGCTAATGTTGTTGTTGCTTCTACTAACCAACACAAAACATTTATCTAGAAAAAGATTATAGCAAACATTGAACATAGGAATCACCAGATATTTTCTTCTTCCCACTACAAATAAGGATTTATCTAAGATAGAACCAATGGAGATACAAAGGCCAAGAAAATAAAAAGACAAAATTGTGGTTGATGGAGGTAGTTTGGAAGCATTTGTAGGAAAAAAAAATTCTAAGACCATCAATAGTGAATTACATCATAAATTTACAATCAAAATGAGCAGTAGGATTTCATAGGTTCTCACACCAATATCGCTAGCCCTGCCTCTTGTTAAGGAATTTTTTGGGTACAAACACAAACAAAAAATGTTTCTTCTAATCAAAAGATCAACAAACCCTAACTAAATAGTATGATCTCAAGTGATAAAGTAATGGGGATTTTACGGCATATCGATGTGAGAAAGAAATGGGGATTTTACGGCATATCGATGTGAGAAAGAAATGGGGCTTTTATAGTGGATACCTAGCTACAAAACACATGGAGACATGATAAATCATCGAGATTCAATAAACACCATCACTCTACCACTCATCAAGCCAAAGTATTTTACTAATATACAAAAGCAAATGTTTATTTTGACCTATAATTTTGTCACTCTATCAATAAAAGCACTTTTCCAAAACACAAAAACAAACAGATCAACAATCTATAATTAAATTTCAAAATCTTTTCCCAGATTGCAAAAATTCCCCAAGAAAATGACCAATACTTATCTATCAACAAAGCAGTCAAAACACTATAGCAGAAGCTACTACAAGCAATGTAGCTCAGGAAGGAGGGGAACCAATCTTGCACTAGATGCATGATCTACAGCCGCATCAGCAAGGCAAGTAACAGAAATGCATATTTGAAGAGCAGATACAGTGCCATAAAACCTTTTATGGATCCAAGACATGATTTCGGAGCTCAAATAATATTAAAAGCAGCAAAGGTTAAAACAATGCATAAAAGGAACAAAGAACTGGGGAACAACAGGACTTTATCCTTGGTTTCTGTGTCAAGAGCTATCTCACAAAACCCAGGTAAGGAGTAAAAATCCACGTGAACACCAGAAATGTAGGTAAGACGGATCCCCTGTAAAATGAAATCATTGAATCAAATGAAACTGAAAAAAAATTTATCAACACAATTTCAAATTGCATATTTATGCGGTGCATCGGGGATAATCAGAGCATGTATTCATACTACAACAGTATATGTTTAATATATTGGAGAATCGAATACCTAGACTGAATTATTTGAAGATATAAATATGAGTCATTGCAATTAATTGTTTATTCTACTTTTTCCATGGATTTCAAAGCAATTAATTGTTTAGAACTGCATGAAACTGACAAGAATATAAAAACTATTCAGCCAATCAAGTTATAACAAATATTATTATTTTATAGATCTAATTAAATAGTTTGCAATTTAGCTATAGAAAACCAGTGCATATTTTCTACCCAACAAAATAACACAGTTTAATTGGTCAGAGGAACAGGAATAATAATTAGTTAACGTAAAATGAAGACTATAATATTTCCCTATGGGACTAATAAGTCAATGAAATGATAATATTGATAATCAATAATACTAATAATGTTTTTTAATGGTTGAATTATATAATACATTGTGTATGTGGTTAGGAACCTTAATTTATTTATAATTTATTTAATGATTATTTAATGTTGATGATGATAAATTTTAATGTTTTGATTTATAGGGTTTAAAAAAGTATGTATAAAATGTAAATTTGTTTTTATTCTTCTTTGTAATACATAATTTATTGTAGTCTTTATTGATGTAACTTTCATAATATTTGAGTTGCCATAAATTCTTTTGGAATATTTTCATTTGACATATCTAATAAATTAACACAACAAGATTAAAAAATAATTAGAAAAAAAGAGAGACAAAATTGAGAGAAGTGTTTTTTAACAGCCCAATTGTCCAAAGAAAACTTGGATAGTAGATAA
>JARHVA010008523.1:0-2500 GCA_037957365.1 Torreya grandis | reverse complement strand
ATATAGTTTGACATTTTTGGTTGAGGTGATAGTGAGAAATGAGATGGTGTGTTCTTTCATTCAATGTAGTAATGTATCATGTGAGGAAGAGATGTTCCATTTGACATTAATCTTGAGCAATAGACATGAAAGTGGTGAAAGATTTCATTATTACATAGGCGGTCATGGTGATGAGAAATGAAATTTCTTGAGAGATTTAGTTATAAATAAATAAATATTCACACATTATAGAATAAAATATTGGAAAAATAATTGTGTAATATAGTAGTGAAGCCTTCATTGTGTAGAAAACCTTATTTGAAAAAGGTGGAGCTAAGAACATAATATGAATGTGCCCATGCAATTTTCTTCTTAACAAAGAAGGATATTTTAGCTAAAATAAAATTTTGTTATAGTTTCTAGGCAAGTTATTCAAATGCATTATGAGTATAGAAAATATCAATGGGAGCTAAGTGAAAAGCAAAATCCACTGACAAAAGTTATGTAAAAAATATGCTTAAAGTGAAACACACTCATAAAAGAGATTTACATTAACTGGAATCCAATGATGTATCATTGAGTACATCAATAAAGGTTGGTCCATGTGATATTATTCTATCATCATTATATGGGGACAAACTTCTTGGGTAACATTTATTTTATGATTATCATTCAGAAAAGAAGATTTCAGCTTCTGGAGTAATACCATCAAGAGATATTGACAAAAAATTACATGTAATTATGAAATAAAATTATAATTCCCAATATAGGGATTACGTAAAGTATTATGTGAATTCATACATAATTCCATTTGAAAATCCCATTCTAATCTTATTATGATTACTGTACAAGCAATCATTTATTTACTTGGATGTAGTCTTTGGAGGCTTAAAATAGGATGTCCACCACATTTGAAAAATTGGATTAAATAGTCTTTTTTTGTCCTCAATATTGATACTCTGTATTCAACTTGGGATGTATATTAAATAAACAAAAAAAAAAATTAACAATAGATAATAATTTAGTTTCTTAAAAACCAAATGATTATGGAGTCTAAAATTTTCAATACTACATGCTTAGGAAGTAATCAATTCTTCAACAATGTGCCTATATATCCTGTGATATCTCTCTATATCTCCATATCTGATTTTTTTTGCTTGAACAAAATTGAGAGAGCATCAAAATTGACACATAAGTTTTATAATAATAAAATTATATCATTGTGGTCTGTGAGGTAAATCCATTAATGTCAAACAAGGATCCATGCTTAGTCAGTTATCAACAATATTGTCTTTACGCACAATATGTTGAGTTGTGTATTTATATTAGTCAATAAATGTTCTTAAACTAATATACCAATTTTGATAAGTTGTGTTGATGCATGATATGATTAATTTAAAAAATAAAAATAGACATATTAAAAAAATTCAAATATGACTTGTAAGTTAAATGTAAGTTATGTATAAATCCAAAAATTACACTTCAACATGAACTAGATATTGTTATTTCTAAATTATTAATAAACAGTTTTCTTAATGTGACAATATTATTCATACTAGGTATTTTTTTGAATTCATAGCTTATAATATGGTAAGCAATGAATTGTATATATTCATATAATGTAAATCATATTATTATCTAATTTATTGAATTCTTTCTTAGTAAAAAAATCTCAAAACATGCAAAAACATCCCTTTTAATAATAAATTAGAATGAAGAACTCTTAAATCCTATATAATATTTTGATTCATCATATACAGGTCATGACTAAATTCCTAACTATTAGTTTAGATAATAGTACATGAGAGGTAAATATTGTTGCATCAATGTATGCTTGCTATATTTTTACACATGTGGAATGGACATGTATTATTGATATAATAAATTACATGGAAATCTTGCTTTGATATAAATATGGAAACTTCTTTAAAAAACACTTTGTGTGCTACTCAAATATATATTACACCTGAAACATACACTCCAATTCTAATTCTACAAATATTTTTTTCCTTACAACTTGTCTATGTTTGTCTATGTGTGGGATAACATATTAACATTTAATGGATGGAGTGTTGAATATGGTGTTCTCATAATGGTGATTTTTTTTAGTGTAGTGAAAATATAAAAATAATGTTAATTGTTTTTTTAATATAGTTATGTACTAAATTAATAAAAAAAATTATTTGATATATTATATGAATAATTAAATTGACATTTAAACAATATGAATCATATATGTTGATATTTATTATTATCATGTTCCTTTTATCATAACTAAGTACTTAAAATTATCCTCCGTATAGAATATACTGAAGGTGATACATCATATTTTATTTTATAATAAAAATAATTTAAATATATATGATTGTTGTGTCATTTTTTAAAATTGAAAATTACAAAATAATAATTTCACATTATTCTACAATTTAGTAAAATCTCATTTTTAGGAAAATAAAATCAATGCATTGCAATGATGAATATCTTAGAATAATTCATTATAAATTTACCTTAAAATAAAAGA
>JARHVA010008522.1:267500-472437 GCA_037957365.1 Torreya grandis | reverse complement strand
TTATGTAGGCCATGTTATGGTTTTTAAAAGAGTATTACTTAATTAATTATCATTTGAGTTCAAATACAATATTATTATCTTCTTATTGTAATGATATTTTGATACTTTTAAATGAAAAGTTGAAGTGATTTGGACTTATTATTTTTGTTCTAAATCTTGCCAAAAGTCTTGTGTGTTGTCCTGAATAATTTAAGCCATCAACCAATTCATACATTTATTATATATTGTTGTGTCAAAAGAGTTTACATACATCCATGTTAATAATTTGTTTAAATATATTAGGGTGACTTATTTCAACATCCATTGATCATGTTAATCCTTAATAGATATCTCAAACTACTCTTATACCATTTTCAAAACTATGGGTATTATAGTTGCCTTACAAAAGTGTTAGAACTTTCATTAAATCTAGAAATCTTAATATGAAACATTGGTGTATGTTTAGCTCAATTTAATCTTGTTAATGGTTAATTAGATGCCTTGTTATATGTTTATGTTTCCTCCTTATTGGTTATACTCTCTTATTATAGGGTAAGCTCTTCTTGGGATTTATATTTAGTGTATATATTGAGCAGATAGTTTACTTTTATCTACAATTTGGTATTGGGTAGATATTTCTTTCACTGGTATCTTAGGAATTTAGTTTGATTTTTGAATCGTTACCATGATATTTTACAATGATATTTTGTAGAAAAATTGTTTGCAGCTTCAGAGAGTGATTTGACCTTTTGGGTATATATATAAACAAAGAAACTCCACATAGCTGGAATGTGGTAGTTATGGATTCATTAAATGTCTACTTTCATTTAATACACCTACCTATATATGGCCAAGCTTTGGAATATGTCACCTATGTGTAAAAACTCAGAGTTAATCATTTTAATATGATACACTCATTTTCTTATTCACCTATTGCTAAAAAAATTAAATGTGAGAGACAATTTTAGTTGATTAAATTTTATCCTAATGGAATGTACTATAGATTGCATCTAGTAAAACATATAAGTTAACTATATTGTATTTCATTACTGAGTCATGAATGTGTTGGCTGGTTAGGACATTAGTGCCTATGTCTTGAAGCACTTGGAATTAGCTATTTGTAACCATTTTTATGAACTCTTGTTGATAAAATAATTAAGTATTGGTATTTTATACCATTAAGTATTTACTATGCTAATAAGATCTCTCAAATGCTGAAATTGTATTTGTATTGTAGTTGAATACATTTTTAATTAAGCCTAAAATTGTCACTAAATCATTTATTTAATCATTCAGGTAAAATGAGTATAAGGGATTGTACACCATAAGCTAAAATTAATGCTTACTTGGTTACACACACACACACACACACACACACACACACACACACACACACACATGGGACTAATAGAATTGTTAGATTTATTCTAATAATGGTGAAACTACCAATCATAAAACCATATTATCTCTATTATAAGATTGTTATTATTATCCAAGCTAAGAATACCCTAAACTCCTTTTAACAAGCGTATGATACTATGACTACTAAACTTGAGATTCAATTTATAGAATCTTTATGAGTAGCTCAATAGAGTTGCCTGGATCATTATTGGTTGCATTGGTAGTCGATTGGGCATCTCATTCCAGTTGGTTAGGTTTTCTTATGTGCCAATCTGAAAGGTTACGAATGAATTTCACTTTGGGATGTCTCCCTTATCAAATGACTTTATGACTCAAAGGTTTTTTTTTAATATATTATCCTGAATAAAGTTTTACTATTTACCTATTACCATGCTCAGGCTTAACCCTAAGTTAGATGTCAAGGTGGTCTAATCTAAAGTACTTTTGGCTATTACATACACAGTAGCTACATGTATGATAGGGAGTAGCTATTATCTTCAGCTCTCAAACATGGCTCTATTAGATGCTGAGATATAGATTAGGTTTAACTGACCACTAAATGGTCCTAATGGTAGAAGTTACAAGTATTTGTATAGATTTCATATTTTATTAGTGTATGCATGAACACTAATACACCCCAAACTATATACTTCTTAGAAATGATGCACTCCCATATAAAACTCTTTACTGGTGACTTAATCCTAGTTACATGTCTACTACTAACTGATAGAGTGATGATTGGAATCTACCTTCTATGCAAATCCATTTTGATGTTGTCTCACATTGTCTAGTTATGTTTGGACTTGACACACAGTGTCATTTTGTACTCTAAAGCAAAGTGATTCTAAATTTTTTGGGGGGGGTTATTTCACATTTCTTCATGGATTCCCTATGGAATACTTTTCTAGATTGCTTTGTGTATTCGTTGAGGAATCTTCTAATAGATAGTCTAGTGGATTCCCTATTGAGTCCTTTTCCAATTTGCTAGTTTTTGGGCCAATGCCTGTGGCTTTGGCCATTGTTTAGAGCTAGTATTCTATCAAACCTATATGTCAGGGTTTTTATCTTGAAGACCTATAAACACAAATATATATGCTCTAAGTGGTGAATATAGGTTTGATAGAATATATATGTTCCCTTTGTGTCTAGGCTAGTTTCTTATCCATCCTAAATCAAATTCTTAGTTACTGATCAACTCAAAATTGGTGGTGGGAGACCTGGGCCTCTATCTCAATGAGTCTAGGTTGGTTTTTAGTCTAGATAAAATTGATTGGGTCCCACACCATTTAAAAGTGGATGTTGCTTTTCTCTTTCTTATTTTATTTTGGGTTGATCTTTTTTGGTTTTCTTGGTGAGATTTTCTCACATTTTTCTTTCAAAATCTAGTGGAGACCCAGACATCTTACTATGTCTGGGGTTGGATTCCACACCATATTTCAAAGGTGAGATTATCTTAATCTGAACCAATATTAAAATATATATAATTATTAAAATGATATAAGAAAATTTATCATAATAACCTAGGAATATGTAATAATATTTCTATTTATTTTATACCCAAATGTTAGAATACACCTCAAAATTAGTATGAAAGTAGATATTTAGTAACATTAATCTTTAAGTGTAATGTTTTTATCGAATACAATGAACACTAGGTCTGCAAGTACTTATTAAAAATAATGGCTCATATTATTATTCACATTTTATACATAATATGAAAATATTGTGAACTTTTTGTTATTATTTAAATAAAGAAGTTTCTATAAATCTAGCATTCACTAGATTCACATAGTTCATGTCGACAATTAATCATACCTTATATTATTAACACTGAGCACATTATTCATTATCCATGGATAATAACAAACAAATGGTTCTTATTATAACTATACAATATTATTTCTTCCATTATTGTAGGATAAAAAGGTGTATATGGGTTTTGAGTACATATCAATTCCTAGGTTTCCAAGACATACATTATGGAATTAGGCATGCATTATTTCTCAAATTTGTTATTAAATATGATTTTTTAGGGGATCATAGTGGCCGTTATTTTCATGATGTTATTTATGTGTGATTTTTCTTTTTGGGACCTAATGACCGTTAAGTTTAGATTATTCATTTTTATATGCAATTTTTATGCTATTTATATGTATTCATCTCAAATTGTTGCTCATTTAAAAATGCTCTTCTTAAAGTGTAGTAGGTGTTAGTTTAAGGACGTTATAATTTATATATTATTATTTTTTGAAGCTAACATCAACAAAGTTCGTGACATTATTTACATGTAATTTTTTTTTGGAATATAGAAACTGTTATGTTCATAATATTCATTTTTATATGTAATTTTTATTATTTTAACTACATTGTTTAGAGCTGGTGCCTGCAAACATTGGTCTATCTATATAGATTGGCATCGTAGTAAGATTTTAAAAATGGAAAATTACATACGTTTTATTTTAAAAATTTAAATTTAAATTTTTGATATCAATTTTTTTGGTACATCTTTGAGATATTTTAACAGCTAGGTTCCTAAATTTCTTTGACATATTAATATAATGTTGTTTACATATTGATTTTTATATGAAATTTTAATATATTTTTTTGGTCTACATTGTTGAAATCTTGTTATGCATAATATTTGGCTGGACGCCAATGTTATTGTTCTATCATATATCATCAAGTGACATCCTAATATAATGGTGGAAATGATATATGTCTGTTGAGAACATATTAATTGCTAATTTTGTAACATTATTATTTTAATATTTATTTTGAGATATAATATTTATTTTTATTCTATAAAATATTAAAATATTATAACTTAAATTTTTTTATTTGTATATATTTTATATTATTTTAATTAAATTTGTACATATATAAATTTATGTTCATAAGTTAAATTATTTTAGGGTTTTGTCTAAATCATTGAGAGATAGAGGTCCCTAGGTTTATTAATTATCTACTTTGTTAATAAGGGACATAACACTATTTTTAACATGTATAGAAATATGTTGATAAGTGAGAGTATTTCACGGCTTTTTTTACATCATCACGAGGTAGTGTCACTAGGTTGCTAAGAGCAACTAATTTTTACTGGCTGTGGGAAATATTTAATATCCACATATCAAGGTTTTTTAATCTTTACATCTATTAACATTATTTTTAATATTTTTTTTTAAAATCTTTTAGTCATGAATGTAATATTTGATATTAAAATAATTATGACATAAATATTGAGTTTAAAAATATTTTTCACTATTTATAGCGGTTGTATAGATCTTAAGTAAGAAGATTATCTCCCTGAACACATTTTAATTTGTTATTTATTTAAAACATTTATGCATTTAATAAAAATGAGAAATATTCATTACATGTATTGATTATATATATTTTGTATTTAGAGTAAGTAGATTATCTTCCCAACCACCTTTATATTAGCCATTTTACTTTGAATGTTGATACACTTAACCAAACTTTGGATGATTCAAAAGATTTTTCATTATGATATTGAAGGGAATACTTTATATTCAGTTGTTTTCATAAACTTATCAACTATTAGGTTCATTAAATAATTTATTATATTCATATTGTGAACTTAGAGTCTATTAAAGGTTAAAATTGAAATTTAAAAATTGATAAAATAGATTGTAAAATTTTGGTTTATCTTTCCCAAAAAAATATAAATTTTTCATGATTTTATTTTCAAAATCTTATCTTGAAATCGATAATCAATACATAATAAAATTATATATATATGATAATTTATCTTGGAAATGTAAACTAGAGTATAAAAAAATGGTGCTTATCATTGTCTCATTTAACCTATCTTAATTTGAGATAAAAACTTCAAGAAAACACATTTAAGACATAGAAGTGCATTCAAACATCTTTAAAGTTTATTTAAATAATAAAAAATTACACTATAAAGTTATAGTATGGAATGGATCCTCATGGAAACCATTATTATCTCATTATAAACATGTAAATAACAAAATATTAGTTTAACTACATTATGTCATATTGTAATAGTAAATAGTAGTGAACTTATAAGAATGGATGTAGACTAAGTTATTTACTTATTTTCATTATGATGTAATTTTTAATATTAATTATTATCTATATAAATATATATGTATTGGAAGAATATTGCCAAGGATCAAAATATAAATAGCATCAAATAATTTAAATATTATATAAATAAATAAAATTATTTCAAAAGTGAATAAACCATATAAAGAGAGACAAGAGTTGATAAATGGGGAAATCATCAAATGTAGGAAAAACCTCATGATATATTGACAAACCTTAAAATCAATGAATTCAAAGAACATAGAAAGAATAAACCAAGAGAGAAAAACTGGCTTCAAGCCAAAAGATATCATCACAAAAATGTAAGAGCAAGAAAAATATCAAGATTGAATAACTATAAAAAAAAGGTAAAAAAAAGGTAAAAAAATAGGACTAAATCTTAATAAATAGAGTTAGGAGGAATAAAGAGTTACATGTGCAATAATTAACGTATATGTCAAGAGTCTCTAATATTATTACAAGTGTGGAGAATGTGTGTGCCATGTAGAGAGAGAGAAGTTACATAAAAATAACTCAAATTCTTACAAATCGATTATAGAGGTGAGTGACACCTCAAAATGCTAGAATAAAATATGTTTGTAAATACAATAAATGCACACACACATAATACTTAAGATAATACTATAAACATATAGGAAATATCTAAATAAGATTAACTATCCAACACTCCCGCTTAATCTAAATTATGTGTTACAAAAAATATAAAAAAATTTACAAGTAAAAAAAGGAGTTAAAATTACATAATACTCCTCATTAATATAAACTTATTTTAAGAAGAATTATAATAATTTGAGAGAATAAATAAAACAAAAATTTCCACTAAAAGTCACAAAGATAAAATTTTGATCACTAAGAATTTCTAGGGATCCTCTTTCGACAATGTGGTCGATCTCTAGTAGAAAAAAGACCAATAAAAGGAGTAGTGATCCACAAAACCCTACAAAACAAACAAACTAAAACCAATATTTCAAGTTAAGTTAATGATATGCTATCAAAATACATTTTATGTACATAAAGAAATAAAAGCTGATATAAAGGCAAATGGAGAAAAGACATTTTTTATCATAAAGTACATAAACCTGCAAGAAAATAAGTTAATCAACATAATCAAAGCATATATCACGTGCAATAAAAAATAGGAAATGGAAGAAAGATTTAAAAAATCAAAATGAAAACAAATGTGTCACTTTAAAAAGATATTATGCATGAAATATTAGATGAGTTAACCTAATAATACATACCAAAGTCTCTATAAGATTAATTTCATTTAGGAATACAAAAAAAAATTAACCTTAAAGGTGGAAGACTTAGTCATTTTCTAACAATGCAAAAAGTTATAAGTAAATTTATCACAAGATTTGTATTGATGGAATTACAAATATTTAGAGATATGATGCTTATATTTTCTACAATTCACGCAAGAATTAATAGTTTTAATCATAGAATGAGTATTAGAAGAATTTTAATCAAAAGGAATTGCATTATTAGTCCTTCAATGAGGTAGAGAATATGATTCATAATTTAAATTCGAAACATGAGAATAATTAAAACTAATACCTTTACATTTTGAATTTGATTTAGGTAAACGAGATTCAAGAATATCATTTTTGTACTTACAAATCACACCAACGAAATATCCCATATTATATATAATTTTTAAGTAGGGGTTGGTAGAAGAACTGTCCAAAGGAGTGCAAGTTTATTTAGGAGCACAATGAAGTTCATCAAATTTAGAGTGATTACTATGTGTAAAATACAAAAAAATAACATTTAGAGAATCAAATGAGGATTTTATGTTCACCATTTGGTCTTGAAAAGAATTTTGAAGTGTAAGAATGAAAATATATAAATTAATTTTTTTATCATTTTGACATTTCATATTTAAGAGTAACAATTTACTCATTTTTAATAGAATGTTTACACAAATAATTTTAAAATGTTAATAAAATGGCTATTTTGAATGCCATTACAAAATTTACTAGTTTGAAATTTTTAATACACATTAAAGTAAGCCAATAATGGTTTGTAAAAAAAAAAAATCTATATATAAATTAACTTGTAAATATAAGTTCGCATTAAACCAATAATCAAATTATTTTAATTTAAATTGGAATAAAAATAATACTTAAGAAAATCCTTTTGAAAATTTAATATAAAAAAATTATTAAAAACAAAAAAGCTTTAATTTTTTTTAAAAACCTCATCCACACTTATAAATATGTGGTACAAAATAAAAAATGTCTATCCAAAGATATAGTAAGATAAATGTGATGGGTTTTAAAATTTGAAAAAACAATCTCGAAGGGAAATGAGTTGATTTATTTTAATGTATCAAAAAAATTGATTTATCATTTATATAATGTTTTTAAGTAAAAAAGATCAGTTAAAACCCATAATAATTGAAAACTTTTTTATAGAAACTTGTAAAATAAATTATATGTCAAAAATATCGTGACCGACTATTCACAGTGTCACTGCATCGGCTACCCTGACAAAAAGGATCCAAGATATCCTTAGATTCTTGGGAACAAAGAAAGCATTCATTCAAGACAAAAGTGATGTCAAATCACTTTCGGCGAGGAAACATGGACCCCACTCAAGATTAAAATACACCAAGGTAAAATGATTCTCCCTTGTTGCAACTATTCAATTAGGAATACTCCTACGAACCCTCGGACACAGTTAAGACTAAAAGGTTTTATAGACAAGGAGTGAATCTAGATGAGGGTTGGATCTAAAAAATATAGAGATATTGATGATTGGTGCTCGTCAGTACTTATTATTATAGAGAGAGAGAGTAGGAAATAAAAAAAGACGAGGAGGAAATAGGAAATATGTGTTCTAAAATGTTGGGAAGGGATTTGTCTTTGTTGATGATAGTGCCCAAATAATTGTAAGTGGTGTTTACTTCCATTTTGAAGATGTTATAAATTTGATCTTCAAACAATTCCTTGAAGCGAGTAAAAATGATCTATTGCATATTTATTTACTAATTTTACTACTCAGACCCTGTAACTAAATTAGGAATAATACTCCAATATTCCTAAAACTATTTAATTAGCTTCATAGATAATTGGCCTACTTTAGAGGTAGTCTACCATATTTTTACCCTAGGATATTTCTACCCCTTTAAATCTAGATTCCCCCCAATATAGATTTAGAGTTAAACATACACATATTTCATGATAATATACATAATGTGGATGACTTACTTTTAAAATCAATACATTGATAGGATCATGTTATATAATTATAATAGATATTTGAGAGACTATGAAAGTTAAATGTTCATTTAATTCTAAAAAATATGTATTTGGAGTTACATCAACAATAGTATTAGGCTATATCATCTATTAGAAAGGTATTTAGAAAGACTTACACAATGAACTCAGCATTCAATGTTAAAAACAATGTAAAGAAATACCAATAAAGAATATTTATAAGGATCGAAATATAAATAACATCAATAAATTTAAATATTGTATAAATCAACAAATTTAATTCAAGAGTGAGTCAACCTCATAAAGATAGACAAGAGTTGCCAAGTGTGAAATCATCAAATAGAGAAAAACTCCACAATCTATTAAGAAAATTTACAATCAATAAACTCCAAATACATAGTAAGAAAAATCCAAGAGAGATAAGAATGACCTCAAAATAGAAAAGAGCTTTATAAAGATTCAAGAGTAAGATAAAGATCAACATTGATTGACCACCAAAAAATTAAGAAGAAAGGATGAGAAGTGCTCAATAAATAGAGCTAGGAGGAATAGAGACTTACATGTGCAAGCTTCAACATGTATGCCAATTTTTCATAATCATCGTTTAAGTGTGAAGGATATGTGTGCTATGTGGAATAAGAAGAGTTACATACAAATAAATCCAAAGCTTACAAGTGAATTAAAGATGTTAGTAACACTTCAACAAGGTAAAATAAAATGTATTTATAAATACAATAAATGCACACATACAATACTTAAGATGAACCTATAAACCTTTAAGAAGAACCTAAATAAAATTCATTATCCAACATGTATACTTTACATGAGATTTTACATGCCACTAAAGGTAATATTTGAAATAAAAAAATTGATGATACAAGTGTTCAATTTCACAACATCATTATTTTAATGTAATTGTTATCGCGAACATAAAAGTGGCTAGGTTCACGAGACTTTTATTTAAATCCTTTTTGTATATAAACACATACATTTTTTTTTGAAATCTAATGGCTAGCAAGTTCCCAATATAGCTATTTTTGACATCCATTTTGTAAGCATCGGTGCCAACGATTGGTTACCAAGTACTCAAATTTGTCGATGAATATTTTTACATCAATTTTGTTTCCATCCTTTAAAGATAGAGGATGTGAGGTTCCAAGATTTTGTATTTGTATAATGGTGAAAATGAAAAAATAGAATGGTGAAACTATGAAACATATATTCATTTATTTAAAACCTCATAGAGGCTAAGTTTCTATCATTTGATTTGACATCCATTTCATATCATAGTGAAATTGAAAACATAAAATGAATAAAATAAAATAATGCATGCATAGTGTAAAAAACATGTTCACGACATTCATTACCATAAGTAATTTTTATGTTATGTTCAGGACATAGTTGAGAGATAAAATCCATTAGCTTTCCAAATTGTGTCCTTGTATATAAACAAACGTCTTAATAAAATGCCTATTTAAAACCTAGAGTAACTAAAGTCCCAAAATTGAGCCTTATATATATATAAATAATTTAGGTATAGATATCTCCTTTCAAGCCTACACTTGGGTTTAGAGCATGGCATGTGCTTCTTGTCCTTTTGGGTTGATCCATGTCTCAGCTTCGTCTCTGCCTTTCGAGTTTGAACCCCTTCCAGCCAAATTTAATATGCATGTTATGTTAGCAACAATGAAGAGTTTTATCAGATCTAAAATTAGCACTAGGTCAGAAAAAGTCCAGCTTATGAAATCATCGGTTGAGCGTCTAGGTTTTAGGCTGGAGTTGCAGCTACAGAATTCTTAGGAGGAAAAGATTTTCTCTTTGGAGTTGCTGGAAAATTAGTTATCCCCTACCAGGGCTTTAGAGGCTAGGGTTTGTCAAACGAAGGTCATGGACTTTGGAGGCAAAGCTCTGGCAAAGATTATTGAAGATGAAGCATGGTATTCAGAATGAGGTTTGATTTGTCGCTTTGATAGGATTTGGTTGTTGCTTTCGACTCTGCATAAGTGGCTCTCATTTTTTTGGAAGCTATTTTTGGTCAGTGATTTAGAAATTTATCCCTATGCTAAGGGTTTTTTAATCATGGATTTTGATTCTTTGATGGACAAGTTTAAAATTCTTCAAGCTAAATCTTGGATTTATGACAATCACCTTCTTTTGTTGAAGCCTTGGTTCCTTGAGTTCAATCTTTTAACTGAAAATTTTTCTATTCATCTGGTTTAAGTTACGTTGCCATACCTTCCTCTACAGTTCTGAAATAAACTTGGGCTTTCAATGATTGGTAGAGCTTTGGGAGAATTATTGAAAATAGATGCTGTGTCACTTATTTTCTCCCAAATAACTTTTGCTAGATTGTTGTTAAGTTTAGATATCTCTAAAAATTTACCTAAGAAGATTGACTTAAAAGTGCAAAAAAGGTGTTGGTCTCAACAGATATATTTTGAAGGATTTCATTCAAATGCATAAATTGTTTTCAGGTGATACATGCTTCAAATTCATGCCCCAAATCTAATAGAAAATTAGTTTCTTCTTGGGGAAAGGAGAACCAAGGATGAATCACTGACAGTAAGTCCTATTAGTAAACTTGGTTTGTCTTCAAGTAATGTAGTCGGGTCTTCTTTAGAGAAGCTTTCTGTTCTCCGTAAAAATGTTGTTGTGTCTTCTTCACTGCTTGTTGGAAATAGTGAGAAGAAAGTGAGGGCCCTGAATCTTTAGAATAAAGTAGTTAAATCCGAAGAAGTGGTTGATTTAGACAGCTCAGTCTCAATAACATCAAGTATTGAAGAAGAATGGAAAGTTGTGAAGAGTAGAAAGAAAGGACGCATCATTCCCAAGTCTCTAGAAAGGGCTCTGAGCTCTCATGGTGGATAAATGATTGTGGAATAGTAATTGTAAGTTGTTTGTTTGTAACTGTGACCTGAATGTTAGTTCAAAAAACTTTCAGATGTTTGTCACTGTTGTTTTTTGTTGGCCATTTGCCTTAATGGTTATTTCGTTAAGCTAGGGCTCATTGGTTTTTTGTATTTTTGTAAATGGGACTGGGACCCATTTTTCCCAGAGTTTCTATTAAAAAAAACTAATGTCCCATAAACAATTATTGTCACATATAGTTGTATATTTAAATCTAATCACTATCAAAAATAAAATGGCTGCTAAGTTCACATCATTCATTCTCAGATGTAATTTTCATGTTTTATTTAGTATATTATTGAAAGTTAGTGGTTGCTATATTCCATATTATTGGTTTTTTATATAAATAGACCGAATGAAAATGGAAATAAATATCTAACTTTCTGTTTTTAACCTATACATATACATTTTATATCCATTTCTTTTACATCATTGAGAGTTAATGGCACTTAATTTCTTTTAATTTTCAAATAATTTCAAGATCCACCTATTAAATAAATTTATTATACAGATAAGTATTTGATTTTTTAAAACTTATTTGGCACTAGGATCATGACATTACTTTTTACATGTGTATATTCTTATTAACATGTAATTTTTCTTGTAAATTTTATTTTTTAATAGAAGTTTGCAACCTAATAGCCACTAATATGTCAATGGTGGTGTAGCAGCCACTAATGGTGACAATTGAAATAAAAATGATGATGGTGTATGTATTTATCACCACATAATAATTTTTACATTCTTATTTATATATAATTTTCATCATTAATACCATATAGGCCACTTGTGTTCGAAAACAATTTATTTATATATTTTAATGATATAAAACAAGAATAACATTATTAAATGTATTATGTTTTCGTAAAATTTTTGCTATTATATTCATATTTTAATTATATCGTAAAAATATTATTATTTTTATTATTCTCATTATTATATAAAATTTTTATAGAATGTAGCTACCACTAGGTTTGCATTGATAATAGATATAATATGGGAACCACATTTGTATCAAACATGCCAATAGATTATGCATAAATTTAATCTATGATATGAAGCATCTCGAAATTTCTCATGACAAATATTTTTATTTGTGTAGGCTAATGTCTTTTTCTATGTATCTATATTTTAGTATTTATGTATTCAACTGATACACTGTCTATTCAATGAATAGACATACCAAACATGATTCTTAATGAAATCTACTTTATTTATCTCTATGTTTCTCTTTTAACTTATTCACGGATTCGACTATGAGAATATATATTCAATGATTTTTCAAACCAATTTATAATCAATATTTTATGAGCATTGACATGCAACTTCATATAATTTTATGGGTGAGAGATACATGTCTTTTAAAGGACACTTGAATCCTATTCAAATTATTGGGACCCCCGTGGTCGTTGTGTACCACACATGTATTTATGTATTTTAATTTATTTACTTATATATTTAAAAGTAATATTAATTATGTATTGTTCATTCTATATATTCAAATAATCGTTTCAAATATTCAAAACCCATATCTTATGAACGTGGACATGAGATATCTCAGGTAGATAGATCTGCATCTTCTAGAGGCCTATATATCTAGAGGCCATAAATTTTGTACTTAGCTTAATTTGGATGTGTTAAGGAAGAATATTTATGAATAAATCTATTGATTTTAATTGCTATTATATATTTTTTTATCAAATCTCGCATTCATGACCCTAATTAAATAGTAGATATATTACAATGGCTTAGTTAGCACCATAAATAAAAGGAGATGTATAATATGATCAAGTGGTGTATACAAATTTGACTAATCCTAGAGATCATTTATTATTAAAATTTTGGTCAAAGTAAAATTTGATAAGTATTTTCATTTCATATGTTGACATATTTTTCATATTTATGCGATATCATATTAGAATAGATTTATTTAACGTACACATTATGTAATAAGTATCATCAACACATAGGTTCTAATTTATTACTCTAGATTCCTGTAACATCATTATCTACCCATCCATGAAGGAATCACCATCTCCTTCTTTGGAGATAGTGCAAGGTATCTATGGTCTGTAGTTTACGTAGAAAACAATTTAGATGATACTCTCCCTCCCAATTAAAATACTCTAATTGAGACTACACTTGATATTACATATTGATACTTGAGTTTTGGAGACTCTTAAGTCATGGAGACTTTGTTAAGAGGATCTTTGTATCATCTTTTATCATTTGAGATATATTATCACTAGTATAGAAACAACAATATATGATTAAAAAACTACTAAAAATTATATATAAATGACTAAACATGATCACGTAACCATTAGTAGTTTATTGTCAATCATTTATAACGTGACTAAATCGATGACTAAATTATTTTTAGTCATTTATTGGTTGTTTTAATTGATCAATTTAGTAATATATTTAGTCATTAATTCAATCATTGATTGTTGTTAATTGGTTATTTATTTAGTCATGGTAGTCATTTATTTAGTCATTATAATCATTAACTTTTGTCAATTAGTAGTATATTTAATTATTTTTATTCACTAATTTTTATCCATTGATAGTATATTTAGTCATTTGTATTAACCAATTTCCTTTCATTGGTAGTATATTTAGTCATTTTAATCATTATTTTGCTATTCACTCTTGCATATTGGTTGTCTCATCCAAATTCATTTATGTTTTTACTCACATCAAATGACTTAGAGTTTGTTAAAATGTAGTTAATGTATGATACTTAATCAGTTCCCCTGTACAGCGATGTTGTAGCCCATAATAACTCATCCTGTAAAACAAAATTCATTTCCATCTTTATATTACTTTGACCAAAATTATTATAATATATATATATATATATATAACCATTTGAAACCATAAAATTATATATATATATATATATATATATATATATATATATATATATATATATATATATATATAAATTTTATGGTTTCAAATGGTTATATATATATATATATATATATATATATATATATATATATATATATATATATATATCTTATTAAGACTAATGAAAATTTAATAATAAATAAATACATGTAATAATAAATAAATAAATACATATAATAATAATAATAATATTAATAATTATATTTATATATATATATATATATATATATATATATATATATATATATATATATATATATGGTTTTACATATATATAAATATTTGATTTTGATAATCAAATATATATAAACAATATGGATTTATTAAAGAAAAAAAAGTAATAAAAAGAAAATTTAAAGAAAGTAAGAATTTTCATATTGGATTGAATTATTTTGAACTTCCTCCATAGCTTGAATGTATAAACCTGTGAGAGAAAACAAATTAAAAAATGAGAAATGGGTTTGAGAAAACAATTTTTATTTCGGTCATAAATTTTTTTTGGATTTTCTAAGAATACCTAGATCTTAGAGTTCAAATTATTTCAATCCTATCACTCTCACTTATTCCTCCACTTACAAAAGGGAAGGAAAAAGAGTTTTGACTTTAAAATTTAAATTTAAAGTTAATGAAATTTTTTCTTGGTGGCTTACATGATTAATTTATCTTTATAAATTAATTATTTTCTTTAGACTTGTATAAGTTAATAATTAAGTATTCAAAAAAAAGTATGAAATGTATTTAATTATTAGTGGTAAATAATATTTAATTATTAACTATAAATATATTTTAATTTTTATTTTAAATTTAAAATTAATTATTATCAATTAGTTTATTAAAGTTATTTTTGGATTTAGCTATTTGAAATTATTTATTTTATTTGGATAGATAAATTTTTATAAGTTAAAATAATTAACCATCTTAGTTAATTTTTATAAGGTGTATCTTAGTTATTTGGTTGGAAATGACAGTTATTAAAAACTAATTAAATATTTTAACACACTTAATGGCACCTTAATAGTCAAATTCATACCATAATGTAATTATTATTAATTTTTTCAAAGTAATGTAAATAATATTGAAGTATTTAAAAATAATGATTATTAGTTACTTAGTGTATCATTTATGAAATTAGGTTTTTAATATTTAATTAATTTATTTATTTAGTTAGTAAAATTTTACTAGCAAAGCAGAACCAGCTTGATATAGTGGCATATGGACTTAATCTAATTATGTGTATAATATAATCTTAATAGTAGAAATAATTGGGTCTCCGCATCCATGAGGTACATCTTTAAACACCTTTTTAATTATCCACTTTAATATTATATTGTCTAATTTTTATTTGTGTGATTATTTACTTAGTTGTGTTTTTTACCTAATGATCAAATTGGTCATTTATAGCCATGTTGCAAAAAAATAGTAAAATTTAATCATTTTTAGTTGTCGTGACTAAAATTTTTAGTCACATAATCATTTATTTGCCAAATTTTACTAGTGTATGTATTATTGAAATTGTATCTTTTATATTTTTTATATATTATATCAGATGTGGTCAAATTTATACTATTTTATTTATGATATGATAGAGTAATTATGGCAATTCAATATTGTTCATAATTTTTATATATGTTCATGGTGATCCTTAGTTAAGTGGATTAGCTATAACCTTAAGGTTAACTAAATTAAAATAGTTAGTTAAAGATCACTAGTTAGTATTTCTCGTGGTAAAATCTATATGTTGAATATATGTTTTTAATTTTAAAAATAATTATTAAAATATTATATTAAAATCTAATTGAATTCTTACAATGATCACTTAGGGATCTAAACCATGGAATGTATTCTAGACTAGTTCAAAGGTCTGGTCAAAAGTGAATATCTATAAAAAAAAGATTCATATCTTAAAATAAATATATATACACTAAAAATAGTAAAAATAAAATGATTATCCCAAAGATATTTATCATTGACAAATAAAAATATAGAAATAAATAAACAAAGAAACAATAATACATCTTCAAGGTGCAAATCATAAATGAGACAATAATTTTAAAGTGGGAAACTAAATATATTAGATAAAAACTTACGTGTTCATATAAGAAGGCTTGTCACCAAAATCTTTACAAATACAAAATAAAATTAATAGCACAACAAGAAGAAAAAAGAGAGCTATTAATTTCTAGTGAGGAAATGAGGAGAGGAAAGACTCTTTAATATAGCCAGAGGAAAAAAATGGGAGTTACAAAAAATTCCATGATTACATTATAAGCATCTTTTGTGTTTTCCACTTGTGTCTTAGTCTCTTATAAAGTAAAGGGAGGTGTGTGCCAAGTGGGGAAAGAGGTTACTTATACTTGTAACTATCAAATCCTAAAGGATAAAAATAAGGTGAATGACACCTCATATAATCTAAGTTTATGTGAATTTGTAATTCACATAAATAAAAAATTTACACATAAAAAATGCACTTATGATAAAATAAATTATCTTAAATAAAGGGTAATTATAACACTCCCCATTAAACACTATTTAGGGTTCTAAAAACAAATAAAAATGGAGGAAACATCACTAGCTCTCTTTCTTGATGAGAATTTCTATCAATCATAACATATTACAAAAGGGTACAATTTTTTTTTAACATAATGGCTTAGTGAAAATATCAATTATTTATTCTTACGTAGGATAGAAAGAGATAGTAATTTGATCGTTTCAAGAAGTTCACACTAAAATTAATTTTGAATCTCAATGTACTTGGACCTTTCATGTAAAACTCAATTTTTTTTTTAAAGATAATGGTACTTTGATTATCATGAAAAATTAGCGTAGTTGAGGATTGGGTGTGGCATGAATCTACAAGAAGTATTTTAAACCAAATAGCATCCTTGGCAACATGATTGTGAGTTTTATACTCAACTTCCATGAAACATAATAATACACTAGTTTGCTTTTTACTATTACATGAAATTGTATCAAAACCCAAATAAAAAGAGTAACCAATTATGGATATTTGACCATTAGGATCATCAACTTGTTCAAAATCTGAATAACCTGTGAAAGAAAAAATATTATCTGAGGTATACTTGATGTAAAAAATTAAAGTACCTTTAATATAATGAAAAATTATTTTAACAGTTTTAAAATTAGTAACTTAATGTTTAGACATAGAATGAGAAACTAATCCAATACAAAGTTAATATTAGTATCATTATAAATAAGATAATTCAAACTGCCAACTAATTGTCTATATAGAGTTAGATTTATAGTATCAATTTCCATGTCAATAAGCAATTTTATACCAAGTTCACAATTTGTAGCAACATATTTACAATCTAAGATATTAAATTTAGATAATAATTTATAATCATATTTATATTGATAAATAAAAATGTTATCTTTTTCTTTTCAAACTTGAATTCTCAATTAATACTATAAGAGATCCAAATCAGTGATTTCAAAAGTATTCTTAAAAGAATTTTTGGTGTAAGAAACTATTGAATGATTACTATCAGTTATGACTAAGTCATTAATATAAAAAGCAATTATAACTATTCCATTTGGAGTGCTTTTGACAAAAATATTAGGATCATTAGAGTTCTATGAGTAAAAACCTGAGCTATGAAAAAATAATAGATTTTGGAGTACTATTCTATAGAAGATTGTTTCAAACAGTAAATGCCTCTATTTAACTTGTAAACAAGATTTTCATTATCTTTTTTAATAAAACTAGAGAGTTGATATATGTAGATTTATTCATTCAAATCACTATTTAATAAATCACTCATAACATCCAATTTGATAAATAGTTCAATGCATGTGAGCATTTAAAGCTAAAATAAATTTAGTTATTGGCATCTGAGAAACAGTTGAAAAGGATTCATTATAGTCAATTCTTTCAATTTGAGAAAAACCTCCAACAACTAATCTAGATTTATATTTTTTAATATAGTTATCATAATTGAGCTTAGTTTTAAACAACCATTTATAACTTATTAAATGATGCCCTTTAGGGAGAAAGACCAAGTCCTAAGTGTTATTAGAAATCAAAGAGTTCTTTTCATAATGCATTACTTTTTACCAATGAGGGTGACCTTGAGCTTGTTTGAGTGTTTTAGGATCATTATTGTTCATAAGTTTAGACATCAAAGTATAATTAAAAAATAATTACTGGTTATATGAATATATTTAATATCACCATCAATTCTAGAAGGTTCTATATTAGTCTTGTCCCACTTAGGCATAGCTTTTGGTGGGGCAAGAATTATAGAAGAAGGAGAAGGAACTTTAAGAAAAATTTCATTATGAACCACATAATTATAATCATCACTTGATTTAAAAGGAAATTAATCATAAATTATATCAAAACAAACTGAATTGAAAGCACAATCAAATACACCATTTTCAGCAATTGTAACATCCATTTTAATCTTCATTTTGATAGTTTGAGGATCATACACCCTATAAGCTTTATATGATTTATCATAACCAACAATGATAAAAGTGTCTTCTTTAGAATCTAACTTATTTCATTTTTTCATGGGAATATGAATAAATGCATCACAACAAAAAATACATAAATGCTTTAAATTAAGTTTTAGACCAATCTAAGCTTCATCAGAGATAGTATTTGAAACAAATTTGGTAAGAATATTATTGATTATATAGATATCACAATACATAGCTTCAACCCAATATTTATAATGTATATTGTTATCATGTAATATACACCTAACCATTTCAATCATAGTCCTATGTTTATGTAAAAAAACACCATTTTGATCAAGTGTGTAAAAAATAAATTTCTCATGTTTAATACCACATTGCTTATAGTATGCAAGAAAATCATTATTAACATATTAAATTCATTGTAAGTTCATAATATGTGTAAATAATAGTGATATTGTTTTTCAACAATGGCATGAAACTCAATAAAAATGTCTAAAACTTGATCTTTAATTTTCAATAAGTAAATTCAAACTCATCTAGTCCAATCATAAATAAATCTTAAATCATAATTTACACCATTAATAGGAGTTTGCATAGGGCCTAAGAGATCACTGTAAACTAAATAAAGTCTTTCATTATCAATCCAAGATTGATTCTTAAGAAAATATTCTCTATGAATTTTACCATCTATATAACCAATACAAATAGAATTAGTGGGAGGAAGTTCAGGCAAACCTCACACCATATTTAGTTTATTTATAAGTATAATACATTGATAATTAATATGTCCTAATAATTTTTGGAATAAGTTAGCATCAATATAAATAGACAAAGCATGATTAGAGGAGGAAGAAGAGAATCCAATAAACTTGAATAAGTTATCATTGTCTAAAAAAAAAATAGAAACTACATGAAAATATTGTTTGAAAAATTTAACATAACAAGTGTCAATTAAAAAATTCTAATTTATAGTCATGTTTTCATAATTGAAGAATAGAAATCAAATTCATTTTTAAATTGGGAATAATAAAATCATCATACAATTCACTATTAGGTATTTTAATAGTTCTTATGAATTCAATATTGCAAGAAGTATGATTTTCAAGACTTAAATGATTATTGGAAGGATATGGTTCCAAACAAGTAATAAAATTTACATTAGATGTCATATTTTGATTAGCACTATAATCAATAATCCATTCAACATGAGAATAATGCAAAGCATAAGTAAAACAACCTCTAATATTAGACTTCTACTTAGATTAAGTCTTAGTATTAATAGTGTTAACATTTTCTATGATCTTAAGCTTTCCATTTTTAATATAATATTTTATATTAAATGAGTGATCTTCATCATAATTATTTTTGTTACAAAAAATTACACTAACTTTTTCTCAGGTTTGAGTTAGATTTTTTTATCTTTTTTTTCATGTGTATTATTAGACTTAACATGTTCCTTGTCATTATTATATTAGTGTTTAGAAATAAAAATATGTTTATTAGTCTTAAGATTATTAAATTGAATTAGCTTTTGTTCTTGATGCAATAAAGTAAAAAATAACTCAAATATCAACTAAGCAAAAAAAGTAAGAAAAGTTAGTTATGAATGAATATTAATAATGAACTATGAAAAAATCAAGGTAAATATTTTCTTATGATAATATAAACTAAATTCAAATAAAAAATTTTAACACCTAAACCAGTGAGTTTATAATACAAAAAATGAACTTTAATTTATAAATCACCCATAGTTTTGAAGTCATGTTGTATTTGAAATCAGTCTCTTGAAATTAAATTTGAATTATTTAAGATTTATTCACAATGTCATAAATAAATTTAAACTTAGACCGTGTAGTGGATGCAAGAAGAAAACCATCAATATATACATGTAATTTTGGGGTCATGATTATGCCAATAAACTCTAGGGCCTCATCATTTTTATTTGTCATTTTCCTTCAACTTTAGTGGTTGTAGTATTTATAACAGGGTTGTGGTTTGTGTTATATACTATGCACACCAAGTATTTAAAAGTGAGGATATATTTCAATTGTTATTTCCATAAATAGTAATTGGTGAAAGTGAGTTTAAATTTAAGAAATAATTGAGACATTGTACCTAAAAATCTCACCCAATACTAGAAAGTGAATATGCAAGAAAAGATTACTTAAAAATGAAGGAGGCATAAAGAAAGGATAAGGAGGCCAAAAAAGGAATAGACTTAGCGAAAGTGCAAAAAAATTGTCAATGAGGAAATGAGAGCCTAAAAACACAAAACACAATAGTTTTTAACTACAAGATGGCTAAAAATGCACATAATTATGTAAATTAAATTCCAAAATTATAAAGGAAAATACTATTAAAATGTTTTTCACAACTTGAATTAGATTCAAGAGTTAATTATCTTATAAATGTATGTCCACACTTTAAAAAATAAATAAATTTTATATTTAACTTTATATATATATATATATATATATATATATATATATATATATATATATATAACAAAGATTAAACTTTAATTCTATTTGTTAATTTCCTGTATGAGTTTAGAAAAAAAAAAAAAAAACCTTACTTTGAGGGCCTCTCAAAATTAATATGATAAAAGTTGAAAAATGTTCCTTGGTAACAACCTGCAATAACCAATTAGAGAGAAAAAAAAAATTAAAAAAAATAGAGGAAAAAGGATTTCAATAGAGAGCAAGGGTGAAAATCTTGCAAAAAAAATTCTAAATATTTCTCAAAAACAAATTTGCATACTTCCAAAAAAATTCAATTAGAAGAACTACCTCTAATACCATGATGGTATTATTCTAAGAACATTCATCAATCAAAAATCAATATTACCTCTTCAAGGTGAAATCTACAAATGAGACATAAATTTTAAAGTGAAAAATCAAACATTTCAGATAAAAACCCATGTGATCTTATAAAAAAGCTTGTCACCAAAGGGTTGAAACATAATAGTGTGTCCCATTTTTTGATATAAAGGGGACAACAAAAAATGAAAATATAAACATTTCTCAATTTGTATAGGCAATAGTGAATTAACCGTATAAAATGTGAAAATAGTGTAAACTAATGACATGTTGAATTTTAAGTGTATATTACATTTATTATTTAAAAAATAAAATAAAATAAAAGTGTAATAGGATTTTTTGAATACCTAAATACACATTGTGTATGTTTTATGTATAAAATTTTTATTGAGTGCTTGATTTATCCTCCTCATAATTTTCTTAAAACATAATATTTTCTTCAGATTTCATGGAAAGATCTCCTAGAAACGTGCACTTGTGTAAGACCATTATTTTATAATATTTTGATGAAAAATATTTTTTAATTATTTTTTTAATGATCAGGTTGGGTAATATCATCACTTATGATTTCTCCTTATAATATCTTTGTGTGTGTGTGTGTGTGTGTGTTTCAAAATAAATTAATTTTTTTAGCATTGTAACAATGACAAAAAAATTGAGTGTAATTTTTCTTTGAAACTTTATGGGCCATAGTCGCATATTTTTACCAATGCCTCAAACGTATGGTACTTTATTTTATAAATAAGTATATTTTACACAATAAATTTAAAAAAAATGATATATATATATATATATATATATATATATATATATATATATATATATATATATATATATATATATATATATATATATCCACATGTTTTTAGTTTATTTTTTTAACTTAATATGTGGCATCCAAAGTGGCAATTTGAGGCCAATAGTACCTTTCCACTTGAATGGGTGAGGATTTTATATCACATGGGGTTAGAACGAAGGGGGTTAGAATGAATAGGCTTCAAACAAAACCCATTTGTTCTAACCCATTTTATTCTAACCTCCTCATAATATGTATTTTAATTGGCTACTTTATTGAAATTAATTACATGCATATAATATATATTTTAATTAGTTATTTTATTAAAATTAATTACATGCATAGCATAATAGTTTGAAACCCTTCATTCTAACCGCCTTCATTCTAATCACATGTAAAAAGTACACATGGCTTTATTTATAATGAAGGGGGTTAAAATGAACCCCATTTTTAATTATTGGATTTGGATGTCAAGTGGGACTCACTTATGTGTTTTGACCTCAAAATATATACAAATACAAGATATAAGAAAGAGAATAATGAGAAGTGAGGGCTATAAGTTTTTAGTGAGGAAATAAAGAGAGAAAAAGATCCTTTGTAGAGAAAGAGGAAATGAATGATAATTCAAAGAAATCTCATGATTACCTTACAAGCCTCCTTTGTGTGTTCCACTTGTTTCCTATTCCCTTAAAATTTAAGTGAGATGTGGGCCATGTAGAGGAAGATGTTACTTATGCAAGTAATTCTCAAATCCTAAAAGAGAATGAAGAGTTAAGTGACAGATCATAGAATCCAAATTTATGTGAGTTTATAATTCACATAGATAAATATTTCACACACATAAAAAAGTAAACTTAGGATAAAATAAAATTATCTTAAATAAAGGGTAATTCTAAAAATAATGAAGGGAAAAAAAAATATTATGGACTTAAAAAATAAAAAACTAATTGTTGAGAAATTTGTCCCTCTTGGAATGAACTTAAAACATGAATTTATTAACAAAACTTTATAAAAAACAAGTGTAATGTCTTAAGAATTAAAAAAATCTTTTTATTTTATAAAAGAAAGAAAATATTCATTTATTTTTTTAAAATGAGTTTTAAATCTAAATTAAAAAAATTAATTTTTCCCCATTACAAATAAAATCATGGATCAAAGTTGGCTAATAAGTCCACGGATTGAAATTCCACATCTAGAAAAAGTGCTACTTGGAAAATTTTGGTTTAAAGGAGTCAAAAAAAAATGAAAAATATTACCACTCAAGAAAGAATCATTAAAACCAAATAAAACTTTAAAAATATTGGAAATCATTGAACAAAATACAATGAAAAGGTAAGAGAAAACTCAGTTCCTAGAGTTTAAAAAATAAACTAAATTAATTGAGCATCCTTGTCAGAGTGAGGTTCCACTTTAAAATAATTTTATACATGAAAAACATAACGCTAAAAAGAGAGTGATTCAAATCATTAAAAAAATATTATTCCAACCCAAAACATGAAAAAATATGATGTCTAAACTATTAGGTCGAACTATGAAAAATCCAATAGTAATGAAAGAAAAAAGAGAAACCAACAATGGAACATAGAACCTATAAAAAGGTAATAAAATAAAAAAATAAAATTCAAATGGCAAAGATAAATTTAAAGATTAAAAATCAATAAAACTGAAGGAACAATATTACTTTGAAGTGAGTACAAATCACAAGTTGAGGTGAATATGATAAGTGGGAAAACCATCATACGGATAAAAACTCCACAATCTATTAAAAGCCTTGTAGACAATGAACTATAAGTACAATAACATGAAGAATATAAAAAAAAGGGGAGAGATAGAATTTATTTAGACCAAATAACATCACAAAGATGCACTAACAAAACTATATCAACAATAATATTATGAGTTTTAGAAAGTGTATAAGAAAAGGATAGTAGATCTATCTATAAAGAGTTGAGAAAGAAAAAGTTTTACAATTGCAAACTCTAGTAGGTACACCATGTGTTCTTAATCCTCTTATAGGTGGGGAAGATGTGTGTTTCATGTGGGAGGATATAATTACATGAAAGTAACTCTAAATACAACAAGTGGACTAGAGAGGTGAGTGATACCTCAAAAGGTATGAATAAAATGCATTTATAAATAAAATAAATGCACTGACTCATAAGACTTAGGATAAGCTTATAAACATATAATAAAGACCCAAACTAAGGTTAATTTTCCAATAATATTACATAAAAAAATTTATGAACATGCATTACAAATTCTCCATCTACCCTAACACATCATATCTTTGATGTAATTGCATAATCATCCATGCCACCAATCTCCTTCAAATTGCTTATTACTAGTTCGTAAAGGTTCTTGATATTGTAGTTTTATAACATCTTGTTAAGATCGATTAAATGATTTTGTATCTCATGATTATAAATAGTATAATAATGCATAGAAACCCAATAAATGCTATTTATTGTTTTTACCTTATCAGTAGACAAAGAAACATATCAAGCATGCTTAATTTTCTCTCTCAAATATTTTTCCTTAGCCATAGCTAAGAATTTCACTCAATCCAAACCACTTAGTTTGGACTAATGATAATGAGTAAATAATGTTACATTAATGAAATTTACCATGGACTAATATTTAGGAAAATATGTTATAGGAAGACCTATGTTCAAAGTTTGAAAATAAATATTTATTTGATATATTTTACCTAAATGACTTTTTTGAACGATCCTTTTAAATTGAGATGTAATTATCCCTCAATTTTCATCAAGTATTATTTTATTTTTCATGTGATCCTAATATTATTTTTCATTCCTAAGATGAAAACAACCATCCACAATTTTTCATTTAAAAACATGCTCAACAACTCAATTTTCAATTTTATTTTTGTGCATCTTTCCTATGTGCTTATAAATAGTATACAATTTCAATTGTATTGTATTTACCCTGCCACTTTTACATTGATAAAAAAATTATTTTTTTTCCCTTGAATATTCATTTTTATATTAATTTTCAATAGTTTTTTATGAGGCCCAAAATTTTCCATCATCTTGTTTCTTAGTCTTCTCTAAAATACCTCTTTATGTTTTTATTCACACTCAATTGGCCAACACTATGGTTATATATGCACATATTATATGAAAAATGTATATGATCATTTATTTAATTAAAGTTTTTTTTATATTTATATAAATTGGTGTGATTTAATGGCTTTACTTTTTTATGGTATTACTAATGATGATGGGGAATTTATAATATACTTATTGCCATATATTTTTTAATTTAGATATAAAGGAGACAAGATCCAAATAATTAGTTGATAGACAATATAAATTGGATGAGTTACCATAAATATTAATTTATCTACATGTATAAATTACCTACCATTCATAGTAATTGGAAATCATGTATAGTAGTTGGACACCACCCATAACAACAACTATGCATACAATTTTGAAGGATTGATGATTAAATTCTAGGTTTGAGTAATTATCTCTAAGTTAAGGATTGGTACAATTCCTCATTTTGATTAAAATGGGTAGTCAATTTTATATTTTCAAATAATTATTCCTCCTTAATTGGGTCATCCATCTTAAGTAGTAATAAAAAATTAATGTTTTGCTTTACCATACTTCTTTTACCCTATAATCTAGTTTTTATTTGAAAGTTTGTTGTAACATCTTATTATCCTAAGATATATATTATAATTTATTTATGATATTTTATCATAGGTAATTGTATTTTTATAAATTATTTCATTCTAGTGATTAACCCCTTTTTATTTTTTTTCTAGTTTACAAACTGCTTATTACTAGTTCACAAAGGTATTCACTATTGTAGACTTTTATCATTTTGTGAAGAGTGAGTAAATGAAGTTGCATAGCATGATTATCAATAGTATAAGAATGAATGGAAACCCAATAAATTTTAATTATTTTTGTAAACTTATCACTTGATAATGACACATATCATGTGTGCTTAATTTTCTCTTCCAACTCTTCTTCCTTAACCATAGTTAGGCATTTCACACAATCTCAACCACTTATTTTAGACAAATGAGAATGAGTAAATAATGGGACATTAAGGAAAGTGACCATGTTATTATATTTAGGAAATTATGTTATAGAAATATGTATGTTCAAATTATTAAAAGAAATATGTAGTGGAACTATTTAACCTAAATGAAGTTTTTTAATGATCCTTTTAAACTAAGATGTAATTTGGCCTCCATTTTCAGCAAGTATTCTTCAATTTTTCATGTACTCATATGATTTTGGATTCCTAATATGAAAGCAGTCATCTATAATTTTTCATTTGAAAAAATTATCCACAACTTAATTTTAAAATTTATTTTTGTATATCTCTCATATGTGCTTATCAATAGTATATGATTTCAATTACATTGTCGTTCCGCTACCACTTTTATATCTACAAATTGTGCATTTTCATTCCTTGGGGTATTCATTTTAATTTTAATTTTCAACATGTTCTAATGAGACATAAAATTGTCCACAGTATTACTTATTATTCTTTCCTAAAATACCTCCATATTTTTACATTCACACTTAATTGGCAAACACTATGGTTTTATATGCACATATTATATGATCAATGTATATGAACATTGTTTTGGTTAAAACTATTTATCTTTATATAAATTAGTGTGATTTAATGGATTTATTTTTAATGGTATTATTAATTATGATAGAAAAAGAATAATATAATTCTTGACATGTTTTTTATAACTATAGTTATAAAGGAGACAAGATCCAAATAAATTGTTGATAGCCCATACCAACTAGGTGAGATACACATATAAACTGGGTTCCACTCATATCAATTGGCCACCACTTGCATAAACTAGGCACCACCCATAGAAAAAATAGGCATATATTTTTGAAGTATTGATGATTAGATTATGGTTTTGAGTAAATATCTTCCATGAGTTAAGGATTGCGACAATTCCTCATTTTGAGGAAAATGGGAAGTCAAATTTAGATTGTCCAATCATCATTCCTTCTTAATTAGACCATTTTTCTTAAGAGGTTGTAATAAATTAATGTTTTTTTTTACCATACTTATTATTTCTTACTATTGTTTAGTATATAGTTTAAATTTTTTTGTAATGTCTTATTCTCTTAGGATATAGATTCTAATTTATTTATGATATTGTATCATAGCTATTTGGAGTGTTTTAAGTGATTTAACTTTTTAGGGTTTTTTTGAGTGTAATCCCTATGCTTTTAAAGGGTATGAGTGCACTAAATCAAGGTAGAAATATGCAATAAATACAACCACTTATTTGTGTAATAATTGACCTAATCTAATATTTCTAAAAATAGCAATGAATGACACAAATAAATACTTTGCTAGGAAATGACTTAGATAGATGATCTGGGGACTAAAAATTGGTATGGAAGTAGATATAAGTGTTTCAAATAGGGTCTAAGTGTCGAAAATTCTCCTAGATAATAGTATTATACTTTAGATAATAGCAGTGTTTTGCTAGTGTCCTACTTTCAACACTAATGTCTTTGTGTATAAAGCTTTTTGATCTTCTGGGTGCACCTTTGGCTGAGTCTGACATGTCTATACCTATGTGAATGAACTTTGATTCATCTTTTATTCACTCTTTTTAGATGATTTTGGTGCAAACCCTAGACATCCATGTTTTTAGGGTATTTTAGTGGCACAAGTAACAAAAGTGTGATGTTTTTTGGGTAGGTTGGACATCCTTAACACCCCATTATTTCAAGTGTAGCCTACATACTGATACATTGAGGAGGGATCAAGCCTGATGTAGTTCCCATACATATGTGTTTTTTGTAAGTCCAAGTGAATGTTAGTATGAGTTTTGACCTAAGTGCTTTCAATGAGGATTGAGACTGTAAATATATGTATTTTAATCTTGGGATGGTTGTAGATGATTATATGTAAAAGTAGGGCAGAATATAGATCAATACCATTGATTGTACACAACTTGATCTAATCTTATTTATGTAATTTGCATCCAATTTCCATCTAGTGGATATGGGGTTAAAAGTCATGTATATGTTCTGATCTTGTGATTGTGCTAGGATTGAAATAGGTCTAGTATTATCCTAGGTGTCTTAGGAATTAAAAATATATTTGTTGGGGTTAAAATTAGGCAAGGTACATTAGCACTAAAATTTAGACACTAAGGTAGGGCACTAGTTTCCAAATTATAGTGTTAGTGTCCAAGTGGAATAAATTGAGGCACTAGGGGCCTAAATCCCTAGGGAAGGGTATGGGAATAATTTTGAGATGTCTACAGATGTGTAAAGGCCTACATGAAATTTGGATAAGTGTTGAAAGAGGCCCTAAGATAGGTCTAGGGATAATATATGGATGGGTGGTATTATGTAACACTCACTTCACTCAAGTGACATTTTATATGACTACATTCCCCCCCCCCCCCGGCTTATTTTAAAAATCAAGAAAACAAAAATGACTAGGTAAAAAGAAGCATATCTAGACTTACCTTTGAAGTGAAGCATGTGAATATGGGTATGAGTGTGTAAAGTGTGCTCTACTACATATCCTACAAATGAAACATGGAATAAATTAGTCCTTACTTAAGAGATATCAAATGTAAAGGCAAAATTGAGTAAAGAGATAAAAGAGAGTAATTGAATGAATACACTTCATTAGGTATGAGAACCAATAAAAAAACTTGGTGACATAATGTGTGTGAATGCATGTAGCAATAAAATCAGTGAGTAGTTTAGACTGTGTTGATGGCTTGATAAATTTCCATGTGTGGGTTGCTCAAGAACTCAATCTAGTTTTGACTCCATAATTGCCTACCCCTACTCGGTATATCTCACACTATGGATAACTTGGATAAGACTAATGGCTTATACATCCCTCTTATGATTTCCTACCCATGTGTAGTAGATGCATCTATAACTAAAATTTCATAATGTAGATATAATTGTGTATGATGGCCCTAGGGACATTTTAAAATTATGAAATGAAAAATGACCAAAGGGCCACTCCAGTACCTAGGAATGTACCTTAGAAACTATGTATAAATGCCAATCATTATCGATGGAATAATGTATTAATCTAGTGTGATAGCTAGTGTAAATGGTGTTTGAAGTATACCACATAGAGAATGACATGGAGTTTGCCATTCCATCTAAGATAAGCTAGTGTGAAACTGATTATGTGTAAATAATGTGTCATGCACATGCCCCTAATTTTGATATATGTGCATATGGATTTTGGACTGATTTGTAGTAATTTGTGTTTGTGTATCAAAAACTAAAGTGGAAATGATATGTCATGAATAATTCCCCTAATCTAAGAAAACCTGGTATGATTCCATGTAAAACTAGGCATAAACCAATTAAATATGACAACCCATGACTAAAACAATGAAAATTTTGACTATAACTATTATGCCATTCCGTCAAATCTAATTTTTTCTTATTTATGGGCTATTGGACATTATAATTGTACCATGTATAGTAACATTGGGGTCATAGTGTCCTAATTTCAATGTTAATTCCTTTTTTATTTTATCTATGCAAACTAAAATTGATCTATGTCTAACTTCTTAATATATGTTTCTTGATTTTATACTCTATATTCTATGTTTGTGAGTTAAAAATTATTCTTTGAGTGAAATTAGATAGGTTAATCTTGATGACAAGCCCCTATGAATCCTCACACTTTTGAGGGGAATTGTACCTATGCATTTATTGTCCTCAAAATAAAATCTGTGTGATCTATGTTAGGTTGAAAACATATGATATCTATGTAATAAACCAATAAAATGTATCTACATGACATCAAGATGTAAGATAATTTGAGCATAAGTTACTAATGTATGATGTATGTTAGATATAACATTCATATGGTTTTCAAGATAGATATAACAATGTAAACATGTGTATGAACATCATAATCTGAGTAATAATCTAAGTAACTACCTAGGGGGATGGGGCATGTTGTTCATCAAGGATCCCAAGGAGGAAGGGGAGATGCATGAGGGAACTCATGGCATCAAAAACTTGGTGTAGTGTAACAATAAAGAAACAAGTGTCATGGACATGGAAAATACATGAAAGCATACATACAAACACATGAGGCACACAAAGTAGGCTAAGGGACCACAATACAAGGTACATGAACACATTTCACTAAATCTAAGAAAGAAATACATACAAGGACAAGTCCAAATGTCCATGTACATAAATAATAAACAAGTTATCTTAGAGCCACATGGAAGGACATGTTCAAATTTACGCATACACAATCAAGAAGGCACACACAATGACATGGTCATATGTCCAAATCATACACACAATAAAAAGAAGTGGCATAGAGCCATAGAATAATGGCATATTCAAATTCCCTTGAATAGATATATAAGTAAAGAGCCACAATAAATTCTAAACTAGGAAATCTATAAATTAAAGTATGCATAAACATGTGGTACAAATCTATATAAGAACAAATATGTACATAAATTAAGTCTATAATATTATCCATAAAAATATGGGTAGTATAAGATGATCAATATCAATATATAAACAATGCTAAATCTATGGTATAGAGTTTAAAAATATGTAACCTAGGAAACTAGAATTTGTGTGTAAGATATCCCAAATGGTTGATTGTATCAATTTTAAATCTATGTATGTGCCCCTAGTGGGTAAATAGTATCAAATATAAATTTGTGTGAAGGACCTGAGTCTTATAGGAATATAAAAGCATTCTACAAGAAGAAGTGAAGCATGTATGTCTTAAAAAAATAACTATACTAAGATATCTAGTATATTTAGTACCTAGATACTATATAAATAATGTAAACATAGATATGCAAATAATCTAAATTTTGTGTTTTTGAGAAACTTTTGTATGTTTTATGTTTTGGACATATTATGTTTTTTTATGTTTTATGAGTATTATGTTATAAACAAGAGATCATGAAAATGAAATTATATACAAATAACATGATCAGATGACATATAATACTATCTAATGAGTCTCTTAAGAGACTCATAATCAATGGATCTTATATTGAATAGAGGGATAATGATTATGTGTGTTTTGTGATGAGGTATCTAGGATCTGATAATCAGATGCACTAAGTGGTTTATAGCTAAACATGCATGTGAAGTAAAGCTATGAATTTGAGAAGTCAATTAATTTGGCCTGTGAACTATAGTGCTTTGAATATATGAAGATGGCTAAAATAGCCTATGAACTATAGGGTTTTTAGGGACTTATTTAGTATGAGAATATATAATTGGAGTGGGTTATCTATGTTGTAACACTTAATATGTGTGGTGGTGGACAGATAGGCCCTCTAGAATCCACAACATGTGTCTAACACAAGGATCTATATAATAAAGCTCTTCATGGGAGAGTATGTATACATAGTACTGATGTAGGAATAGACCGCACTTATACTTGTGGATTAACTAATATTGAATATGGGCTAACAAAATTTGAGATAGATGAGAACTTATTTTTGATGTATAACTAGTAATGGGATAGATAAAATATACTCATATGGAAGGCCTTAAAATGTAACCACCTTGTTGACATACATAGATGTCTCAATATATATATATATATATATATATATATATATATATATATATATATATTTGAGACATCTATGTACAATGGATGGAATTGATCAAAGTTTTTTTATCCAATGCCTATGCAATAACATGTCAAATGTGTCAATACTAAGTACCAATATTCATTTGGTGGTCATGTGTGTACACCCAATCTATAATTTTGTATTATTATCTCCCCAATATAGATCTGATCATGCCCAATGAAGCCATGAATAACTGTATCTATTTGAAAAATGTCTTGCTGTGAATAACTCATATTGTGTAGAAGTGTGATAGTACACATATTAATACTTGACTCATTATAAACCATGACACTCTAAATAATATGATGATAATTTTAGGCTCATACAAAGAGTGAGTATAAATTTTGTCATCGTCAACTATCTCATGCTCTAAAAAAGTGATAAGAGGTCTACCTAAAACTATAGTATGATACAAGCCAATGATATTATTTAGAGGGTGTTTGTCCATAATTTGAGTTTTATATGATGTTGTTGGTGAATGTATCTAATATGTATAATGAATATTTTAAGTTCCTACTATCTCATTATCTATATGATTTGGAAATATATTTTGAAAACATTCCAATTATTTTTCTTTCATTTTTGGTGGTCTAGGTGCCTATGTACAAATGTCGAGATCAATGATATTAGCTTATATCAAATCTAGTATCTTATGTCACAAACTAATGCATCTATTTTTAGCATGACCTGGTGAAATGTGATCATCATATAATGCATTAGAATCATAGTTATTTGGAAGATACCCACTCGTATCAACATCTTTGATGGGTGGGAGAGATATCACATTACATTCCAAGAACTATTGTATAACCTGTGTTGGAGACTGAAGAAGTGTCATGAAATTTATCCTTAGAGGAGTTGATAGGACCAAGTGAGGAGGTGGCTCTAAAGCTATATTAACTATAACTTTTGAATCATTCTCATTCTCATTGGGCTTTACCTTATATGGGGGATTATTGAAAGTCTTAATAGTTTAATTTGATCCAATTATGTATTTTAGTTTGTCCATAGAGATAATCTTGAGTTCCCATTCCTTTAATTTATGAAAAAGATATGTGAATGAGGAAAACTTATTTAATAGGATATATTTATGAAATGTGGTAACAAACTCCACCTGAATAAGTCTTGGAGTTTTCTATCTATCATGCGGCTCATCATCTTTGCTAATATAGTTTTATATTGCAAGATAGATTTAGCTATTAGCTCATTGGGATTTTGATTCATTATTTAATTTGCAACACTTGATCATATGAAACCTTATCGATGATATTTATTAGAAAGGGTGCTAAAAACATATCTACTAATGGATTGAATGTTGTTATAGATTTATTAAGAAGATGATAAAACTAATATAGTTCATAATCATTTAGACCATAAGGCAACAACTTAGTAAAGATAAAATCATTGAAAACATATTCCAAACATGCTATATGGAATTTTTTTATATTGTGATCTAATTCACCCTTACCATCATACAAATTAAGCTTAGGTGACAAAAATCTATATGGTAAAGGAGTTGTCATTATGTGTTGTGCCAAAGGTGTATGTAAAAGAACATGAGAATACAAGGTATGAGATGACCTAGTATCACCCTACTATAGATGTAAAACCTTGTCCTATACATCATTTTACTCATTCATAAGGAATCATACATCTAAAAATAGGGAACTAGCCATTGGAGGTGTTTTCATTGTTGAAGGTTTTTGAGTTAAAATAGGTTGTTATAAATTTTTTAGTTATCCCTAAAGTAGGTGTCATGATATTTTTATCAGGTGGGTTGGAATATTAACCATTATTAGATGTATAAATATCTTCATGGAAAATGATGATAAGATCATCTTACATATTTGAATTTTTAAAGATTAAATATTGAAATTATCTCTTATCAGTCTCATTGAATCGATTATTCAATTCTGCCATCTTAGGTTTGAGAGTAGGAAAATAAAATGTTGTATATTGTGAACATTTTATTAACTTTAATATATTAAAGATTAAAAAAATAAAATAATAAATTAAATTTGAGATTTTGGAATTAAATTTTGAGTACAGAAACCAAAAGGATACAAACCCTAAGAGCATTTAGCTCTTGGATTTTGGTTAGTATTCGAAGTATGTTGGGTTCACCAAATGAATTAATAATTTTATGGAGTGTAATACCTATGTTGTTAAAGTTTCTAAGTAAATTAAATTAGGCTATAAATATAAAATACATACAGCCACTGATTTATGCGAGAATTGACCTAATATGATATTTCTAAAAAAAATCAATGAATGACATAGTTAAGTACTTAACTAGAAAATGATTGAGATGGATAATCAAGAGGTTAAAAAATGTTGTGAAAGTATATTTGAGTGTTTAAAATAGGTTACATGTGTTAAAAACCCTCTTTGACACTATTTTTATACCTTAGACACTAGTGTTGGGGTACTAGTGTCCTATTTTAAGTAGTAATGTCCTTGTGTAGAAAGTTGTATGATCTTTTGGTTGCACCTCTGGCTAAATGACATAGTTAAGTACTTAACTAGAAAATGATTGAGATGGATAATCAAGAGGTTAAAAAATGTTGTGAAAGTATATTTGAGTGTTTAAAATAGGTTACATGTGTTAAAAACCCTCTTTGACACTATTTTTATACCTTAGACACTAGTGTTGGGGTACTAGTGTCCTATTTTAAGTAGTAATGTCCTTGTGTAGAAAGTTGTATGATCTTTTGGTTGCACCTCTGGCTAAGTTTGACATGTTTTTACTTACGTGGTTGAACTTTGATTCATTATTTTTTCACTATTTTGATATTATTTAAAATAAAACACTATATCTCTATGTTTTTAGGGTATTTGAGTGGCATAAGTATCAAAAGTATGATGTTAGTTGGGTAGGCTAGACATCCTCAGCACCCCACTATGTTGAGAGTTTCTTATAACCAATACTCTTCGGAGGGATCAATCTCATTGTAATTCTCCCACCTTAGTGCTTGGTGCAAGTTAAAGTGAATTCTAGTATGAGTGTTGACCTGAGTGTTTTAAATGAGGCTTAAGACTAGAAATTTATGTATTCTAGGCTTGGTATAGTTGTAGATAATTGTATTCATAAGTAGGGATTAATAGGGATTAATAAAATTGATTGTGAAAAACTTACTCTAATATTAGTTATGTAATTTCATATGATTTCCATCTAGTGGATATATGACTAAATTCATGTATACATATTACTCTGGTGCTTTTGTTAGGATTTAAATAGGTTTAAACTGACCCTAGTATTTTAGGAATTAAAAATATGTCTGTTGGGTTTTAAATTAGGCAAGGGACATTAATGCTAAAATTAGAACATTAGAGCAAGGTGATAGTGTCCAAATGGTAGAAACTAAGGCATTATGGGCATGGATTCCTAGGGAAGGGGACTGATTTTGAGATGTTTATGGATGTGTAAAGGAATACACAAAAGCTAGATATGTGTCAAAAGAGGCCCTAAGATAGGTCTAGGGTTAAGATAGGGATAGGTGGTCTTGAGTAACACTCATTTCAATCAAGTGACATTTTATATGACTATATTAACTTATTTCATTCTAGTGTTTTACCATTTTTTATATTACTCGGCTCAAGGTTAAGGGCTTTAATAACCTATACACAAGGATGAATAAAACTATTATAGAGTAGGCCAACTAATTGAAAACATAAATAAATGAATATTTAAAATTAAAATGTTGAGTTATACTAAAAATAGAATGTAGATTCAAAATAATAGTTTTATTATATAAACACTATGAATATATATAATAATTTACTTATCTGCAAACTCATAGGTAGATCTGAGATATGCAAAGGTAGAAATAGATAAGAATAAGATTAATATCTATTCATCTAATTCTATAAATATTTATGTATGATTAGACATGTGTTAGACTTGGGATAATTATGTCAATGTCGATGTTTGAATTGTGACAAAATTTTATATTATGGAATAACCATTATATTATGTAGGGATGACTTGGACCTTTCTAGGTTTTTTGTCACATTTATGATGATGTCTTTTATTCATGTACACAAGTTGTATATGACTACATGTGTATAAAACTATAGCTCTTAACCTTAGGTCTTTGTACCTTGCCAAAAATGTGTTAGTGGGATCACAATGTCAAGCTAACCTCAAGGAACCCTTTGTCAAAGAGCACTACTTACATATCTAATATTGTAATTTTGGACTCAGACATATGTATTTCTCCCCTTTTTGTTGGCTTGTGTGTGCATAAGGGTTCAATCTATTAAATGTAATGGAATGTAATGATCTAACTTGTAATATGACAAATATTTCCCATGGTATGTTATTTGAGTGCACCTGACCTATAATATAATTGCACCTATGACATATATCAAAATATGGAATAACAGGGCATAGTTATGCAATCAATTAAATGAGATTGAATAGGTGTTTGCTTCAAATATTATAAAGGAATAATGACTAGCATTAGATTTATATCTATACCACACCTTTTGTACATATATCATAGTAGGGTTAAATAAAACAAATGGGGCAACCCATAGTGTTTGAATATTTTAAAAATTAGATGACTTTTGAGGACTAGAAATTTATAATAATCTAGACACTTGCATCAATGCAAGTGTCTCTAGATGGGATGAAAGTATCTGGAAGGCTAGGAAGTTATTGAGAATATGAAACTGACAAAGAAGGATATATCATGTTTTAGGATTTATTTATAGTGTCGAAGATCTAGGTCAGGAAATGATAGGTTCATACCATAATATAAATAGTTAGGCATAATGATATGATGAATGAGAGCCTTTTGGCAACATGAAAGTTTAGAACTAAAGAGTATATTCTTTATAGTTTTTTGTCAATTATGCAAGACTAGAATGATATAAAAATCATATTTTAGTATCTAATTTTATCCCCCTTTAATATAGTAATGCATAAGGATTAAATTACTAGGTTAAATAAAAGAATGTGTACCTAGGTGTGTAAAACATATCTTGCCTTTACTTTAGCCACTTTGAGTGTTTTTCTTGTGTATGACTTGTAACCATTATAATGTTACAATATAAATTAGTGTATTTAATCTGATATTTTAAATAAATTAAATGCTTGAAAATAAATAAAGGAATGAACACACCTATTATTTTAAGGAACGATGTTTCCCCTTGGTGTTTGGACTTGGTATTTATGTTTCTTTATGAAGAATTGGAGTAGAGATGTTAAAATATAAACCTTATATATATTTAAGATGGATTTAGCAAGGTAATTATTCTTACAATATGGTGCAAGGGTCATTTTTGATAACCAATGATATCATTGAAGCTTAATCACACAACTCAAGTGATAGTACAATAAAAGTCAAGTTCAGTGGTATAACCAACTCAACCTAAAAAATAGTAGTGTTATGCAATTGAGGGCATTGAATATCAACCACACTACTAAAATGAGCCAAATTCTATAAATAGGAAAGGCTCAAAATATTGACTTCTAGTGAAAATGGTGATTCTTGGTACAATATTTGAAAAAAATTATGCACTTTCATTGCATATGCACCTCTAATATATCTCAAGCTAAATTATATATAAAAAATGTAACATCTTCTCTATAACTCTTTATAATATATAACAGAAATCTAATAGTTCCAAATCTCTAAAAAATAGTGTAATGTGTATAGTATTCTAACCCAAGTGCACATATAAATCATGTAAATTATACCAAATGTTTTCAGCTATGTTAACTATTTATGTGTGGATTCATGTCTTTATGCCATGCTCCCACTCATATACCATAAATTTTGAGATAAGGGTAATTGAATCTAATAGTTACCTTTATTAAAAAGGATAATATAACTATATAATTTAGGTACTAATAATATAACATATAGGAGTAGCATTTATAAGAATATATATAAATAAATATCATTTTATGTGATCACAATAGGCCATAGGATACATGATATGGATCATGATAATGTCTAGAAATTAACAGTATGCCCTCAATAAATAATTAATCATACACATAAGACCACTTAATGTGACACAAAAGGGGTTATAAGGAGACTACAAATAAGGGGCATATTCAAATGTCACATACTTAAAGGAATGGCATTCAAATGTCTATATATTAAAATAAACCAAAATATAGTGGCATAGGGGCCACCAAGAAAGGAACATATCTAAATGTTTCACAAGCAAGACAATATCAATCAAGGAAAAGACACTAAGGAAGTGATAATGTGAATAAATTGAGTATAATCAAATGGTATAAAAATATCACACTAGTCCCTGCATATATGTGTTAGTAAAAACATTTCATGTAACATGGCATATCAAGTATATTGTGAAATATTTAATAATGAGCATAGACATGTGTAAGCATTAGTATATAATCTCAACATGATAATGGAAAGGTGATAATAAAACAATAAAACATGTATCAAGGTGATCAATGAAGCAGATGCCTTTAATGTAGTGTGTCACATGGGAAAAATAAAAGTCCAACATATTTATGTGCATGTATCATTTATATAGTGGATGCATATATCACACTCAAGTAGGTGTGAAACATGTGTATGAGTAAAAATAATTATATGACATATACTAACTTAAAGTAAATAACATAGATGCCAAGGAGATAGTAAACATGTGAATTTTAAATAATTTTGTATTTTTGAATTTTTTTACATATATTTGTATTTTCTTAAATATTTTATTTTCTTTCAATTTTTTATATTTTTATATATATTTTTTAATTTTTGGAATATTTGATTTGTTTTGGTCAATGTGTGCTAAATGGATCAATTTTATTAATATTGGATCATTTTGAGTGAAAAATGTTCATGGAATGTTCTTCTTTTGTCCGTACTCTCTTATTATAATTACCATCACCATTGTGTGGTATGTGAACTACTATTGTAGAAAAATGAAATACCTTGTTGATATTGATCTATTTTAGCTTCCATTTTTTATAACCATAATATTTTGAATAAACATTGTGTTTATTTTTATGGAGCATGACCCACACTTTCATTTGGATAACACATGGGTCACAAGCAATTGGTAATGTTATGTATCCCAAAGAGTTTTTTAAAATTACTTTATGATGTGAGTTTTTGATAAACATATTTCACTAAAATAAGTTTATTTTTCTATATGGTCAATATGGTTATGCTGAAAATAAGCTCCACCCATGAATAATGTAATTTTTAAATCCTTATGGTGAGGATGATTTCTTCATGGTTTAATTTGATGTGGTTTTGGAGTATGTCCATCTAGTATTGGTCCCATGTTGAGCAACATTTGCAAAGGTGTCATATAAATATTTGAAATGCCACATGTTTTTTTATCATATTCACTTGGAAATTCATTATCATGGAATGTGTCATGAATAATGTTTTTGTAATTAGTAGGATATAAATTCAATTAATTTTTATATTTGAGTAGGAGACAAGAATATCTATGCATGTCCATATATAGTTAAATTATGTATAAAATTTATGTAATTTTCTTTCATTAGTGAAGGAGTAAGATATCTATAAATAGCAATTGTAGTTGAAAATCATAATGTTGATATGCTAAAGAAAAGTATGCATTCTTAAATTGAATGCCGTAGTCTTGAAGAGATTAATCATCATGTTATTTGAAGTTTTAAAAATGATACAATGTAAATTTTATCAAATTGTGTGTATTAATGGTTGAGAATAAACCATATTTTAATTTCATGAATGTAGTTAAATAACCATTTGGTAAACTATACAATGAATCACCAAGTTCATGTAAAGAGTAATATGGAATGCTTTTGAAAATATTCACTCATATTTAGACAAATTTTTAAATAATGTACATATTGAATTATATGTTTGGAAGGATATTCATGGCCAGGAATGAAGGTAAAACTAACATGACAAATTGTTGTGGAAAAGCATATTAAAATAAACATATTTCAAGGCATTGATTTTGGATAATTTTATTGGTAGCAGTTGCTTTGTAAGATGACATTTGTACTTTTATAAGTGAAAATTCCGTTTGGAGATGTCCTAGTAAAAACATGCAAAACATTCATATTTTTTAAAGAAAAAAATATCAAAACTAAACATCTTGACACTATCATTACATATTTTTAAATATGAGATACAGAATCTATTTTGGAATAAATTTCAAAAAATGTTTTGTCTATGTAGTTTTAGGTTCACAATAGGTTATGATAATGGAATATTATTTCATCAATATTAGAATTACTGATTAGATCACATTTCATCAATATTGAAATATAATTTTATTAATATTAGAATTCAATTTATAAGATATTGAAATCCATTTTTTGCATTTGTAATATAATTTAATTGATAATATAAAAAATTAGAATCTATATATTATATTGGAATCTTAAATAGTAAATTGATTTCCTTGATAATATAATTGAATTTTTTGGTATATTGGAATCAATTTTTTTATATTGGTTTATGATTTAATTTATTTTTCAAATAATGCATTCCAAGATAGGCCATATTATATTTTTATTATCAACTCAAATATGCATAAACATAATGAAGTGATGGTTATTAATGCAAAAAAATAAGCCAAAGTGAAGTCCATAACTTTTCATTCATAACTCTGTTTGAGCTCTCCTTCATGCCAAAATGACCATCTCAAAAATTTTGGTGTATCCGTAACTAGCCCTATCTGATTATTGAATTTTTTGATATTTTTTGTAGGGTATACGTGACCATATAAGTGTCCAAAAATGCATTTTCATATTTTTTTGGGATTTTTATATTTTTATAAATTGTATATTTTTGTAAATAGGAGCTTTTGAAATTTGTTGAGATGCATAATCAAATAGAAATCCAAGAAACGGGACTTGGATTTACCACAAGTTGAGTTTGCATATAATAATTTAGTGCATAAATCAATAATAAAATTAGAATTTTAAATTATTTATGGGAGAAATCCTATTGGTTTATTAGATTTGGTATAGTTGCTAATTGTAGAATGTGCTAGTGATGTTACAGAATCATTTGTAGAGCATATACAATAGTTGAAAGAAATAAGAAGAAATTTTCAAGAGGGCACTAAAAAATATAAATCAACAGCGGATGTCAAAATAATCTCAAAGGTATTTGAAGGACAATTTTTGATAGTTTATTTTAGGAATGAAAAATTCCTGAAAGGCACATGCAACAAGGTGAAGTACAAGAAAATTAGACCATGTAGAATTGTGAAGAAAATCAATGGCAATGTTTATGAGGTAAATTTACAATAAAATTTTGATATCTCTATAGTATTTAATTTTTTAGATTTATATGATTTACATGGGTAAGATGGTGAAGGGGAATAAGATGAATAAGTATATTGGCAACAACATGGACCAAAGAATAATAAACAAAAAATAATGCAGGTTATGGATAAGAAAACAATAAACACAAGGCAAGGAAGTTACAATAGGTATTTAGTATAGTCAGAGGGAATACAATACAAGGAAAATAAAATAATTTTATAATGGGATTTGAATAATATTGACAATAAAAAATGGTGGTAGTACAATTAGAATAACATGTAGGCACTGAGATGTTTTCAACCAAAGGAGAATGATGCAAAAAATAAGTCCAAACTTCCAGAGGCCATAACTTTTGATTTGTTGCTCCATTTGAGCTCTCCTTTACACCAAAAGGACCGTCTCAAAATATTTAAAGCAACCATAACTCACCTTATTCTATTATGGATGTTTAGGTATTTTTTTAGGCCATACATAACCATCAGAGGGTCTGAAAATGCATTTTATAATTTTTCTCATTATTTTTCTATTTTTAGAAATTATATATTTTTATAAATGGATGTGAACTTTAGCTTAAATTAATATGATAGGTTAATTTTAGTGTTTATATTTTTTTTTGATATTTTTAGGATTATTTGAGCTCACATGCAAAACTTACTAAAAATAAAAGCTACTAACAATAGCAAGTCAAGGTTTTTTTTAGAGTTTCATATTTTGAATGTCAACTCCAACTAGGAGTTGAGGTTTATTTATGCATGTGTATGTAATTATTTTATTCATTAAATACAATGAATATACTGAATTGTTTCATAATTATTTTTCCTATTGATGTATTTAACTTGATAGTATTTAGGTTCATTAGTTATGAGGCTAAATCACGTCAAATGTGTGCTCATCTACATTGGATCAAAGTGGGTGAAAAAACCTCTAATTTTTTTTTAAATAGTTTCAAGCCAATTAATATAGAAATAAAATTTAACAAGTTATTTTTCCTCAATATTGACTTACTAATAATATTTAGATTTCCAATGCCTTTCAAGATCACTATAAATTATTTTTTTAAGAATTGGCTAACTAGATAATGTATGGACTTGAGTTCTTTGGGATTGCCTACATGTTGTTCCTCTCATGCTTATATGTTCTCATTACTATTTTTAATACTCAAATTTATTTATAATATCTACATGTTTCCATACATCAAATTTCTAATGTTAAAGCCCTTGGCATTGTTTGTTTTCCATATAAATTCTAAAAATTGACTTGGTAGTTTTCATTGACTAGATATTTCTAGGTTTATACTTGATTCTCTTCAAAATGAATATTTATGAAACATTATTAATCAAGGAGTTTATGAAATTTATTCATAAGTTTTATGATCTATAATTAATTTCCATTTGTAACCTCAGCCTAACCAATCACCTTGTTAAGTTTTCCAAATCCCTTGCTCTCCATCTACATTATCTTTTTCATTTGGTACTGAGACTAGAACAAATAATTTTATAAAAATATTATATATGCTTGAAATATTATTGTATTTTTGGAAGGTATGGGATGGGATAATTATTTTATATAAAAAACATTATTACCCAAGTTATATTTTTCAAAAAAGATTATCATCTTATTCAGTATTCATTCATTCTATCCATTCTTAAAGCATTAGGTTTTTGAATTATTATTATTTTTTTGTATAAACTATTTTTTACTAAGGCATCAAATTTTCACATTATTAATGAATATAATCTTGAGATTATTGTGATTTTTTAATTGATTGGAAAGGTTTTTCTTCCTGCTTATTATGTACATATTTTTTTTTAAAGGACTTTGTTTATATATTAATATGTACATATGAGAAAGGTCTTACTAGGGGAATTACACTCCTTAATAGAAATAATACCAACTTATCAATGGTCATTTCATTAATGAATCCTATATAACACTTGAAAATAATGAGGCGTCATCATGTTAATGAAGTTATCTTTAGGTTTAAACATTCAACAGGCAAAAAATAATGCTAATACAAAAGTATGATGCGCTTGCATGAGTGGGTATAAAATTTGAAGTGCAAATACATTGAGAATTGATATATATTTTAATTTTCAGGATATTTTTTTCTTATGAAACCTCCTTTTTTATCCTATAGTGGTATGTTCTTCCATATATTTAAAGAATATATTATACTAAATCAAGAATCCCTTATCCTTGGTGGTTAAACTTCAAAATTGAACAATTTATTTCGTAGATACTCATGTTTATTATTCATTATATTAAATAGATCAATTAAAATCATATTATGATAGGGTTACCAATATTATATAATATATCTTTTGGTAAATTGCTAAACAAATCCTAGGTTTCCATATGTTGGCTTAGTACATCTCTTCTCTTCCACAAGGAAAGGAGGAATGGGTATAATTTATGTCCAGAGAAAGAGTACTATATTATCTTCTTAAGCATTTTTTTCAAAAAATTGATGAATCTAAGACATGAAAAAATATTCTAATATATTTTATTTATGTAAGATATCCATGTTGTAAGTATCCTTGGAATTGAATAGAAATTAATTTTTTATTTACCACTAAGGATTCAATTAAAATTTAATTTTTTTGATCAAAGGAATTTTATATCATTGAAATAACCCCAAATTATTTTTTGAAGTTACATATCATAGTATGCATTGGTTGCATAATGGACCTAAACCTCACTCGCTAAAGCAAGTGGTACCAGCATAACATACTCATATATGCACCACCAGAAGCTTAACATTAACCTTCTATAATAGTAGTGGATCACAACAAGTCTAAAGATATGGGGACCAATTAAACCATTGTCATCGTTAACAAATAGGCATAATACCCATCTTGGATAATAGATATAACAAACAACTATCCATTTGAATACATTTAGATTATGCTAGGACTCAATCACTTACAACCAAAATTCATTTTCATGAAGATGTTCTAATCAATTTAACAACATGTTTGATGTGACCTAAGACAATGGTCGAATGTACAAATGGGGTTAACTCATCATCTAATTGATAATGATATGGTGGAAACCAATCATGGGATAGATATAAAACATTCCATATTGGAAAATAGCCAATATAACATAATATATAATGGGAGATCAAACACCCCCAAACAACATGGTATCCAAACACACATAATCTATAATATTGATTGTTTTAACAACAAATGTTTAGGTAATAAAGGCATAATAGTCAAAAACTATTATGCACTTAAACAAGCATTTCCAACCATATAGGTAATCAATAATTATTAAGCATGATAAAATATTAAGGTTAAGGAGTTTAGAAATGAATAAATTCCATTTTCATTTAACATCACATTGAGTATGTTCCTCATGATCTGGTAATAGCAATATCTAAAAATACAAGCATGAGGTAACATGCATGCATCCATTCTTATTAAAATAGTTCCAGATTACTTTCTTCAATCTCAAATTAAAAATTCAACTCATACTTAATACACTTGCTCATCTAAAATTATTCACATATATCACAACAAGTTGGAGCATACATAAGTCTCTATAATCTAACCCCAAGTTGTAAACCAACTAAAGCATAACACACTTTTATGCATTCTACATAGGAGTAGGCCTAATATATATCTAAGGAAAAAAAACATAAGCATAAATATAAATTCCAAGGAAAAATTATATAACACTTGACAACTAACATTTGATCTAATTTTCAAGTTACCATTAATCCGAGCATGCATTTTCAAGCATGCCCAATTACCAAATACATAAGGTTCATTGCCAAGTATTCTCTACACCAACAATGTTGTGGTGGTTCAAATAAAGAGAGTATATGGAAGTCTATTAGGATTACATAAGGAGTAAATGCCACAGTTATGAGTGCATGAAACCAATTTCTAAACTCTCCATATGATAGTATCAAGGTGATTCACCAATATAACATTAGTGTTGGTAATCAACTATCATTCCAAGTTAAAACCCAATCATTGAGACCAAGCATATTAAGAGAATACATGAAAATTTCTATAAGGATGCATGAGGATTAAATACCACACTTAAATTGGCACCACACCATCTACCATATGATTCATGCCAAAGGTAACAAATCAATATACCAAAAACATTAGTAATTGGGAGTCAACTAATAATCTAATAAAACTTAAGTACACGAATGAGATTTAATTTACAATATCCATGTAATTATGATATCCCAATCCTCTAGACTTATTCATATGATTTGTCATATACATAAATAAATGAGAAATCCATAGATCTCTAATTATGTGCACACTTATAGAAACCAACTATAGAATAGTTCCATTTTCTATACTATACCAGTACTATAATCCAGTGTATATTAAAAAAATGAGCATAAACATACATATATATCCAAAAGTAGTAATGCATTGGATCTCAATAATTTTTATTCAATTTAGGATTCCAACTTGCTAGTAATCTTAGCCAACATACTCAATATATTCAACACTAAAATGAGTGAACTATTAAAATACACCCAAGAAAATCTTTATGCCAAATTAATTTATTAAAGGAGTACAAAGGATTATATATCAAGTAACATATGTGTAAGCCTAAATAAATCTACTCATGATATACATGAAACCATCTTATCCAACTGACCATGATTATATACCTCAATCAATGAACCAACATTATGATGATTAAGTCCAATGGTTACTCTAAGTTATTTAACAACATCAAGTCTATAACAACTTAATGAAATCACTTGATCAAATTGAAGATTAAAATTGTGTTAGTTATGCCAACAAAATACTCCAGTAAAAGGAAGAGAAACTAATTTACATTTAATAACTTTACATATGCAATGAATTCTTTTAAGCAATGTATAATTTTAAATTCTTATTATTTAAGCTTGCAATCCTTTTTTTAGTGCATTCCATTTACATAGGTTATCATATCAACATAATTATCCAACAACAAATCATGACAAAATACTATGTTTGAGGTCAAATAATCATAAAACATCAGTAATTAGGTAAAGGATGTATAAATAACATAATTAATTTGTTACCAACTTACTTCATATGTTCATAATATCATCCAAGAATGGAGAAACAAATCACTGAAATGGACAAACTCTCCCAACCAGCCCTATGATGCCAACCATTGGTGACTCTCACCACCCCAACCATTATCTAGATGGTAGTTTTGGTATGTAGGGTCAAGGAAGAAGTTTTGAGCAATTCAGACATTGAACCAATGGACATCCCAACACAATAAAATATCACCAACATAAGGCACAATCCACATCAAGGGTACACTCCATGTAGTCAAAAGAGACTATAAAGCACCACATAAAACTTACAATTACGCACAACCAAGTCAAGGGCCAAAAAATAAACTCAGCCAAACATGGTAATTAGGCAACTTAACCAAGCATGGTAATCAAGAAACTCAATCAAGCATGGATCCCACGACAACAATAAGGAGCATAATAATTGATTAAAATCCTAGAATCACTCTAGTCATCCAAAATAATCCACAAGGGAAGTAGTGTTTCTAAGAAGCATGTAAACAATAAATCAATTTTAAAACAATAGTCGATACATGGGATTCAAAATGTCATCATGAGGTCTCATGACCTCATATGATCCCTAAGTAATAATAATCAGGTCAGCAAGAGTTATAAGATAGTGGACTATTTTAATTAGTTTAATTATAATCGAGACCCTCATTATAAGATAAAAATACTAATGGAGTTTCACCATTTTTCTTACAATTCAACAATACACCAAGTATACAAAAATTCCACCAAAAATAAGAATCGAACAAGACAATAGAATAACACAGAGAAATTTCACCCAAAATCATATTCATGTAAATTAACCATTCAAGAGTTATCAAAAAGATGTGAATGATTATATATATAGAAAGGAAGGTCCATACCATGTCTGACATACAAGTGTGTGTGTGTGTGTGTGTGTGTGTGTGTGTGTGTGTGTGTGTGTGTGTGTGTGTGTGTGTGTGTGTGTGTGTGTGTGTGTGTGTGTGTGTGTGTGTGTGTGTGTGTGTGTGTTTCCAACATTTATTAACAACAAAATGTATATGAGTTCCTCCATTCCAAGATATTTCAAGACATGCATAAATAAATATAAGTGTCATTCAATTTACAACACAACCATAAAATTGAAAGATATCAATAAGTGTTTCATTTAAGGAATCTATAATACCCACATAATTATGTCCATGACTCCAATATGACACAATACGATTTTACATGTGAGAAGGATAATTAAATACATAAGCAACATTATTATTCCTAGAACATTGAATAATAACCCCCAAATAAAATATTTTAAAATGGAAATAAATATATATAATTACCATGATTAAAATCTATCCTAAGGAATTAAGACCCACCCAAGTCATTTTCCAATTTATTTATGAATCATTTTCTTGTCTATATACAACCAAGAATAGGGTAATGCAACCATCAGGTTAAGCATAGGCCACAAGGAATGGTAAGGACATACCTTATACATATTATTAAGAAAAACATGGTTTTATGAAGGATCCAAAATGCACGCACACACACACACACACACACACACACACACACACACACACACACACACACACACACACACACACACACACACACACACACACACACACACACACACACACACACACACACACACACACACACACACACACACACACACGCACACGCACACGCACACACGCACACGCACACGCACACACACACACACACACACACACACTTGGGCATGATGAATCTCAGTGCATGAAAAAGAAGATTGACACCTTGACTAAGATGCTTGAGAAGAATAGCATCAATTTTCCTAAATCCTCATCTCAAAAAACATTAGCATAAGATTCCACAAAAGGTAAAGACAAAAAAAAGGGTAAAAATAAGGGCAAGGAACTTGCAGTAGCTTCTTAGCCTTCGACTTGGGTGCTTCCTATCACATGGCCTCCTTAGAGGATCTATTTTTAGAAATAAATCCATGTTTTGTGCCTTTAATTCTCATGGGTGATGACACTTTAGTAGAATTCAGTGGCATGTATTGGTAGAATTAAGTGATAGGATATTCAATGATGTTCTGTGTGTTCCTTCACTATCCACCAATCTTCTGTCAATATATCAAATCACTCACATAGGTGTAAGGAAGTGAGTTGAGTTCACACCTAATTTAGTGGTCATTAAGGAGATACATAATGACATCACAGTGGCTTATGGGAAGGCCAATCATCATTCTAGATTGTATACCTTCTCATAATTTACCCCAAATCAACCCTCGACTGCACTACTTACTCATGCAGATGGAGTGAGAAAACTATGGCATGAATAATTTGGCCATTTAAACTATCATTACTTGTAGCAACTCAGTCATCAATACATGGTTTCAAGATTTCCTAAAGTCAAATTATTATATGGCCTATGCAATGGTTACATTCTTGGTAAGCATCCATAAGATAAATATGATAAGGGCAAAGCAAGGAGAGATGAACAAAAGCTATAGATAGTCCATAGTGACTTGGCAAGACCATTTCCAAAACCTTTGTTCAATAGGACAAGATACATGCTCACATTCATCAATGAATTTTTGAGGTACACCTAGGTTTTTTTCTCAAAAATAAATTTGAGGTCTTTGATCACCTTAAGGACTTCAAGTCACTTGTGCAGAAGCAGTCAGAATATTCCATCAAAATCTTAAGGACTGACAATGGAAAAGAGTTGTTGAAGTAATTTTGCACATCAGAGGGGATTCAGATGAAACACATAGTTCCATATAGTCCTCAATATAATAGTTTGGTTGAATTCAAGAACCATACCTTAAAGGATATGTCAAACTACATGCTTCAATCAAAGTTTCTTTCTCCTTAGTATTGGGCCAAAGCAATCAACTATGCATGCTACATTCAGAACTGAGTTCCACATAAAGCCTTGAATGGAATCACTCCTTTTGAAGCTTGGGATAGTCACAAGCCCATAATAGATAAATTTTGAGTGTTTGGATCACCAACAATGGCCCATGTTCCCAAGAATAAATGCGAGGCAATGGACCCTCAGAGTCAGTCTTGCATCTTTATGGGGTATGTAGAGGGTGTTAAGGAATATAGGATTCTCCATCCTAAAACTCTTGAGCTATTCATTGAAAGGAGTGTCAAGTTTTGTGAGTATCCACTTGAAAATAATCTTGGCACTCCACTTCAGATAGTGACATAGATCCACCTCAAGATCCTCCTAATGATGAGGATGATTCTTCTTATTTATGTTCAAGCAATGAGAGTAGCAATGAAGATTCTCCTTTTCCATCTCACACTCACACTATAGATGATGAGAACTCACCTCCTAATTCTCCAATATTATACCATTTTGGTCTAATTTGGGATAGACAAACACTTCAAAGTGTAGGAGGATAGGGTGGAAATCCATTAGATATAAGGTGGACATGATCATAGTTTTAAGGGACATCACATGCCTAGTTGGCCATTGTCTCAGATCCACAAACCTTTAATGAGGCATCTAGAATTCTAGAATGGGATTTTTATATATGAGAAGAGTACAGTTCTCGAATCAAGAACAAAACATGTGACTTGGTCCCTCTTCTTAAAGAAAGAAAATTGATCTAGTGTAAATGGGTTTATTAGACCAAGTATGGTGTATATGGGTCAGTCGATAAATACAAAGATCATCTAGTTGTAAAGGGGTTTTCTTAGGTGCCTGACATAGACTACACTAAGAAATTTGCTCTTGTAGCCAAGATCACATCTATAAGACTCACTCTAGCCATCATAGCTGCACATTGGTGGGATGTTCACCAAATGGATGTAAAGAGTGCTTTTCTACATGGTGACTCAAAGAAGAGATATATATGGAGAAACCACAAGGATTTATCAAATATACCTCCTTGATTTGTAGACTCAAGAAATATATCTATGGACTCAAATAGGCCCCTTGAGTATGGTATGCTAAGATGGACTCCTTTCTCATCACAGTCAGGTTCACCAGATGCCACTCAGATCTAAATATCTACATCTTGTAGAAAGATGATTCTCTATTGATCATAGTTCTCTATGTGGATGACTTATTGAATATAGGGAGCTCATGATCATCTATCTTAGTGGTGAAAATTACACTATCATATATATTTTCAATGATAGACATGGGATTGCTACACTACTTTCTCAGGATTGAAATCATTTAGTCAAATTTTGAGATAACTTTATCACAATCTAAGTATTCTCTTGATTTGCTTATGAGGTTTAACATGGTTTATTGTAAGCCAGATCCTACTCCTTTCTTATCTAGTGTGAAGCTTGAGGTTGATTGTCCTACACCACTCATTGATGTAACACCGTATCGATAACTCATGGGTAGTCTTATCTATCTCACACACACTAGACCTGACATATCTTATGTAGTTGGTTTGGTCTCCTAGTTAATGCAAGAGCAACATGAGTTGCAATAGAAAGTAGAAAATAAAATTATTCATTACATTTAGGGTTCACACAACTATGGGATACACTATGAAGTAGGAATAAAGGTTGATTTGATCAGATACATAGATTCAAATTGGGCTAGAGGTATTTAGAGTTGAAAGTACACTTTAGGCTATAGTATTTCACATCATTTGGGTCCAATAAGTTGGTCAGGAAAGAAGTAACATGAAATTAATTTATCATTTCTAGAGTCATAATACATAGGGGCTATCAATACCACCACTGAAGCAATCTACATTTAGGGGATTGTCACTAAGTTTGGTGTCTAGCTTCATAAGCCAACAATCATCTACTATGACAACCAAAGCACTATCCAAATTTGTAGGAATCTGGTTCTCCATCAAAGTACCAAGCACATAGCGATTCACATGCATTTCATTAGGGAGCTTATCAATGAGTAAGTCATTGATCTTTGATACTATCTAACATAGGAGTAGATTGTAGATATTTTGACTAAGCCTTTCAAAGAGAATAAATTTGTTCATCTACGAGATCTCATTGGGGTTAGGGTTTCTCAAACTTCTTCTTCCTCCTATGGAGTTTCATCACTATGTGCTTGGGTACCTCATTAGGCTTTCAATGCTGGCACCCAATTCTCATCTCACCTAAGCTATGCTTAAGGGGGTGTGTTAGTGTAGTGCTTTTTCCTATTGGGTTTTGCCTACATGGACGTATGGACTTTTTATGTATTTAGGCTTCCTTAGGTTAGTTATAAAGGGTCCATAGGCTAATTTTATTTAATTTTAATTAATTAATTAATAAAATTAGAGGCTTCTTCATGTTTCCCTAATTTTCTCTATATGTACCCCACTTTTCTTTTTTGGAAGGTTAATCGACTCATTCACATTTTTCAATAGATAGTTTAATGCATATTTTTCCTCTCTTGGAATTTTGGAGCTCTATCTATAGCATTGATTTTTTGAATTTTATTCAAAGATCTTGGCACACTCTTTCACATTGCTTGTTTTTTTCTCTCCCTTGCCTTTCCTTTATGCATACTCCATTTTGTCTTCATTTCCTCCTTTTCTTATGCATACATTTATTTCTACATTGTGTCTTCTCCTTCACCATGTGTTCTTCTTCTTCCCTTCCTTGTCTCTATATTCATACCTCTGTGTTTTTCTTATTTTATACTATATATTTTATACCAACCTTCTCCTTATTCTGTAATGCCTTGTACCTCTACATCCTTTGTCCATGTCCCTTTTTGTCCTCCCTCATGCCTCCCTTACCCTACATCTTGGCTTCTTTCCCAATGTGTTCTCTTTTCACCACACCTACACATATACTTCTTCCTTATATGTTTCTTTTATTCTATATCTTCTCTCCTTCACATCCCTTACACATCATCCCCTTCTTTGTTTCCTCCTCTCCTACCATTTCCTCCTCATCATGCCTCACCATACTCCCCCTTACTTTATCAACCACCACTTTATTTCCTCCTTACTCCCTACCACTTAACCATACTCTCTCCTCCCCTCTCTTTCATTATAGAGAGAGAAATATTTCCCCCAATAGCATTGACCTTTCCCCTACCCACATGACCTCCATGATAAACCCCCCTTCAAATAATGGTCAAAGATGGCCTTTACCAAAATTTGAGCCCACAAGCCAAAATAATAACTGTGATTAATGTATTTTAGTAATATATATATATATATATATATATATATATATATATATATATATATATATATATATATATATATATATATATATATAAATTTTTGGATAGCTATTTAAAAGACACACCATTATAAAGGCTATTAATAACAATAAAAATAATAAAGAAGATATTATGTAAAATTCCTTTAGGACATTTAAAACTCCACTGACCAATAAATTAATATAATAATAAAAAAAATAATAACAATAGATATTATTTTACATGATATTAAATGTTTAAGAGTCACAATGATCGATTAACCTAGCCACTAATAACTACAAGGTTGTCGGAGTAATAAATCATGTGGAAGGGGGGGAAGTATAATGGGAGGGTAGGTCAAGGTAGGTCCGTATGTATTTTGAGTTAAGTGAGGGTGATTCCCATTAGGACAGGGTGATGACATGAACATGAGAGTCTAATCAGATGAAATCAACATCAAGCAATGCAAAGGAATAACAACAATGCGATATGGAACCATAACAAAAATATGAAAAGATACTAAAAAGTGACCGTGATAAGTTAATATAAAATATGACTACAAAATAATAACATGATTGTCTACAAACACTAACCATAATACCAAGTTACCTATTGGAATTCATATAACTACTCAGAATCACTTCGCTACCTCAAAGGCTGATACCAGCATCCAACCTAGCTCATGGTCAGTACTTACAGCCACTGAGTGGATCCATTAGCAATATCTAATCTAAAAATTGATAAAATGATAAACTGTAATGAATTATAATCAAGTATCAAATACATCAACTAACCCATACATCATTAGTGCAAAATTATAATCTTTATAAATGCATCAACCTACAATTAAATATCATAGCATCAAGATCCATAAATATAATCCATCTAAGCAAGGAAATGTAGTAATAACTATATACATGCTAAATCAATCATTAAGCAGTCATGTCCAAGGTGCGTGACGGTGGAATCATAAAAATCATTCGATTGTACCAAACCATTTATTGAATGGGTTAGAAATGGTTTTATAAATGATCTCTCTTTAAATTATAATATCCTAAGCTATTCCCCAATGACTAGTATTATAAACTTAATGTTATTAGAAACACTTGAAATGAAATGATCCTTTGTTGTTTAAAAATGACATTAAAACTATTACTTATTATATATCTTCTCGCAATTGGACTCATAGTCCTATTATATACAATACATAAAATATTTTTATCGCAAACTTGCCTTTAAAAATAAGGATTATGGAGTTCATTCCAAATGTTATGATACACAAACTATGTCTACAACTAACAGTCTCTTAGTGTAAGGATGTGTGTTTTTCACTATATCTACATTTAAGAGACAAATATTGAGTTAAACTTGGAATATTATATATAGTTATTAAATTATGAACCATTTTATTTGGGATAATAACTACATCATATGGGAATTACTCTCCTTAAATTTTCTTACTATGATAACTCAAAAAATCAAGAATCCTTTTTAGAGGTGCCATTGTGTCCAGTTTGCTTGGAAATTGATTTATACAATTTTTATCTCTTCCATCCAAAACTTTTCACCTAGTGGATTATTTTATTTGGGTATTATACACAATTTCAAAGTTATATTCCTATAGACACATAAATTTAATCATTAATATCTTGACAATGTTTAATCTTGACATCCTTACCTTACTTGGTATGCTTTCCATTTTGCTAACTCAAAACATATAGAGAGATACTATATTGTATTTAAAACACTCTAATTATAATATATACCTACCTATTATAACCTAATTCATCCCTATTCATCCCACACCTTCCTATAAAACATTTTCTATTAGGCATTTTCCTTATGACGCTAGTCCATACTAGGTCAATCGAAGTCATACTACAACCTTATTCACTAGTGTGGCTTTGTCTTGCACATTACAACATGATAAATTTATAAATTCAATAAATTTCACAATCGATATACCTCAATTTTTTAAATATATTTTACTAAAATTATTCAAATATTACCTTTTATATCCTTATCAAAGACACTCAAATGAAGGAGTCAATCAATCTATCAATCATTTGGCACACTAAGCAAAAGAGCAATATTTATTCTAATATCAATTATTTTATAAATTATAAAAATTATAGGCCAACTATGGTTATATTTTAATATAGGTCAAGGGCATCTATTCTCAATCATTTACATAAATATTCTATCTGCATTCATATATTTACACAATCATAGGTCATATAATCACCCTAGGATGGAGAACTATATTGGCCTGAGGCATATTTGGGTTTGTTAGTTGGGTTATGTTAGTAGTAGTCAAATTATGTGGTGTTCTACAAGGATAGATTGTTTATTACTCTTACACATTTACCATTTTTCAATTTGATCTATATCTTGTTTATTGTGCAATAAAAATGGTTTTTTATTTTATAGGGCTTTCATTTGGTACATTGGCACACATAATTAATTAGTAAATCCTCATGAAAAATCTCACCTACTTAGATCACAAAATTAGAAGGATAGTCGAATGGGACACTAGCTTTGTCATCAAATAATGACATAGGTCGTACCTATCCTCGTAGTGTAGACCAATCATAACACAATTTAATTTCCTACATTCTATCACAACATCGTATCCAGGCCCCTAAAAGTAGTTTTCAGTTATATTTAGATTTCAAAGTCATCATATTATCTATTTTAGGATATTTACATATATGTAGTCCTAACTACTATTTTTGGTCAATTACAAATTTTATAAAATTTTATAGCATACTATGTTTCATTAATAAACCTTTTATTCTTATAATTCAATTTTAATAGTTTATACCTATTACATTAATTAATTTAAACTAAAAATAAATTAAACATTATGGTGAACCCATAATTTTTTAAACATTATTTATTGTTTGATTGATTTTTTTATTGTATTTTATTCAAATTTATGTAAATTCTTGACACTAAAATAAAACAACCTTCAACCTTGGATAAAATATGATACATAATAGTTCAACTTCTTTAACCTTGGATTTTATCACACTAAATAAGTTTTTCTTATCATCTTGGATAAATCTAAGATTAAATCTCTTTCTTACAACCTTAGGTTGAAATTTTTTGATCTCTATACACATAAAATATTTCCCTTTTGTTTACTCTTTATTTTATATTTAGTTGTGCTTGTTTTTAGAAACTATGTTCTGGTACTTTAAAAACTATTTAATTATTTTCATGAAGAGTTAAGTAGTTATCTATTTATATACATCATAGTATTATGGGTTTACCCTAATACTCATAGCCATTTTACAACACTAAACACAAACATTAGTTTCCATTTATGTCACAATATATCGAAAAGACATAGAATCCCTTGGTATACCATAGGGAGCCTATTTTAGATGATTGGTTTGTAGTTCACCCAAGGGGAATGTATCACCCAAGGAAGTTAATCCCACCATAAGATGACATATGGTTTTATTAGGCTATATTCATTATTTTTCCTTCATATTTAGTGATTTGAAAAATTGGGGTAACACTAATCAATGAATGAGAAAGTATATTTGAGAGATCACCTAATCATTAAAACACTTTCCTAGATCACTATTATAACTTTAATTTTTTATTATATTGTATTCATAATAATTAGCATTTATTTATTCATAATGGGTTAAAATAGTAAACTTTTCTATCATATATTTGATAGGATTAACAAATTCATATATTGTGTTTTATTGTTCAACATATATTTAATTATGGTGTTATATGCATTGAATGTCAAGTTAATAGATAAACCATGGTAAACAAGGCCCAATCTCATGGCCTTCAAATTTCACTTGTTTGAACTACTATATCATGCTATTATTATTTTTATTGTTATTGTTATTGTTATTGTTATTGTTATTGTTATTGTTATTGTTATTGTTATTGTTATTATTATTATTATGGAAAACATCTCAAAGATGTGTCACTTTAGGTGAGACCCAAGCATGTAGGGGTGTCTATTATGATAAAATATCACAAGGATCACACTTAGCATGACCCCTTAGTCAAACTCAAAGAGGCCACATAGCTAATAGAGAATAAATCACTAGTTGTGCATGTAACGACCAAGAGAAATAAGACTAAACACTAAAATCTCATGCAAAACTAAGGTCAAAAGGTGAATCACAAGCACATCCATCTAGAACTAGGATGAAAGATCAAAACCAAATCTAAGAGTAAATTAGGGGTCATTCATGACTACCTTCTTGTTGCAATCCAAGCTGAGCATAACATTAAAATTTTATTTGACTTTACTTAGCCACAAAATTGGAGGATAGCCATACCCATGCATATCATAATTATCTAAGGCCGAATTTACTAAGGCATTCACACCTTTACTGAATTACCTTGGAATATGAGTGAAAATTACTCTATCAAATTTGCTTCAAACACATTGAATTTTATTGAATATTCTCTAAATTCTCTAGTCCTTGGAAGAGTTTGTTTTAGGTTACACTAAAAGATGGATCCATACCTTGGAATAAATAAAACATGGATATTCTTCAACCCAATCTTATAAGATCTTATAATATTTTTTTCTATGGATTTCCCTTCACAATAATTATTAGTGGTAGTACCCATCTTGATGAAAAAGAACGTAATGTTGTTGTCAATAGCATGGCCATACCCTTCCATGCTAGTTAGACTAAGATTTCCCCTAGATGATCCATCAGAATGAATAACCTAAAAACCTATATATGGGATAGGATGTTGAATATTCTTCAATAACTTTGGAGATAGAGGGGTAGGCTTTATTGTAATGTAAAGATTATTCAGAACATTCACTCATCTTTGGGTTGGTTCACTGGAAGGTTTAATCAAATGCAGAATAGATTCCCCCACATTAATAAGGGTATGATAGCACACCCTATCCACTCCATTAATAATAAAATTAAATATTCATTCATTCCTTTCTTTCCAAGTATTCCAAAGGAGGAGAGGCACCCCAACCCACATAATTTGATTGTAATAATTAACTAATAAAAAACTATGAGTCCAGTCCTAAAGGAGGTAGATTGAAGAAGAGAAGGTAGTCCACAAAATTTCAAGAAGAGCATAAAGAAGCTACCATAATTTTGACACAAAGTGGATAGAGATAAAAATATGGTTGGATGACTCCTCATGGTTACAACACATCCCACATATAAATAATCCATCCTTTTTAGGAGTTGATCAACAGTCAAGACTCTACCTTAGAGAAGAACCATAATGAAGAACCTAACTTTCAACCAAATATTGTGACTCCACAACTATACAAAAATATTCTAAAGAGGATGAGAGATATAATGGGTTGTATAAGTGTATCCCTCAGTAATTGTATAATTTGTATGACTTAAGCTTCCCCAGGTAAGGGTATCTTTAGTATTAGAGCTAGAGAGGCTTATGTCTTTAAAAATAGTGGTGATCTAGTTTTTATCTTGATCACATAATCTAACTAACCATTCATCTAAATGTTTCCATTATATTTCAATTTCCCACTCTTAGTTGGGACCTTTGTAATAATTGGAGATTGTGATCCATTAGTTTGTATGAAGTTATTTCATAAGGCCCAGTAGGTGAGAACACTTATCAATAATGGGTGGATGACCACCCCAAGAGTCAATCCAAAAGTGGGATTTTTCACCATTTTTAGTAATACAAAACAAATTTTTTTTAAAAGGATCTCCCCATCTCTTAACACATCCAAGATAGGAGTTACAAAACTAAGAAGAGAAAGTCTAACAATTTGGGTAGGATCTAGGTTATTTGAATATTTGGCTCTAAGCACATTGATCCAAATTTGAGAAGACTCTTGAAGAAGGTTCCAATAGATTTTAGCCCCCAATGCCTAGCCATTGAATAACATTGAACAAAAACCCATGCCCCCTCAAGCTTTGGGTGATAAAGAGTGGTCCAAGTAACCAGTGAACACTTTCTATCAAGCTTAGGACCTCTCCACAATAAATTCTCACAAACCTGATCCATATATTTGAGAATAGATTTAGGTATATTAATAATAGAGTAAAAATAAATGGGAATAAATTGGAGCACACTTTTAATAAGAGTGATTCTACCTCCCATAGAAAGCCAATTATGGGTCCAACTAGTTATTTTTCCTTCATTCTATCCAAGATCCATCCCCAATAAGAAATTATACATTCCTTGAAAGGGAAACTAAGATAAATAAATAGAAGAAGGCCTCTTTGAAAGCATAGTTTATTTATGATTAAAACCTCTTGTCTGGGAGTAGAATGGAGAAAAAAAAGACTCTAAATTTTTCATCATTGATAACCTGCCTAGAAGCTTTGTTAAATACACTCAAAAGTTTTTTGAATCCCATTACTTCCTAAGTATTAGCTTCCCCCATGAGAGATGTATCATAAACAAATTATAAATGTGATTAAGTTTTAGCTCCTTGATCATAAGTAATGCCTTTGATAATTCTATCATCTAGATAGCCTTAGATAAGATTTTTCCCAAGTATCAAACAAGTATGAACATAAGTAGGGAGATAAGGGATCCCCCTACTAGATACCATGAGTCACCAAAACGAAATTGTTAGTAGTGCCATTGATAATCACCAAAAAAGGTGAAGGAATTAATGCATACTTTAACCTAGAGAATGAAATCCTTAGAAAAACCAAATTGCTGAAGCACCTTTAAAAGGAAAGCCTAATCGACCCTATTATAATATTTAGAAAAGTCTAGCCTAATAAACATAGGAGTATTTTGAATTTACATGGAATGAAGGGTTTCTTAGGTAAGAATGATTTCATCCAAAATTTGTCTAGAAACAACACAACCCCCTACTTTGGAGAGATAATTTTATGGAGAAGAGGTTTTAACCTATTGGCCATAAGCTTGAAGATAATTTTATATAACACATTACATAAATTAATTGTCTTGAATCCAAAAAAAATTATGACATCTTGAGCTTTAGGAATCAGGGATATGAAAGTCATGTTGATATTATTGATAATGGTTTCAGCTTCCCTTACTTCTTTCACAACCTTCAAGAGGCCATGCTAAATAAGATACCAAAACTCCTGATAAAACTTAGCCAAAAACCCATTAGGGCCATGATTTTTTCCTCTTCACATGCTAAAGATAGCCTTATTTAGCTCATCCAAGGAGATCTTTTTAGAGGTATAAATTTTATACATACAAGCTATTACATGGAATTTCCCATAGAATTTTTTGCTAGGAAATAAAGTCTAAGAGAATAGAAGAAAGTAATTAAGATAAGAAACTGAGAGTTAAATTCAAAATACCTTCAAAGGAGAAAACCCAAGAACCATCATCCACTTCCAATGAGGAAATGTGATTGTTGGATCTAAGTTTAAGGATGGAGTTGAAATAAATATCTGTTTTCATCCCCTTCTTGAATCCAAGTGATTCTCAACTTTTACTTCCACATTATTTACTCTTTGAGATTCCATTCCTCCATTTGACTTGATAAAGCCAACTCTTCCTTTTTAAGGTTCTAAAATATACCTCCCAGCCATATAGCTTCATTAAATATTTCTAGCTTTTCAATTATTTATCTCTTCTTCACTTTAGTATACCAAAATTCATCCCATATCCATTTTATTAATTGGGCTTTGACAAAATTGAATTTTTTCATAAAGGTGTACCTATGTGTTTCATGTTGCGGTTGTCCCTCCTTCCATCATTGATTGATATTGTTCCTAGAATATTTATGGTATAACCACATTAGCAACATATAAAAGGGAGATTTATGATGGGGAGAGTCCCAAATTTTGATCAAAATAGGCCAATTATCTAAACCAACATTATTTACGACTCTAGATTTTATAATTTCACCCTGAGTAAGAAAGTCTACCGATAAAAGAAACCTATCCAATATTTTAGAAATTCCATATAGGCCCATTATCCTATTGGACGATGTCATCAAAATATTATTATATTTATTATCAATGATATTAAGAGAGGAAATATAATCCATCATGAGGTAGGATTTGGGCTCCAACTTCCTAACACTATCAATATTTTCATCCAAAGATAAGATAGAGTTGAAGTCACCTCCAACAAGATGCATATCATAGGAAAAGAGATGGGAAATATATTGAAGTCACCTCACACACACACACACTCACACAGAGTCAGATTCAACCAACTAAATCCACACAACAAAATAAATTTACACAGAGTGAAGCCACATAAATTTCACAAATAGGTATAATGATATATGTTCCCAACAAGTCATAAAAACCAAAGACCATCATTTAACATAGAATATATAAACGTTATAGGGTATAAAATTGTTAAACCAATGAAAACACTTCCATGTACCCAGGGTCAATAACACTCAATATTTAATAGAAAGCAATGGATTCAAAATGATAAAAAAAACCATGTGTGTGTGTGTGTGTGTGTGTGTGTGTGTGTGTGTGTGTGTGTGTGTGTGTGTGTGTGTGTGTGTGTGTAAAATTTTATATGAAAATGTCAACATCAATCATATCTAATGATTGAGGGTCTACGTATGCATCTAGAAGTCCTAAGACTTTCAATTGCATATGAAGCCTTTTATTTTTCATCCAATTTTACATAGTAAAATAAATAACCACGAAAAATATAACTTACTCTAACTTGTAGAGAGAAATCTCAAGAGCTAATAAGATAGAAACCAAAACCTCTAATATTTATAAACAAGTTGTGTGTCCAAAAATCAGTCATGGCCACCATAAAAAATAATTTAACTCCCATTGTTCTCTCTAATTTTATTTCATTTAACTCCCACTGTTCTCTCTATTTTAACCTCATCAATTCTTCCCATCCATCATCTAACTCCCCATTTTATTCATCCATTTTCCCCATACCCATTCAATGTCTGCATTGGATGTGATGAGAGATAAATCTTGCTCCATTCCCTAAGGAAAATGCCCCACCAAATTCATCATAATGATCATTAATTGACCAATATAGAAAGCTCAATCCACTAACCTAACTACCAACCAATGAAAATGTAGGTTAGCATCTAAACCATATAATTAATGCTAATAGAGTGGGTTAGCTTCATAACCCCCTCACCTATTCCATCGACCATAATAAATGGAAATAAATAAAATACCATAATAAACCATCTAATCAAGTTGATTTAAAACAAAATATTTTAATTATTTAAACCATGTTTAATAGTTAATGTCAATGCCACCACAAATATAATCAAGCCACAAAACATTCAACACACCACCTTAAGATATAAGGTTTTTATATAGTCTAAAGGTTAGTCTAAAGGGGTGACAAGGGTAGGTCTAGGTAGGTCTTAGGTAATGAATATGATTAGGTAAGTAATATATATGCAAGTGAACATGAGTGTATAGGATTTTAGACAAAATGAACAGGATGGAGCAAGTCATGGAGGTAGAACAAAAGACTAAAGTTACAATAATAACAATAAATAATGACTTACAACAACAAGGTGAAAGTATAACTATAAACAACAAAATGCAACAAGTACTAATGTCATGATAATGAAAAAATCAATGACCAACAAAGATGTCCAAAATATGGAAAAACATAAAAGAAACAAGTATACTTATCAGACTTATTTGACTATTCAAAATTACATCAGTGCCAGGTGTACCACTACCAACATCTACCTAGATTATAGATAGTACCTACAACCACAAAAAGGATATCAATAGTACCATATCAAAAATTGATCAATAATTATAGATTTATAATAAATTCAACTACAGTAATTAGTCCATGAAATTATAAAGTGTAGAATTAAACATGCAATCTAATACCACTGCAATAAGTACCAACATATAATCCAATTGAAGTAACAGTCAATAGTGAGTTTAACAATAATAATAAAAATATTTTAATAGTATAATAGATTATAAAAAGGCAAGATCATAACATTCTCCCCATTGAAAGGTATCCAAGCCAGTGACTTAGTTAAAAATCCATGCATAATGTTGCTTGAAAGGATGTGCATCTTCCCATGTCGTGCTCCTTTCACTTAGTGGGTCCCATTACAATAAAATCTATTATATATCTCTATTTCATAGCTTAACAATGTGATGGTCTAGGATTCTCATTGGTTCCAATTAGATCTTTTCCTCTTTTGTGACCTATAAATGAGTCCAAACCAAAACATGAGATGGATTAGGTATATACTTTCTTAGCAAAGCAATATGAAATACATTATGAATCCTTAATAGAGAATGAGGAAGATCCAATGGGTAAGAAGTAAGACTAATCTTTTTCATAATGTCAAAATTCCTAACAAATCATGGAACTAACTTGGAATCCTTGCCAAAATTTATAGAACTCTTTTGTTGTCTAAAATAGAAAAAAACATTATCCCCCATGCTAAATTTATGCAAAGTTCTTTTTTAATCAGCATATCTCTTTTGCCGATCTAAAGCTATTTTAAAATTTTGCCTTATTAATTCCATCTAACTATCATATTCAAGCAACAAATCAGGTCCAAAAATAGCTCTATTTTCCAAGTTATCTCAACCAAGATGAGTTATGCACTTATGCCCATACATAGCCTCAAATGGTGCCATATTTATTACATAATGGTATGAATTATTGTATGAAAATTAAATTAAATGGATATAATCTTTCCATTTAGTTTTCTAATCCATAATGTACATGTGCAACATATCTTCAACCACTTGGTTGAGCCTTTCTATTTGTCCATCTTTTTCTAGATGATATGAAGATCTGAAATTTAGCCTTGCTCTAAATCCTACAATAAATGTATTCCAAAAACTTGAAGTGAATAACTTGTCATGGGCTGAAATAATAACTTTAGGTATTATATGAAGTCTAACCACTTCTTTCATGAACATTCTACAAACATGAAAGCATCATCCATTTAGTTTCTAGCAATGAAGTTGCCAAATTTAGTGGCCTTATCAATCACCACAAGGATTGCGGCATGCTCGCTACATGATTTTGGCAGCCCTGCAATAAAATAAAGTGATATTACAACCAAATTATCTCTTAGAATATCATGAGGGTACAACAGCCCTCCTAGATGGAAATGCTCAACTTAAACCCACTGGAATTCCAAGAATATCACTATAAAATGAGTGACATCATGCTTCATTCTAGGCCAAAAATAGAGCCTTTTATTTCATGCATCATCTTTTTAACCCCTAGATGAACATAATAAGGTGTTGTATGCACTTCATTAAGCACAAAATTTCTTAAGTCATCCAAATTAGGTACATAAATTCTTCCTTTATGCATTATAAGGCCATCTATTGAAATATAAAAATTAGCAAATATTTTTGCTATAATCTTGTTAGCCATACCTACTCTTACATCATGGTAGAATTCATCAGTAAGTTATTTTTATAAAACACCACATTTGAAATTTCCTTATAAAATCGACAAGGCAACAAGGTATGTGCATCTATTGAGTGTATCATCCACACAATTCTCCTTGCCTTTGACATATAATATATCCATGTCAAAATTTCTCAAATATTCTATCCACTTGTGCTAGTGTATATTTAAACCATCTTGAGAAAATAAATACTCAAGACTATGGTGATTAAATTTCACCTTTAAAGACTTTCCCAATAGGAATTTTTTCCATTATTTGAGTGCATAAACAATGGCAACAAGGTCCATGTCATGTGTAGGATATTTCTTTTCGTGATCCTTTAATTTTCATGACTTGTAAGCCATAATTTTGCCATCTTAGGTCAAGATGCCTCCATAAACTTCCTTATAAGCAATAGCCCAAACTTCAAAGTTACCAGTTGGGTCTAGAATGATAAGAATAAGAATTTTTATAAGCATCACTTTCATCTTATTAAATGCTTCCTCACATTAAGGGGTCCACACAAATTTATTGTCTTTACACTACAAAGAGGTAATGGGATAGGCCACACTAGAAATTTTTTCAACAAAACATCGATAATAACTAGCCAAATCCATGCACCTGTGTACTTCATGCACATTAGTAGGAGTAGGCCAATCTTGAATAACTTTAAATTTTAAGGGATCAACAACAATACCCTATTTAGAAATAACGTGTCCTAAATAATGAATTTCAAATTCATAAAATGCATATTTGGAGAGTTTTACATATAGATTACACTATCTTGGTCTTTGAAAGACTAGACGAAGGTGCTAATCATGCTCAACCTCATTTTTAAAATAAATGAGAATGTCATCAATAAAAACTAGCACAAACTTATTCAAGGAGTATCTAAATATGTTATTCATAAGATTAATGCAAGCTATAGGTGCATTAGTTAGGCCAAAACGCAAAACTATGAACTCGTAATATCTTTATCGACTTATAAAAGTTGTTTTATGAATGTCTTCTCTCTTGATTCTTAGTTGATGGTAGCTTGATCTCAAATCAATCTTAGAGAAGACTTCAATGCCCTTAATTTGATCAATCAAGTCATCAATCCTAGGCAAAGGATAGAGGTTGTTTATTGTTACCTTATTTAGTAAGTGGTAATCAATGTAAGCCTCAATGTACCATCCTTATTCATAAATACCATCGAAGTATCCCAAGGGGACATCCTTGGTTGGATGCTTCTATTGTCTAAGAGTTCTTGTAGCTAAACTTTTATATCTTAAAGGTTAGCCATATTCATACGATAGGGGGGTTTTAAAGTAGGGGTAAATCCAAGCATGATATCAATGGATAAATATTATTCCTACTTAGGTAGTAAAATAGGTAGTTTCTTAGGAAATATATTCATAAACTCCCTCAAAATAGGAAAATTTATGTGTACTAACTCCTTTCCTTGGGTAATTCTTAGAGTTAGACTACATAAAGCTTGCAATATTTCATAAAATCCCTTCTTTTTTTTAAGGATGAGATTTTTTAAAATCTTGTGGACCCTTGTATGCCTTGAAATTTTCCAATTTGGCCAAGGTAATTGATACGCTACACTTTTTTACTCACACAATCTAGTGTGGCTTGTGTTGACCAAATTTCACTTTTAGGTCAAATTGGGGCACCCCTAGGTAAAAACATGGTTTTATAGATGTTTTTGGGGCCATAATATCTTGTCATGAGGTGTCTCATAGGTCATTTAATTTTTTTCAATGATAGATTAGCCTTAGTCATAAATTTCATTTGCCAACATGTCCTTTTAAGTCATTTTAGGGGGTCAAAAAGGTGTATTTAAAGATTTATATAGGTTTTTAAAAACATTTGAATGTTTTAAAAGATTATTACATTCCCATGTATCCATATAATTCTTAATTAACTAACAAAACTTAAATATGGCAGGTTATGTAGAAGAAAAGGTAGTTTTCTTGAAGGAAAAAAAGAGTTTAGCACTTGTACAACCTCCTTAAGAAGTGTGCCATGTGGAAAATGGTCATTAAATGCCTCTTCAGATTCCCCATACTTAATCACATGATTTTTTTAATTTATAGGTGTCATTTATTTCACAAAACCATTCATCTCTCTTTTTACCCTTATTGGCAAGCAGAAGTGACTTTCAAGTTTTTGTTTGGTACAGACAGCTCAAGATGTTTCAACTAAAATGATTTTGGGAGGTTATTTTAAGCTAAAATATATTAATTCAAATATAATTATTTTTAAAAATTATGGCCTATGCTTTATGAACCATCCTAATGAATTTGACCTTTCAAACCTGCCTGTTAATCTGTGCACCTTATAGGTTTTGCCTTATTTTGGAGGATTCCATACAATACATCTATTGATGAGTTTAATATTATTTTAAATATATATACTCATTATTTACATTATTAATTTAATTATTGGAAAATATCTCATGAGCTTTTTGGTTCAGTTTATAGGTTCATGTCCAAGGTATAATGGCAACCATTTCCACTACTTGTAGAAGGTTATATTCTATGCAAGAGATTAATATGAAAGGAAAATAATGTTTCCAATGTTTCAATATCATATGTTTCCTTCCATGTTTTGGTATCATATATCCATGCTTTGATCAAACACACATGTCTTAATCACACCAAATAGTCATATTAGATACCCTACATGTTTTGTTCAAATGTCTACAAGTGTTTTTAACATTGAAATGGATGTTTTGAAATGGTATTAATGTATATTTGGTGTAAATAATGTAATTTAAGGTTTGAACTTGAGTTTGAGTTGATTTTTATACCTTTCATCCACACTTTTGCTTTATTTTATACTCACTGCCCATATATATAGCCAATACCAACCTACAGGTGGTCCTTGATAGTTAGTTGAGGCATCACATTAGGAAAATGAAGTATGATGAGATCCCATTTAAATTCATATCATTTTAAAAACTTAAGTTATACATGTTAGAGGCATAAAATGGGTGGAAGGAGATGTAAGCCATCTTTAGGCATAAGATAGCACTGTTCAGGCCCATCTTCCCCAAAAGGACAAAATAGAGGTGTAGGACATTTTTGGAGTTTCCCATACAAGGTTTCTTTGAAATACAAAACCTCAAAGTATGTTTTTATTAAATATTCCATATAGGTCTATTATTTTTCAAAATAAGGGAGGTATTTGAATTGAGGAGAATGGTTTTCAAGAGCCCCCAAGTTGCTAATTTATGAATGTTTACAGTCAGTGTTATCTATAGGGTTTGATCCAAAATGGACATTTATCCACTCAAGGCTGTACAATGTCCTATGCACTATTTTTGAATTATTTAAATGGATAAAAATTGTAATCATTATTTAAGTAACCTTCAAAAAGGGGATATGCATTGTGTTTTACTACTAAACCATTCTTAGTCTATACAAGTAATCCCAACATGTACCTACAGTTAGGAATGTAGATAGGGGGCTGATATAGGTGTTTCAATGTTATTTTAATACACTCAAAATTAATTAAAGTGTAAAGGAATGGTGTCTTACCTCATGTTTCATGGAATAACTTTACACATCCTAACCAGGCTAAACTAAAGCTAATGCTCACCTACAAGAAGAGACTAAAGGGTAAGGTGTCACAGTCAAGCTAGTGACCCTAGATTTGATGATAAAATGATGTTCTAATACTTTAAAAGGTGACTAATATTTCAAAGAACTACAAAATTACCATAAAAATTCAAGGATAGTATTTTAACATCATAGACAATCTAAATGAAAGCAAATGGCACCTACATCAAGTCCTACAAACATATGTCTTAGTTAATAGGCAAGAAGAGATTTAGTTTTGAGGCTCAAATGCTTATGAAGAGGATGAGCATAAAATTTGATTATCTATAGGATATTAGAGTGACATAAATATAAAATAGGGTCTTGAAGGTGGTTTTCCCATACGTAAAATATACAATTACACCTATAGGTGTCTCGTCTAAACATGTATCTCAGTCAACAACCCATCAAATTGAGAAACAAGGCTTGTGCGAGGTGTTTGATAGAATTGGAGTGAAAAGTGAGTTGGTAGTACTTCAATAATGGTTTTAATAGTATCATTATACCTTTAAGTATCATGAATAGAGTCCAAATGAGATAATATGCACCTACAAGGTTGAAGAAGTAGGGTTTCTCAGTCCTCTAAGGGAAAACATAGTTTTGTAAATTCAAACTATAGGTACAGATAATGTAAGTTTAACATGATGTATTAGGCCTTGAAACCTTCATAATGATATCCATGACATAATTAGATCCTCATATAATGTAAATCAAGCAAAGGAACAACCCTGACCATGCATCATACAATCATAGTCAAAACCCTACATAGTCTTTTCCCTAAGAGTCTGTCTTAGTTTTTGGGAAGTTTGGAGGGTCATATGAGATGAAAAGAATCTGAATTTTTGTCCATAGGGTCATTTATATATTTATAAACTCATATAGTTATTTTTTTCCCAAATAAATAGCAGAAGTACCCCTATTTTATCTCAAATAAGGGGTGTTTTCCCCGTGCACAAACCCTGGCAGTCTTAAGGAGGGTGGCAAAAGGATGAGTTGGGACATATATAAACCTTTATATAAGGTTTATGGAGTTGGAATAAATCTAATTAATAATTATAAATACCTCAATTAAGGAGGAAACCAAGAAATATTGTCTATATGGTCAAGGTTGTAGTCAACCCTACTAGGCATGTTTAGGCCTAAAGTCCAAATAAGAGACCAATGTTACTTTTGGAATTAGACATGCATTTAAAATTGTTATATAATGTTTTAGTATGTAATTTTATGTGAATAAATACCTAACACAAAGAGGTAACCAAGAAATATTATCTATATGGTCAAGGTTGTAGTCAACCTTACTGGGCATGTTTAGGCCTTAAGTCCAAATAAGAAACCAATGTTACTTTTGGCCTTATACATGAATTTAAAATTGTTATATAATGTTTTGGGATTGAATTTTATGTTTTTTATATATTTTTATATATGGGAAGAATCAAAAATCCATTTTTAACTTTAATATAACTCAAGCCTATTAGACATGGCTAAGCCTAATGCCTAAATAAGGAATCATATTCAATTATAACATAAATTAGGCATATCAATGGATTGGATCATGTTTTTAGGGTCACTATAGAGGTTTATGATCTTTTTATTTTTATAAAAAACACAATAAGTCCATTTTTGAGCCAAAAGACAACTCAAACTTGCAAGAAAGAGGAAAAAGAGCTCAATAGGTCAAGTTTCAACAATCATATATTTCATGATGCCTTTCACAGGAATATGAAAAGATTGGGGATGTTAAGGAGGGTCTTTAAAAATTATTTTATTTAATTTTTTTGTAAATTAGATGTCATTATTTTATGAACAAATCTTAAGAGGGAAAATAGGCATAAAACCCTTGTTAAACCCTTGTAGAGACCCGATGATGGAAATGGAGATAGAAATCTGATCTGATGGCATAGTTTTCTCATGGAACATATTATAAATTTTAGAGGAGTCACTAAATATCCCTAAAATTCCAAATATTTTTATGGACTTATATGGATGGGGTGATAAACAAGTTATTTTTTATCCATTTTTGTGTTATGTAGGCTATAGGAGGAGTTTGAACATGAAACCAACTTTGGGGGGAATATATATAATTTTAATAACTATCCATATTAATTTCATTATTCATAAAAAATCCTAAGTGTTATAACAATATCTCTCATTTTAGCCAATCAAAATTGGCCTATTGGACAAGCTAGTGAGAAGAGTGGAAAACTTCAAGTGAGCTCATTTTAAGGTGTCCCTGATGCTTCTAAATCCATGGACGGTATTGAAACTAGTAATACACTCCCTACCATGGATTTTAATAGGAAAATTATGCCAATTTGGAGGCCAAGTGTTTAGGTTGTATAAAAGAAGAGGTTTTTAGATTGTAGATGATGATTGCTCATTTCCATGTGATTCTAGGTGACCAGGCCTACAATAAATACATGAAGAGTCATGCCTAATGTCCTTAAACTTAATCCCAATCCTTTACCTAGTCCTAATCAGTTATGAGGTATTCAAATAGGGCCAATCATGAAGGCAATATTTTTGAGCCAACAAGGGGAGTTTCATGTCACTTTTCATGAAGTTTATGCCTTGAATTGACACTTATACTTATTATCCTTGCATGGTTCATCCCACATAATCTTATCATGCACAATTAACTCCTTTTATCAGCTTTACAAGTGTCCTTGTGACCCTTGGATTTCTCTCTTTTCCTCTCTCTCTCTCATGTTTTATAAGAACTAGCCATTTTGGCCATTGTATGGATGGTCCACCTGAGTATGGAAAATCCCTAATCATTTGTATACCTTTTTATAAATAATAAAACTAATTTTTACCTCTTCTATGACTATTTTTAGTGTGTTCATTTGGAATGTTTTATTTTGCATAAGTGAAGACTATGGATTCCTTAGCATGTTTTCTCATTATTTCATCCTATTTACAATTGTGAAGTTTCTTATTGCTAGGTATATGAAGTGTTTTAGGATATTTCAAGAATTGAGTGAGATATTATTTTCATTAGTGACTTCATAGACCTCTTATCTGGTCCTCCTAGATTTTCACATTGATTTATAACCTGACAATGTAACATTGATGTGAGAAGATGAATATTGGAGAAGTGTATGTTTAGTTTGTCCTTTGATTTCAAGTGTAACATGCATATGGTTTGATGTCATCATTTTATTTTGTGTATCACCTCCCTTAGGCTAGTTTTATTTCATTTATCCTTCTCCTTTTTCACTCCCCGCAAGTTTAGTTGTAGTTACAATCCAAAGTGGTACATCAAGGGAGCTAGCCCTATCTATGGATTCACCCCATTATTTAGGATACCCATAATCCTAGAGGATATTCCTTTGTGCCACTTGGATGAGGAGAGATTTTACATCTCCTCAAAGTGTTAAAATCCAAGTGACAACAATTTTTGGCATGCCTAGTTGGACTCTTTGTCTAAGAAGTTGAGAGATTTTTGGTGTTGTCTCTCAACAATTAGCCTTTGGAGGCATCTATTCAAGCATCAATGGTGACTCTAAAGATATATCAGCTGGTAAAACATCCCAAGTTATCTTTTGAATATTTTTTTTCATTTTTTTCTTCCTTTTAATGAAGTTTCATGGCTGAATTTGGTGTGGAGTTTTGTTCTCTACAAGTTGGTGAGACATTGGAAACTTGTGTCATTCCCTATCAATATGAAAAAATCCTTGGTCAATCTTGTCATGATCATTATCATCCTCAATATGAATTTAATCACCTCCATTATGATCCTCTTTAGTCCATGCATGAATTATATCAGTCCTACAGTCAGCCTTCTCCATGTCTTGCTCCTAGTCAACCTATCCACTCCTCAAGCCAACTCATTTCCACCTTTAAGAAGACACTCTTGGGATATGAAAGGTATATGTTGGATCTTGATACTCAAATTTTATGTGGTTTATATATTCCTAGTAATCTTATTCATAGGGTGAGAGAAGCATTAGAGTTGATCAAAAGAGAGTGGGTACTTATTGAGAGAGCCAATTCGCAAAGGTTGATAAGTTAGATGCTTGATGTGAGTGGTCTAGTTTCTTTTTTAGAGGATAGGATAGGAGTTAATGAAATTCAACCTCACCATGCCTATCATCCTTCATATCTACTTCCTTAAGTATCCTATCAGCCATATATGACCCCTACTCATGAACCAAATCAAAGATATCAAAGTCATCCTTTTCCCAATTAGGTGGAGGATAGATTTGAAAGGAAAAATCTTGTGTTTGAAGCTAATATTGATAGGAAAATTAAGTTGGATAATATTAATTTGTAATAGTCCATGTTATAATCCAAATAATTAGAGTTCAATCCCTTATTACCCTATCATATTGTATCCCCACCACCTTAAAAAGAGACATTTAATCCTAACATCCTAAGTTGTAATAAGATAGTAGAGTCTTGGGGAAAGAAATAAAAGTCTTGACAAAAAGTGTAAAGTTGAGATGACTATTGATCCTATACAATCTCCTCATACCATTCATCAATAAAAGGCTTCTAATACTAACATCTTAAGATGGAGTAAGATAGTGGAATCATGGGGAAAGAAAGAAGATAGAAACATTGTCAAGGAGTGTGAAAAGGAGAATGGAGTTGATCCTTTACAAGTTCCTCCTACCTTTCCTTAAGAAACTTCTTGTGTCCCATGTCAGACCATATGTATTCCTTATGCACATGGTGATTCCTATGAAATTCAATATAAATTTTTTTGAGAAAACCTATCCAAGAAAATTGAGGAGTTAAGAGTCAAAGATGAGGTTGATAAATCAAGGTGTGATGGCAGGTTTAAACCTAAAAGAAAATCCTATTCCTAAACACACCCCATCCACCCTTCCTCAAGAGATTACTCAAGATAAATTATATGTGAATGAAGTGGTTGTCAAATGGAAGGAAGAAAATCAATTTTTTTAATCCCAAGATTCAAAATTATCAATTACACACTATTTTTGAGTTTTAAGTGTCATTTATTACTCAAAACCATTCATCTATCTTTTCACCCTTCTTAGCAAGCAAAAGTGACTTTCAGGTTTTTGCTTGGTACGGATAGCTTAGGATGTTTCAAGGAAGATGATTTTGGTAGTTTGTTTTACAGTCATATTAATTAATTTACATATAAATATTTTTAAAATTGGTGGCATGCGATTCATGAACCATCCTCATGAAGTTGACCTTTCAACCCTGCCATCTAATCTGTGCACCCTGTAGGTTTTACCTTATTTTTGAGGATTCTGTACAATCCAAATACTAAGATGAGTTAAATATAGTTTTAAATATCTATAATAATTTTTTAAATTCTTAATTTCATTATTATAAAATATATCATGAGTTTTTTGGTTCATTTCACAGGTTGATGTCCTAGGTGCAATGGAAGCCATTTCCACTACTTGCATAAATTTATATTCTTTGAAAGAGATTAATATGAAAGTTAAATTATTTTTCCCATGTTAAAATATAATAAGGACCAAATCATTCCATTTTTTGGTCTCATAGATCCATGATTTGATCAAACACACATGTCTTGATCATAGCAAGCATTCATATTATATACCATGCCTATTTTGTTCAAATATCTATAAGTGTTTTTAACATTGAAAGGGACATTTGGAAATCATATTAAGGTATATTTGTTGGAAATAATGTAATTTAATTTTTTACCTTGATTTTGATTTGATTTTGAGACCTTGCATCCACACTTTTGCTTCATTTCATACTCACTACCCACATATACAACCAATAGCCACCTATAGGTGGTCCTTGATAGTCAGTTGAGGCATCATGTTAGGAAACTAAAGTATGATGAGATCCACTTTCAAGTCTTATCATGTGACAAACTCAATTCAGACATGTTGGAGGCATCAAATGGGTGGAAGGAGATGTAAGCCATCTTTAGGCATAGGGGGCACTGTTTAGGTCCATCTTCCCCAAAAGGACAAAACAGAGGTCCAAAACCTTTTTTGGAGTTTCCCATACAAGGTTTATTTTAAATATAAGACCTAAAAGTATGTTCATCTTCAATATTCCATATATGTATATTAATTTTCAAAATAAGGGAGGTTTTCTAATTGAGGAGAATGGTTTTCAAGATCCCCCATGTTGCTAATTTATAACCGTTTACAGTCAATGTTATCTATAGGGTTTGATCCAAAATGGACCTTTATCCACTCAAGGTTTCATAATGGTATATTAAATATGTTTGAATGATTAAATTTTTTTTAAATGGAAATCATTATTTAAGGAACCATCCAAAAGGGGATATGCATTGTGTTTTGCTTACTAAAATATTCTCAGTCCATACAAGTAATCCCAACATGCACCTATAATTGCGAATGTAGATAGGGGGTTGATATAGGTGTTTAGATAATGTTTAAGTACACTAAAAATTAATTAAAGTGTAAATGAATGGTTTATTGTCTCATTTTTCATGGAATACCTTTACACATCCTAACCTGGTTGAAAAGCTAATGATCACCTATAGGTAGAGACTAAAGGGCAAGGTATCACATTCAAGCTAGTGACCCTAGATTTGATGCTAAAATGATGTTATAAGGATTTAAAAGGTGATTTATAGTATTAAAAACTACCAAATTACCATAAAACTTTAATGATAGTCTTTTAACATCATAGACAAGCTAAATGGAAGCAAATTGTACCTACAATAAGTCTTACAAACATATGTCTCAGTTAGTAGGTAAGAAGAGATTCAATATTGAGGCTCAAATGCTTATGAAGAGGATGAGTATAAAATTTGATCCCCACTAGGATATTCAAGTGACATAAAGATAAAATAGGGTCTTGAATATGGTTTTATCATACCTAAACTATACAATAACAACTATAGGTGTCTCGTCCAAACATGTATCTTAGTCAACAACCCATCAAATTGAAAAATAAGGCTTGTATGAGGTGTTTGATAGAATTGGAGTGATAAGTGAGTTTTTAGTACTTAAATAATGGTTTTAATAGTATAATTATACATTTAAGAATCCATAACATGGTCTAAATGAGACAATATGCACCAACATGGTTGAAGGAGCAAGGTGTCTTAGTCCTCTAAGGGAAAGCATAGTTTGGTAAATTCAAACTACAGGTAAGGCTAATGGAAGTTTAACATGATGGATAATGACTTGACACATTAATAATTATATCCATGGCCTAATTATTTCCAAATATCATGGAAATAAATCAAAGGAACAACCTTGACCATGCATCATACAGTCATAGTAAAAACCCTGCACAGTCTTTTCCCTAAGAGTATGTCTTGGTTTTTGGAAAGTTTGGAGGATCATATGAGATGAACATGACCTGAATTTTTTTTAGATATGGTCATTTAAATATATATAATCTCATACAATTATTTTTTTCCTATAAAAATTAGGGAAATACCCCTTATTTTGTCTGAGATAGGTGGTACTTTCCCTATGCATGAACCCTGATAGTCTTAAAGAGGGTGACAAAAGGATGATTTGGGACCTATATAAACCTTTCAATAATGTGTATGTAGTTATAATACATCCATGTAATAATTATAAATACCTCACATAAGGAGGGAATCCATCAATATTGTCTAGATGGTCAAGGTTGCAGTCAACCATACTAGGCATGTTTAGACCTAAAGTCCAAATAAGAGACCAATGTTACTTTTAGCCTTAGACATGCATATAAAATTGTTATATCATTTTTTTTATGGATTTTGATTATTTTTAGCTATTTTTATATATGGGAACCATCAAAATGCCATTTTGAGCTTCAAGATAACTCAGCCCTGTTATACACGGTTAAGCCTAATGCCTAAACAAGGAATCATCTTAAATTCTAACATAATATACACATATAAATGGATTGGATCATGTCTTAAGGGTAACTATAGAGGTGTATGATAATTTTATTTTTAGACAAAATAAAATAAGACCATTTTTTAGCCAAAATACAAATGAGACTTGTAGGAAAGAGGAAAAAGAGCTTGACATGTCACATTTCAACACTCATATCTTTCATGATGCCTTGCATGGGAATATGAAAATATTATGAATGTTAAAGAGGGTCTTTAAAAATTATTTTATGGAATTGGTTCACAAATTTGATGTCAAAATTTTATGAACAAATCTTAAGAGGGCAAACAGACCTAAAACCCTTGTTAAACCCTTGCAAAGACCTAATGATGGAAATAGAGTTGTAAAGCTGATATAATGGGATATTTTTCTCATGTAACCTATTTGAAATTTCATAGTAATCACTCAATCTCCCTTAAATTCCAACTATTTATATGGACTTGTATGGATGGGGTGAGAAATAAGCTATGTTTGACCATTTTTTTTGTTGTGTAGGCTACAAGAGAAGTTTGAACATGAGACCAACTTTGTGGGAAAGATATATAATTTTAATAAATATAAATATTAATTTAATTCTTTATAAAAACTCCTAAGGGTTCTAAAAATAGCACTCATTTCATCCAGTCAAAACTAGCCTATTGGATAAGCTAGTGAGAAGTGTGGAAAACTTCAATTGAGCTCATTTTAAGGTGTCCCTGATGCTTCTAGATCCATTTAGGGTCTTAAAAATTGTCATTCACTCCTCATGTATTTTCATGGTAAAATTATGCCAATTTGGAAGCCAAGTGTGTAGGGTGCATGAAGGAAGAGTTTTCTAGATTATAAATGATGATTGCTCATTTTCAAGTGATTCTAGGTGACAAAGAATGAAAAAAAAACATGGAAATGCATGCATGATGTCTTTAAACTTCATCCCAATCATCAGACCTAGTATTAATTAGTTATGAGTCTTTCAAACAAGGCCAATTAAGAAGGCAATTTTTCTGAGCCAACAAAGGGAGTTTCATGCCACTTTTCATGAAGGTCATACCTTCAATTGACACTTTTACTTCTTGGAATTGCAAGGTTCATCCCATATACTCTTATCATGTAAAATTAACTCCTTAGATAATCTTTACAAGTGTCCTTGTGACCATTTGATTTCTCTCTCTCTCTCTCTCTCTCTCTCTCTCTCTCTCTCTCTCTCTCTCTCTCTCTCTCTCTCTCTCTCTCTCTCTCTCTCTCTCTCTCTCTCTCTCTCTCTCTCTCTCTCTCTCTCCTCTCTCTCATCTCTCCTCTCCTCTCTCTCCTCTCTCTCTCAAGTTATATAATAATTAGCCATTTTGGCCATTGTATGGATGTTCCACCTGAGTATGTAAAATAATTTCTAATTTTTATACCTTTTGATCAATAAGAAAACTTAGTTTTACCTCTTCCATGACTGTTATTAGTGTGTTCATTTGGAATTTTTTATTTTTCATAAGTGAAGAGTATGGATTCCTTAGCATGTTTTGTCATTCTTTCATCCTATTTATAGTTGGAAATATTCTTCTTACAGGGCATGTGAAGTGTTTTATGAGATGTCAAGGATTGAGTGAGTTAGTATTTTCATTAGTGCCTTTATATGCCTCTTGTCTGGTCCTCCTAGCTTTGCATATTCTTCCATAACCTCACAATGTAACATTGATGTGAGAAGATGAAGATTGGAGAAGTGTATGTTTAGTTTGTCCTTTGATTTTAAGTGTAAGATGAATATGGTTAGATTTCATAATGTTATTTGGTGTTTCACCTCCCTTATGTTAGTTTTATTTTACTTATCCTTCTATTCCCCCCCCCAAGTTTAGTTGTAGTTAAAATCCAAAGTGGTACATCAAGGGAGCTATCCCTATATAGAGATTCACCTCATTCCTTAGGATACCCAAAAGCCTAGAGGTGATTCTAATGTGCCACTTGGATGAGGAGAGATTTACCATCTCCTCAAAGGGTATAAATCTAAGTGATAATAGCTTCATGTTTAGGTAGCCAATCCATCTCAAGGATGAGATCATAAGACCCTAAATACATAATAAAAAGGTTCATATTGGTTTTAAAAACACTAAAATCAAGTTCCACTTACTCCAAGCAATCAAGAATAGGCACTTTCTTACCAATACCAAACTCAACCTCCCAACCTTCTCCTATTAAGATGGGTTCAATTTTACATTGCCTTGCAGTAAAAGGTGAAATAAATCAATCTATTACACCTGAATCAACCAAGATAGTCAAGGGAATCCCATTAATTGTACCTATGGTTTCAATTGGAGTGGCTTGAAAATCAACATTGATTATCAACAGTAGCATATACCCTATGATTTGATGCTAGGCATGATTTCAATTTATGATAGTCCTTTTTATAGTGGTTGGAACCACATTCGTAACAAATAATAGGTCTAGAAGATGCCACTAGAATAGTATTTGAACCCATGACAAGTCCATGTTGGTTAATTTGATGTTGTTATTTCTTGTAAGAACTATATTTAGAGGATCCATGGGACTTTAAATTTATGTTCTAATTAGAAAACTTACTAAAAATTTTATTGCCACCAAGAAATATGTAGTTATGATCTGATTTACAAAAGTTATTGTTAATGGGAGAAAGGCTTTTTTATTTTAGACTATTCTGTGCTTGTCCTAAATTCTTATCTTGCCTTTTGGTATGACTTTTCTTTTTATTTAGCTTTGTAGGTTGATTTAGTTTCTACAACCAAAGTCATTGGGTTCATCATACTTAAATCATGCCTCAGTATTTTCTTGAGCCCAAGTTTGAACTTGGTAATATTGGTTTCTTCATCATGCATGTAGTTCACATGACGTAACAAATTCAGAAAAAAATTCATACTCAGTGATAAACATGCTTTCTTACTTCAAAAGCTAAAAATTACTGATTTTATACTCTTTATAATTTGTGTTTAGGTATATTTTACAAAACTAAGTCTCAAAAATAGACCAAGATAGGTTCAAGGGCTGATATCCTTCAATGGCATAAAGGTGATTCAACCATAAAATTGTAAGACCAACTAGTTGATAGGCTACCACCCTAGCTTTCACATTCAATGGAATATTATGTAAATTGAAATTTTTTATAAGTCTACTATCCATGCATTGGTTGCATCACCTGATTCCTCACCCAAAAAGGTAGGTGATGGAAGCTTCTTCAATTCTTTGATGATTGGGTCAACTATGTTTAAAGGTATTACTTGAATCACAGGTTCTTCTACTTAACCCATTTCTAATCTAGGTACTTCCTATTAGGATATCATTTAATACTGATCAATCTTTGTTCTTGGTTATCAATCTTTCCTTGCAAGGTATTAAGTTTTGTCAAGATTCCACTAAGGATATCCTCATGATTATTGGTTGGATTCCTATTGACTGCTTCAACATCAGGTATCTCGATATTATTGTTAGCATTATTCATAGGTAACTCTTCTTAGTTATGAATGAGGACATAACCATGATGACCCCTTCCTCATCCTCTACCTCTGCCCCTAGCTGGGTTGAAATTAAAAGGGTTCCCACAAATTTTTCCATTACTTGATCCCATTTTAATCATCCTGAGAATATCAAGTGATAACTCAGTAGATTACAAAATTATAAGAAGAAAAATCATTCTCAAAATTTCTTAGAGTAGATAATTTCTCTGATACCAAATGAAAAAACCCCAAAAAAATTAGAACTATATTATTGTCTAAATTTTTTGATGCATTTTAGACCTTATTACCTTACTTGCTAACATAAGTGATAAACATTCAGTGCACTCACATATGCACAATTGGAATCAAAGGATGTGAACTAAGATAATTAGCTAGAGGTGAATACATATAAAAGGTGATATAAGTAAGCATGTTAATTTAATATATGTCTTAGGGGGTTTGGGTCATATTATTGTATGCATACATAGATAGAACCCAAGCACCATATGTGACACTCATTCTTCTACAAAGGACCATTTCTAGGTCCTTAATCCTAGGTAAATACCTCACTCTCCAAAGTGGGTTTCAGTCCTACTTAAGGATGGTTAAGTTTAAGAATTAGTTTAACTAAGAAGGATAAATCTAACATCTTAGGTTATTTTTTAGGTTAACATAAGTTTATGTTAAAAGTACACGTTACCAACCTTATGGTTAAACATAATCAGTAACTAGTAATCAATTCAACACATGCAGATTTGTAATCATTCATGCAACATAAAATATTGTTTCATAAAGAGAAAAAAACTAAAAACCTAAGATTTCATAGTGCTACTAGCCAAGGTCATAAATGCCTCATGGACTTTAAGGTCACTTCACTATTATTTAAATAAATCACACATCATTCATTTACTAAAGATGGATGCCATTATTTAGAATAATGATTAATGATATAGTTATGACCAGTATCATTATTCATCAAATATCCTAAATTTAGTTTATAAATGAATCTATCTAATGACATTATATTGGCAAGCCAATGTGACATTATAAAATAAGAGAGATCAATACATCATTCATCTAAGGTATCCAATCAATTAGTCTCGAATTATTTATTTATTTCAAGTGAAGGGATCTATGTATTAATCTAATAGTTAAGGCATTTTCAGATCACTATAGATTAAAGGAATCATTTATTTTTATACAATGTTCCATTATTATATATGTAACACATATATAGTGAACCATTGCATTTCATAATTAAGATCATATTTAAATAATCTAGAAGAGAACATCAAGTGAATCACATACAATAGAATATAACACAATCATATGCAAATAGAATTCTATTAGGTTTCAAATTGAGTGAAACCCAAATTAAATATTCCTTTTAAGTAACTCTGACAATCTTTTTATTGGGCAAGCCAAGGGTAGAAAGGATAGTATGTTCAACTATCAGAAGGGAAAGTTAAAGCACATAAATCCCAAGTAAAATAAATTGACAAGCATGTAGGTTTTATTTGTATAATTATGCAACATCAAATGAAGTATAAACATTATATAACTTGATTATTTCCTCCAATTGATTCATAATGGTGATAATATTAATTAATTTAAGATATTAAACTTCACTTTATTACACAAATATTCTATGCATAAATATTATCCCTGCTTATGAATCATCATGATTAAGTAAAGGAGTTGAATTATCTTTCAATTCACTTCATATTTAATGTAAGAATGAAGGTAATAAATTTTTATATCTGATATATGCATCATACATACCTTACACACAACCATATATGTTTGAAATGAGAGTTATAAGGAAGGATTCTAGTTTGTTTCCACATGTACCAACAACCAATAATTTGAATAGTTTATGCATAGCTGAAAATGATTAAAAATTCCATATATATGCATCTATGTAATTGGATTCACCATATATAATGTGATAAACCAAAGGTAACTATTAAACTTAGTTTTCATCCTTAAATTTAAGAATAATTCCACTGATTTTAAAAATATTCGTTATGACTATGAACCTTATAACAAATTTAAACAATTTAATAAGACAATAAGAAATACATTCCAAAATGGAATCTAATAACACATCTATGAATATAAAAAGAATAATTATAATAATATCAAAGTGAATGTATAGTCAATATATAACCTAATTGAGACCAATCTAATTATCATGTGGTTGGAATTAAACATAGTCACACTTAGAAACATTGTGCATAACACACACTTGAATCATACAATATAAAGAAAATGCAGCTACCCTGTAAAACCTAAACTGATCTTTAGGGTCTTTACATGAAGATAATAACATGATTTTATAAAATCCAAACATTCTAATAGAAGTTATCCACATTATTCCACATAATCACACACACACACACACACACACACACACACACACACACACACACACACACACACACACACACACAATCAGATTCAACCAACTAAGTCCACATAGAAACACAAATTTACACAGAGTAAAGCCACACAACTTTCACAAATAGGTATAATGACATATATTCCCAACAATCCATAGAAACCACTGACCATTGTTTAACACAAAATAGATAAACCCTATGTGGTATCAAATTATTAAACCAACAAAATCACTTCCATGCACCCAGGGTCAAGAACACTCAAGATTTAATAGAAATCAATGGATTCAAAATGATAAAACAACCACATAGACCTATATTATCCATTTTAAATTTTATATATAAATACGAACATCAATTATATTTAATCCTTGAGTTTTTGTGTATGCATCTAAAATTCCTAATACTTTTGGTTACATATGCAGCCTTTTATTTATTTAATTTCCAATTTTACATAGTAAAACAAATAACTAGGTGAAATATAACTTACCCAAAATTGTAGAGAGAAACTCACAAGCCAATAATATAGAAACCAAAATATCTAATCTTTTCAAGTAAGTTATGTGTCTAAAAATCCATCATGACCACCATAAAAAAACTAGTGAAAATCCTATTGTTATCCCTATTTTTCTTCTAGCTTCCTAACCCCATCAACTCTTCCCAATCACTGTCCAACTACCCATTCCATCCATTTATTTCCCCATACACATTAAATATTCACATTGGATGTGAGGAGAGATAAATCCTCCTCCATTCCCCAAAGTAAATCCTCTACCAAATTCACCATAACGATCATTAATTGATAAATATGGAAAGCTCAGTCCACTAACCCAACCTTTAACCAATGAAAATGTAGGGCAGCATCTAAACCATATAAATAATGCTAATAGAGTAGATTAGAATCATAACCCCCATAGTCTATCCCACTGACCATAATAAACCATTGACTTAAGTCAATTTAAAACATTTTTTTTAATCAATTAAACCATGTTTAAAATTTAATGTCAATGCCACCACAAACATAACCTAGCCACAAAACATTTAATCCACCACATTAGGATATAAAGTTTTTATATAGTCTAAGGTTTAATCCAAGGGGGTGAAAAGGATAGGTGTAGGTAGGTCTTAGGCAATGCATCTAATTAGGAAAGTAAAATCTATGCAAGCAAATAAAAATGAATAGGAGTTTGCTTAGAAGGAGTAGGTTGGAGTAAGTCATAGAGGTAGAATAAAAGACTATGGCCAAAATAATAATATTAAATAATTACTTACGATAATAAGGTGAAATTACAAGAACAAACAAAAAAATTGAAAAAGTACTAATGTCATGATAATGACAAACTCAATGACCATCCAAGATGTCCAAAAGATGAAAAAACATTATGAAAATAAGAATACCTATCGAACTTGTCTGATTGCTTAGAATTCTTTTGTATTGGGTATACTACTACCAACATATTCCTAGCTCATATATAGTACCGACAACCACCAAAATTACATTGATAACACCATACCAAAAATTGATAAAGAATTATAGATTCATAATAAATTCATATGCAGTAATTAGTCCATGAAATTATTAAGTGTGGAATTAAACATGTAGTCCAATACCACTACAACAAATACCAACATATAGTCCAACTTAAGTAATAACCAATAGTCAGTTTAACAACAATAATAAAAATGTTTTTATAATATAACAAGCTATAAAAATATAGTATCATAACACATTAGCAAGAAAAGAAGCATTCAGCCAGATTTTCTTCATAATATAATTCATATTATCACCGATAAATTTAGTTTCTTTAAATAAAATCATTTAAGGGTAATGAGATTTCACCATTATACTAATTTCATTATGTTTTGAGGGGCATCCTTTAATCCCCTTAATATTCTAATAAATACACTTCATGATTAACTACATTTATACATTTGGTATATCTCCTTTACATTTCCCTATGCCACAAATTTTTCACCCTCCATCTGAATGTGAAGTGACATGGATTTTCTACCCACTTTCTAATTAGAGTCTAGATTTAGCATATTTCTGGAGGATTGGTTTATTCCTTTGGGCTCTAGAAGATAAGGAAACTTTGGAGTTTTAGATTATAGGACCAAATCCTACAAAGGATGTTCCTCCTTTTGTGAGAGAAAGTTTTAACATTAAGGGTTAGATATTTCTAATTTATATTTTTTTATGTGTCTAGTAGATTCCATATGATTAACTCCATTATATTTAGTAGTAATATTATTCAATGGATTAGGAAGGTGACCATCATAGTCATCATTATTATCTTTAGGAAATTGAGTTTCAAGTATCTTTATTTCCATTCAAAGGGATCCCTCTACATGGGATTCATCATCAACCATAGTAGAAAATTTATTGTCATAAGGTAGTAGCTTGGTGTAGGGGTTATTGGTTTTAATGATATGTTTCCTTTTGGGCTCTTTAAATCCATATTGATTTGAGGCTCCCATTAATCTATTAGGTGAAATGAATTTATAATATTTACCCAAATGCCCATATTCATGGTAGAGTTTACGTCTAAAGGAGATATTTTCATAGTCAACATCTTATTTCTAGACCCCATCTCCAAATTCTAGGGTAACCTTTTTGGGCAATGACTTATCTATATTTACCAATAAATAGATTCTTACATAAATGTTATTTTTAAACCTAACAGTGTTGTCCATTATAAGCATGTGTGTTCCAAGTTTATTACTAACTATAGTTAGGATAGAAAGAGTTTAGAACTTAGTAAGTAATATAAATATATTGACCAAGATAGGAATGATCGAAGGGAGAACTTACACTACTCAAAATAGGGTATGTCATGGTTTCATAAATAGTCCTCATCCCAAAAACCATAGTCCACCTTGAAAAATCTTCTCCCTGTCTTCCTTAGATACAAAGGAAACTAAAATATATTCATTAGGATAGACTAAAATCTAAATCTCTCCATTGATGTTCCACTGCTTACTTGCCCAAGCTTTGAAGTTTTGTAGAGAGGGTTGTTATCCCATGAACTGGCCTATCAACATTCTCATTTCTAATTATTTAATATTATTATATACTTTAGATTTATAGAGATGGAATATCATAAATCCATTTATATCCTTCATACATCTTAAGGCTACATCTTCCATCTTCTTAGGGTCAACATTGGGAATTGCAATGGTTAGTGGTATAAACTAATACCTTCATTCACAATAGTGGGTTTATATTGCTTCTAGATATCTTTTTCAAAATTGAGTTTCCTAGGGTTTGCCTCTATCCTATCATCTGTCCAACCTATAATAACATATATTAGATGTTTCTCTATATATTTTCATTATTATTACCCAATATGTCTTTTTTTAAATCTAAAATGACTTGACATCAAGAGGAATCATGTGTTATACATTGTGTCAAATATTAAACTTTAAGGAATATTCTATTACATTCTTCACACCCACTTGAGGGGTGCATTATGGATCTTATTTTAGAACCCAACTCTTAGTAATAATATAGTGAGATTAATGATCAAATATTTATATAATATCTTCATGATCATACAAAAAATATTGATGCACTCATATATGTTTCTATATATGAAAAAAATAAAGGTAGTATTTCCAATGTTTCTACTTCTACCATTGTGTTCATTCTTATTTCTACACCTATATAATCATCCTTTATTTTGGTCACATAACATTTTATCCAAAATGTCTCTATGACTATACCTATTCGTGTTAATTAAAATCATCTAATTACCTCTCAAAATTATACTCTCGAGTGTGGTATTCTTACATTACAAGCTAATCTATTTAAATTGATCACAATATCTATCATATTATTCCCTATATGGACTCATGTTATTTATTATATAAACCTTTGGCACCAATAATTACATCATATCCATTACAAGTTGGCTTAGTGACTCATAATCTTACTCTTAATGGTGATCCTTAACAACATTTGTGTGAATTCTATTCAACTTGTCTAGCCTATGCAAATTATGAAAATTTGTTAACAATTATTTTTCCAAGAAGTTCGAAACAATATTCTCTTAGATAGTTATATTATTTTCCTCATCAATTAGTAATTTATTTTAACTCCTTTGAAAATTATTTTTTAATACACTTTTTGATCAACATTGGTGAAAATTTATCATGTTCTCAAATTTTCAAAGATTGAACAAGGGTTTAACAAAACAATCAATTAATTGTGATAATATACAATATTATCCTTTAAAAAATTATAAATCAAATGGTTGATAAATATATTCAACATATATTCACTCAACATTTCCTATATCCACTTTAAGAGTCAATAATATTTGATAAGTTCAAATATTTTGATAAACTATGTCATACAATCAAAGAGAGTGAGGTTGAGTTTCTTACCTTGTTAAAACTTATTTATGATTAAAATTCTTCATCTAATTCAAATGTCAAGTTTCAAAGTAAGCTAAAATATAGGGAAAAAAATAAAATAAAAAATAATTATAATATTATAGGTAATGCCACCTCACAACCAACATAAAAGATTCAATTAAAATATCCACAAAAGAGGTAATTTTCAAGGGTTGTTGTCACCTCCTCGTGTATTTTTAAAATATTAATTAAATTGAATATCATCAATCTCCCTCCACCCATAGAAGTGGACATGTCTAAACCTCAATATAATAATTTTTATGGCAATGCATATTTTGACTACCATATATGTATTGGGAATTTTAAAAAATGATGTTTAAATATGAAGCATAAGATTTAAGCTCTTATCAATGAGAAATTTTTATAAATAGGTACACATATTGAAGATGTTAAGCCTTAAACAAATTCTAGTCAAAATTAAAAATGTACAGGGATCCTTTTCTAAATAATGAAGAAAATATCAAGTACAATTTTAAAATATATGCATATAATGTGCATCCTCCTCCTTATAAATATGCATATCCTCTTGATAGCATCATTGGTATAGTTACAAGTAAACAAACATCACATCTTATGATCACATTTGATGATGGTTCAAATATACATTAGCTATTTATTCAAGCATATGTTGATAAATAATCCATACATAGTGGTATTATTTAAAATGATTCAAGTGAAAATGTGTCCTTGATAACACTCATTTACTATATTATATGTATATAGAAATATTTACATGGTACTTATATAATTTTAAAATAATTTTATGGTCATACACCTGATATTCTTATGAATATAGTGCTAGCTTTACAATTGGACCTCCTCATAGTGCCTAATCCATTCTTAGTTCTACCAAGCACAATGGTATTTCATATGTTATTATGACACCCTTAGATAAAGAGGATTATATAAGTACCTTCTAGTGTATAAGTGTCTTAAATATATTCATGATAATCAAGTTCTCAAATTTAAAAAAATCTAATATGAAAATACTTTGGAATAAATTATTTTCACTTATACTATAGAATAACTTCTTGGCACAATCATTGAGGAACATGGTAATGAAATAGTTTATATAACTATTCAAGATCAAGAATTACATATTAAATTCCACATTATAGTTTATTCATCTATTAGTGAACATGAGCACATTACAAAATTAGTTTATCCATCTATTTATGAGCACAAAAATATTACAAAAACAATTTTTAAATATACATTTGAGCATGATACAATTGTACATTAGCATATTCAATTAATTTCAAATATCATGTTACATTATTCTAATTAAAATGTCACACTTCAAACTAGACCATCATGTCCTAAGAAAAAACATGTTATTCAAAAAGCGTCACCAAAATTATAGGTTGTTACATCTTATCCTATTGAACATGAGGATATAGTTTTATAGGGATATATGAGTAGTGATTCAGAAGGTCGTATTAGATAATATGATTTAAAATCATCTACAGTTGGAACTTATTCTCTAGAATCCATTCCTTCATATCATGTTATGGGTTATACATATGTTCCCATCACTGATATAATCAATTGAATTTCTTGAATTTTCAATTTAAACATAGTTTTTTTTACTTCCTGACTAATTATTCTATACCTCATCCAACCATTTTTCTAGCCCTTGGATTTTATGTTCACTTTGGGCACTCACCCTCTTTATTTTTAAAACTGATTCTAACAACTTACAATAAATGTCACCATGATACTCCACTTATTTATAATTTCATACCATTATATTATGGCTTTTATTGTATTTTCACCTAAGAACACATTTACTCTTTGGAATTCGATGAGCATGTACATTCTTATTTATCTCAATTATTCAATATAGATTGTTATGATTCACTTACACATACAATGGCAGCATATTTCTTGGCTACCTTGTTATCATACAATGTTTTAATACCTTGTTAATAATTTTTTAAATCCATCACACTTTTTATTTTTTTAAACCATTGATTCTTTGATATTTTTTAAATTCTTAATACATTCCAATATTTTTAAAATTTTCTAAATAAAATCAAATCTTTCAAAAATTAAACAACATGCAAATATTTTAAAATTTCTTAAAAATCAAAATATTTGTCAAAATTTTAAAATCAATAACTGCAAGCATTTTTTAAATTTTGCTATCTTACTTATTTAGATAAGTTAATTATTTTATGTTAGGTATATAACATATTTCAATTTTCAATACACATAACTTTTCAAAAGGTGTTTATGTGTGGTGCATGACATACTTTTACATAGTTTCAATGTCAGGCTTCCCTTATTAGCAGACAACCTCGCTAAATTGGCTAATGCTTCTCTATGAAAATTTCAAAATGTTGTTTTTATCTGAAAATTTTATACCATTATGAGTTACATGTATTTTTAAAAAATATATATTCACTCATACTATACATGTGTTACATGAAAATGATATTTTCTAGCAATTGCAAGAATCCATATGATGGATGTAGACTAGTATCATTGGTTATATGTTGTTTTATAATTTAATACATAACAAGTTACAACTTATTTGTTTATTATGTATGGCCCATGGCTTTTTATGTGAAAAAATATTTATTTCATGGCATCATCATGCTATTTTTGGGTCACCCTTGGCCTTTTTTGTTATGCTACATTTCCATGTCCCTTGTATGTATCCTTTGGGCTTTATGTGTATGATTATTCACAAAATTTATGACATTATATGACATTGATTTTTCCTATGGCCCCATGGTTCATATCATGAAGTGATTATCAATTTAATTCTTACTATAGTTACATGATACATATCATGTTTATGTTCTTCAATTTCACATTTATCTAACACAAGTTTCATACACATATTCAATGATATTTTTAAATACTATGATACAATACACTAAAACAATCAAGTGTTACTAAAATATTACATATTATACATATTACATAAATCTTAATTTAAGATAACTAACTTGAAGGTTATGCCCCTATTCTCAAAAGGGGGACATCACAATGGGCTTGTCTTGAAAATTTAAGTCCTAATGAGAAAATTTTCATATTTATAACATTACACCATTTCAAAAATTATAGTATTATTCAATGTTTTCAAATTATGGGAACATGTGACATGCAAGTGAATTCACTCCTACACTTACAATTGGAAATTTTAAAATAATTATAGGTTTCAATAGTTGAAAAAGTTTAAATGTCCCTTAATAGAAATATAGTACATTACAAGGGGCATAAAAATCATTCATGTTAGATTTACTATATGTAAATTTCAATTTTATAAAGAATCAAAGCGTCAAGTTTCAAACAAAATATAGGTATGTCTACAACAGTGTGATTCATATTCTTATTTCAAGTGGGCTACATTAGGGTCTATTGGAGCTCAACATCTATGGTTTAACCTTTTATATGTAGTGAGCCACAATTCATGGTTCCATCCCTTAAAATATTGTACAAATTAATCTACGAATTTAAATTAGATTTTAAGTAGACAATAATTTTAATTCAATAGCATTCTAAGCTTTTTGTATTGAGACATGATCACTCTCAACTCACCATAGGTTTAACATTTCTCCAAATGCCTCAACAAGGGGCCAAGTAATTATCCATTTTCAAGTTACATATCCATTAATTTAGATACTCTTTAAGGTGTATACTTTATTTTCTCTCTTTAAAAAAAATAAGTTACAAAGTTTCTAATTTTATTTTTTTTCACATATGTACAATAACTAATTTTGGTGGCATTGTTGCATGTTTTGTACTAAGTTATATTTTACACTAAAAATTTTCATCCAAATATAAAGTGTTTATACACACATAAGTTTTCATCTATTTTTATCAAACAATTTGGCTTTGTTTCATCACTATAATAAAGTGGTGAAAATGTGGACACAAATTTAATCATTAAGTGCTTGATAATGTTTAATATTGACATCTTTGCCTTACTAATTTTGTTCACCATTTTACTAACTTATAATGTATAAATAGATCATATATTGTTTTAATAGCACTATAAATATCACATAGAAATCCCTATTTCAACCTCATTCATCCATATTAAACCCAAAATTTCATGTCTAACCTTTTTCAGTAGTTTTTTTTTTTTCTGGGATAGGTCCTTACAAGGTCGAATATTGTTAGATTGTGGCCTTGTCAACTATCATAACCTTATCCCTCATTATCTGACAACCACTTTTTAAAATCAATACAATTGAAAACAAATCTACCAAAATTTTTGTAAAGTTAGTTAGCAAAATCATTCCAGATATTCTCTTATTAAATCGAATCAAGACCACTCAAAGCAAGGACCGGATCAATCTAACAATCACTAGGCACAATGAGCAAAATATAACTATTTATTTAAAATTCAATTATGATACATTATAATAGTCATATGCCAAGTTTTAAGATATTTTATTTTAGGTAAATGGTATCCATTATCAAGCATTTAAATTAATATTCTATCTACATTCATATAGTTTCAAAATCATGGATCACATAATCATACTAAGAGGGATAAATACATCAGATTGAGGCCCATTTGGATAGGTATCACTCATATTACATTGGGGTTTATCTAGGATAAATTGACTAGTCCTCTTACCCATTTCCCCCTTTTGCATTTCATTCATATATTGTTTATTATATAGGAACAAGGGTTTATGTTTTCTAGGTTTTTCACATGGTACATCATCACACAAAATTAATTATCAAACCCTCACAAATATTCATAACTACCCATATCAAAAAATAGGTGCACTATTAACAAGAATGTAGTCGAAGCTACTATACAATGCCATAATGTGTCCCTGGCCTCCTTCTATGAACTTGTCCCAATGTAGTTTATATTCCTTAATTTTTTTATAATATAGTACATAGGACCCTAAGAGTATTATGTATTACATTCAAATTACAAAGTCAACAGAATATATGTTTTAGGTAGGTTTTCATATTTAAAAAAATTCTAAATGCTTTAAAATTTTGTAGTGTACTATATTTCATTAATAGACATGTAAATGGATACATTTAAATTTCAATAGTTCATATATATTATATCAATCCATTTCAATCAAAAATACATTAAATAATTACATTTATTTGTACTTTATTTAGGGCTAACATTGTTTTCATTTCTAAGAATATAAGAAAATTCTATAATTTTTAATAGTGAGTTCATATCTCAATAATTCTCTATTAATGAAAAACTTCATGTGGAGGCCTCAATATTTCTTGAGATCCAAACTCAAGGAGAATTTTTTTCCTTAAGTTTCATGTTTTTTAATACTTATTCAACCACAAAGGCATTATGTAGAGTGTAATGAGTTGGGTTCTTCTTGATATCCTACCATTGGGTTCTCCATCTTTGCCACCTCGTCAAAACCACAACCACTCTTACCACCACCCACATTATGTTATATTTTATCCTTCTCATACTTAATGATATGATTTATCATGTAAAGATTATACAAATGATACACCATATTGTTAGGATTATTTAAATTTGAGGTGGAGTGAAATGGAATTTTGCATAGTTGTTAACACATATGATGATTTTTTGTTTCTCTCTTGACTTGTAGATAGAACAATCAAGATGGTTAGAATCCCTTCATCTCCTATTGATAGAGCCATGTACTTGTGATGCTCTCCCTCTGATGGATTGTTTCCCCCATCATTATTGTGTTGTTATATTTTCTTTATTACACTCTTTAATATATGTTTTTTAGATACCATGAATTATATTTTGGTCTCCTTCCTAATAAATCCTCCTTCGTAATGCTTATCAAAGTCCCTAACCTTATATTTATCTCCCATGTTTCCACTTTATATATAGATACTATAGTTAGACAACCTGACCACTTATGGGATTTAAAAATGATAATAGTGGTAGGGGCACAAGCCCTTTATTCTACAATTATTGCATCAAGTACTAACCTTAAATAGAAGTCATGGCTGAAAATCTTTGTTAAATATGTAGTGTTATTGTTGATCTCACAAAATCAAGAGAAAATATTTCAAACTATCAATGATAGTCAAGATAAAAATAAAAACCTATATTACTAATACCTAGTTACTATTATTATGTACCATTTCCAACATCGTCACTAGTGCAATTACAACATAAGTTTCCATTAAAAAATCATCAATCGATACAAATATGATGAACAAAGAAAAACAATTATTGAAATAAATTCTAATATTTTAGGGAAAAGAAACCTATAATTATAGGGTACAAGTATTAATAATAAGTATATGTCCATGGTATGCCTTTCCATTACTATGGATGTGAAGGTGCCTTAGGAACTCACAATCCTTGTACATGACATAATAGAACCCATAACAAAACTTCTTGAAAAAACTATAAAATGGGTGAAAATATATATTATATTTCATAAATGTGGATTTGGAGATAGCTATAATATTGAAAATTTATAATATAACTTATATATGATATCAATATAACTTCAAATAATTTTTTAAACAATACATAATGTAATTACATCATACTCGAGATTTATAAATTGATGTTTTTCATATATATATTTTTCACCTATCTAGGTATATATATATATATATATATATATATATATATACTAATAAATTTATATAATCAAGGAATAATTATCTACACTTTTTTTTTAGTTTATTTATGTTAACTCGTAAAACATCAATAAGAGCATTTTTTTAATATCTAGATTCACTGCAAACTTAGTCTCAAAAGGTCCACATGCCTAAATAATTAAATACTTAAAATTTAACATTATTTAAATGAGCTATTTGAATTTTGTATGTTATATATTGCAAATTAAATTTTAGGTGATGTAAGGTAGTAATATCTTACCATATATGCATATGACGTTAATAGTCTCTTATACTCCTCCAAAAATAGCTTATACCTCCTATTCAAATAAAGATACGAGGAAATTTTTTAAATATATAATTTAATGTGAATATATATATATATATATATATATATATATATATATATATATATATATAGTAATGTCTTACCATATATGCATATGATTTTAATAGTCTCTTATACTCCAAAAATAGCTTATACCTCCTATTCAAATAAAGATACGAGGAAAATTTTTAAATATAAAATTTTATGTGAAAATACACAGACACACACACAAACACACACACACACACACACACACACACACACACACACACACACACACACACACACACACACACACACACACACACACACACACACACACACACACATATGAAAGATCTTGATTCTAGAATAGTTATTATATTTCATAAATATTGTTTATGTAGCCTTGGACACTATTTTCTATGGTTCAATCTATGTTACAATGCAACTATCCTATATGAAATATCCACTTGATATCAATGCGACTAAATTCAAAATTTTAGGTTATTTATCACCTTTTTATTGATGTTTTCAAATCCTTAATATAGTTTGTCACTATATTCTTATTGATCAAAACCTAATTGTTCACCCATCCTAACCTTTAGAATGCATTTTGCCAAAAATTAGTTATTATGATTATGGTGTCGATCTAACCTCAATGATCCCTCTATCAATGAGTGATACCATAGCCAATACTTCAAGGAGGGATTTTACTAATATATTTATCCCTAGTGTGTGGGAGTGTGTAAAAAATGGTGTAATATGTTAAATGTAAATGCATGTAGTGATCTATATTATAAGATAACAAACACCACTAATGGGAAGTTATTTGGATGTTTCAGACATTTTTTATGACCACTCATATGACTAATATATAAATGGGGATGAATATGGAATAATAATTCTACTCTTTGATTTATTGAATGAGCCTTGGTATGTGATTTCTTAGTGTTTGTTAGATGAACAATGAGAAGTATTAGAATTTTATGTTATATCATACCTTTTTAAAATAGCTCATGATAGGGTTAAATAATAAAAATAGGTTGACCCATAGGTTTATAATATTTTTCAAATTATATTAATTTAGGTGAGTTGACACTAGATAAAGATATAAACACTAACATCAATTCTAGTGTCTAGAAGGCTAGAAGGCACGTATGGATTTGTGACTAATAGTGAAGTATGTATATCATTTTTTAATCTTTATTTATTTTAAATATTATTAGGTTCATCATAAATATATGGGTCAAACTATAAAATAATAATTTAGGCAAAATGAGATGGAAAATGTGACCCTGTCAACAATGGGAAGTTTTAAAACTAAATGGTAGAGCCCTGATTGGTATTTGTCAAATGTATAAGACTGAGATGCTATAGATATTCATTTTTAATATACATATTAATATGAAATATCAAAAATATATGGGTTCTATAATTATAAAACCTACATATTTTCACCTATGAATAAGATTTCCCCAACTTGGCAAGGCCAATGGGTACAAGAATTTATACCATCTTAATCTCTAAAAATGCATATATGTCCTACATAACACTTCATAAGTACTAGTTAAATCCATATGGGATATACAAAGAATATTTTATCTACTAATAATTAGATAAATAACATATTTAGAAATATCAATTAGATTTTTAATCATGCACATGATCTGGTTTTGTATTTTTTAAGAATATTTGATTTTTTGAATTTTTTCAACATGTAAAATAAAAGAAGTTGATATTGAAATGAAACTAAGATGTCAAAAAAATAATAAATTATATAAATAAATATATATTTCACATGATTTTCAATTAATTATATTTACTATAAATGATTATTGGCTCAATAGAAGGATTTTTTGCCCCTATGGAATGTGATTAGGACTATTTTAAATCTTTATGAGACAAAAAAAATGTATATAAGTAACTTATTATGAATTCTCATTTCATAAAATCTACACTTGTCAAAAGATGTGTCATGAAAGGAACATTTTAACTTGAAAAAGAGATATTTTCATGAAAAAATTAAAATAACACATTGCCCAAGCAAGTTGTCTAAAAATTTAAAAAATTACGGATCTATTTTTTGTAAATACTAATTCTAGGTAGAAAAGCATAGAGGATAGGAATAACCAACTATAATAGTAGTGGTCAATGTTTATGTCCTATTCTGGGCTATTATGTCCTTAAAGTAAAATGATAGAATTCTAGAAAAACTTTTCAAGTAGATGGATAAATGTCCTTGTTATCAAGAATTGACCATTGTTTTGAGATTTTCAGATCTAGAAGGGAGAATAAAAGTGCCAAGAGGCCAAAAATTTAATTAAATACAAGGGTGTATAATAAGGGGTCAAGTGATCACATATCCAATAAAATGGAAGAATAAGAGGCAAAAGTATAGAAGCTATGTAGAATCATATTTTGTTACTAAAAATGAAGAATGTAATCAATGGGATGCTTTTGTTAATGCCCTATATCATGTGTGTCATAACCTTTGATTACATTTCCAACTTCATCTCAGATGTTAGTTGTATCATTCCAATCATCTTCTCCATAATCATTATCATGTTTATAATCATTCTCTTGATCTTGAAATAATGGTATGCCATTATTGTCATTTTATGGATTTCTATATGAAAAACTTGTTGCACCATATATTGGAGTTATCTTCTTGAAGTTTTTCTATCCTAAATATATTCATCATTTTAAAATTATTCCATTTGTTCTAATCTATAGCATAATTAAGTAACCTTTCTTTAACACTAGGAAACAAAGTAAATCATGCACTAATTTATTGACTTTAAGGTGTAGGAATTTATATTTTTAGCATTGATCTTATTTTTTATCAAAGGAAATGCAACATTTTTTTGTATCAATATTTTCTCCTTTCAAAAGTAACCCTAATCTACCAAACACAATGTCAGATGCATTTGGATGAGAAAAAATGTTAAAAGTAAGATAACATGTTTATGAATAAAACAAGAATCTTAATTTATTAATCACAAACATGTTTTAGATGCCTTAGTTTGATATATGTGTTTCATATAATATCCAAGAGATATAATAAATTATGTAGAACATAAATTACTTTTTAGATAGATCGTAACCTTGACATCTATAAAGTACTTTCCATCTATGTGAGAAGTGATAGTGAAAGGTTATTAATTTGAAGAAATAATTGTAGTTTCCTAATTTGAAGCTACACTTATGACATAGGATTGTGTACACCTTTATTGCTCATCTTAGCATTGTTTTTATTTTTATAATCACACTTTTCATGATTGTGCCTTTTTGTCTTGTTCTTTTAGTAGTTTATTTTTTATAATTTTCTCACTGGAATTTTTCCTATAAATTACATATCCTTTTTTTTGTTTTTGATAGTTTTTCACTTGTTCCACTTGTACTTTGTCCTTACCAGATGCATTATTATTGAATTTTTTGAATTATTTATCGATTATAGATCACCATTATCAATGATACTTTGTATTTTATTTTTCAAAAAAAAACTATGATATATACAATGTCCATGCATTCTATGATATGCCAAATAGTATTTTGATCTTAGTAGAGGACGTATAGGAGGTAGTTTGATCACTTTTTATAATCATTTCTCTTAAAATGTTATTTAAACTGTTAGTTTCCTTTAATGCACTTTTTGAATTATTATTTGTAGATGCATTATTTTTTGACTTAAAATCTCGATAGGAAGTCTTTTTAGTCACAATGTCACTACGTTAAGATTAAAATACATGAAATAACACTAACATACTTTGGAATGTTTTAGAATGTGATATAATTTTACCATGATTTGATATTTGAAATAAAATACTAATTTTTAATTTCCAACTCTTCTATTTACTTTCTCATAGTGATGATTTGATCCTTAAGCGCTTCACAAGCACAAAATATAAGTAGTTTTAATTGATCATGCATATAAATATCATCAATATGATGTGTGGTAGGTGGAGGGGGTTGAGGAAGGACATATTGATTGCATTCAATTGACATTATAGGGTTTCTAAACATACCTCTTGTATAGTGAAAACATTGACATTTTTATATGGATGGTAGTTATCACCATATTGAGAGTTAAGAGGAAGATTTATAATATGTTCAATATATAATTGATCTTGTTCCCATGTTATGCATAACTTCAAAAATGATTTCATTAATGAAGCTTGTGTGAATTTATTGATAGTTATCTTATCATAGTCATCAAAGAGATTTATATCATCAATTTTAAAATACATGAAAAAAATATTTCAACAAAGGCAAAAATGAGATGCATAGAAATACAAATAAAAATTTTAAACCCTAGGACAAAAAATTGAAACCATAGGACCAAAAAATTTGAAACCCTATGACCAATTAATTAAAAATCCTATAAGTTTGAAATCCTAAGAAAGACATCTAGTTAGAGAGTGTTATAATAATAAACATGTCCACCATGTGTTTTATATTGAAATTGAATTAATGTGGTGATTAATCCTTAATTAGATAATCTGATTACTAATGCAAGGTGTTGTAAATACACTTTTAAACATAAAACTAAAGATACATGACTTAAAAATTAAATTAAAATGAAAATGAGAAATAAACTTAGATTTTTGAGTCATAAGTTGAATTAACATGGAAATACAATTTGGGAATGGGAAAAATGTATAAAAACCAAAAATATCTTAGAAGTTATGGCTAGGTTTTTTGATGGACAAGAATGCAAAAAAGATAGAAGTAACATTCATTATTTTTCCATATTTGTTGATCTTGTATTTTCATATAAACTAAATTTTTTTGAACAATCGAGTGTGATAGTGATAGTGATAGTTGGGAATTTATACATTGATTTGATCTTAGGAAACTATGCAGAGACTTGCATATCCCTTATTGAAGATAAAATCCTTAGCTTCATGCCACAAGGATATAAATGGATATGAAGGATTAAAAAGAGGTTAGAAGTTAGATTTTTTCTAGACCTAAACACCCCATTATACTATGTAGTAACTATTATAAACAAATTTTGAACTCGTGGATGAGGTTGTTCAGACCTATCTAAATTTGCTTAAACATAGGATTACCCCTAGACATATGGGTTATCTATACCAATAATAAACCTCTAGGTTAAAGGGATAGCTCCCCTTCATGAATCACTTAGGCTCACTTTCACTACTCTATCACTTTCTTGATTTGAAAAGGGTAAGGAACAATTGAAATAAACCTAACAATAGTGTTGATGCTCTAGAATTTGTTGACCACTACCACACATTGCATAATACACTAAGACTTAGAAGACAACACGAACATAAACACATCCTAGAATGAACCTATTGTATCAATGATTTGTATAAGGGTAAGGAATTGAGAGGCTAAGAGGGAAGAATAATTTCACTTAAAAACCCACAAGAGATCCCTAATGACACTAAATAAAACCTACAATAGATAAACAACAACATGAGACAAGATAAATAGGACACAAACAAGGTGATACACATCTACACTTGATTTAATAAAATATTTAGAGATTTATCACTGTATGTAGTCATTGAATGAGGTAAAACATCATTTTTTTATTAATAATAGGTATAAATAATGATTGTAATATCACCATAGTCAAGTGGAGGATACATTTTAAGCCAAAAGTGGTTGCTTATTTAGAGAAAGTGTGAGAGAAGAGAATAAGTGTGTAAGAGAGAGGGGGTGGAAAAGTGTCATGTATGTTAAAACAAGAAAAGGAGTTAGGGAACTATCAAAAAAAACTTTAAAATCAATGTGTATCTCCTATTTAGATGCTCCATAACTCCAAGTGGCATGGGAGGTTAAAATGCATGCTTGACACCTTGGCTAGCTTCTTGAAACTCTCTTTTTTCATGACATGTTGAAGGAAAAATGGCCTTATTGGTGATTAGATAATTTTATTCTCCACATTTTATTTTATCTTTAAACCTCTAAACTAACCCCAATAGGTTCTCTTTAACACATCACCTCTTTCTCTTGCAAGGTGTCTAGAAGGCTCTTCATCTCCCTAGGCCTATTTTCCACACAAGTGTCAAAACACGGTTTCAGTTACTCCAATTCATCAAAACTTAATGGATTACCTATTGGACTCATATCATACTTGAAACAATACATTTTGATTTTTCAAACTAGCCCCAATTAGTTCTCATTCTTTGTATCTTTTTTCATGTTTTTTCCTTGTGTAGGAGTTGTACAAATGACATTAAAAAGATAAATACATATGATAGGACTCTCTATCCTATTACAATTCCATACCAAATTTCATGATCTGAAGCCAAGTGGAAATTTACTTTTTTTTGCTTATCTCTTCTGTCAATTAGGCTTAATTAGGACTCTAGGCCTAGAAAGTGGACTTTGGCTCTAAAATTTTCCTTCACTTATTAAACCTTTAATAAGTGTGTGATTCACTTAACCGATTTTAAATCCAATATCCATGTCAATTTTGGGCTTTTAGAACATTGTGCTTATAGCCAAACCATGAAATGGCCAAAAATAAGTGCTTCACAAGCTTGTTTAGACTACCTTGCAAAATGGAGTTTGTTTGGTTATGTAGTCATATAAAATGTCCAAATTGGTAGTTTGGGTGTGGATTGTGACACCCCATACATAGGTCCTTTTGCATTCTCTTGATACCCTTTTAGACACCTTTTTCAAATTACTAGTCATCTGAAACCTTCTGAACCTTGATTCCACCTCAACCAAATAATATTCCTAATGTCAATCCCATTCCCCCAGGACCCAAGCCTATAGGATAGGATCACCCCATTTAGAATATAGTGTTAGTCACCAAAATGTCTCATTTTTAGTGATCCTATCCTTTTTTACTTTGAGCCCCAATTATCATTTTTATCTGGTCCTTATCCTTAATTAGGTCAACCTAGCATGAATACATCTGACCCATGACCAATTGTTCCCTATAAAAGCACACTCAAGCTCATTTACTAAAGAGGTGAAAACATTATAAAGTAAGAAAGAGTACAAACAAAGCACTAAGGTAAACTTCTCTATTCTCTACACATAGTCACCCAACACAATTGCAAACATACTCAAATCCTCATACTAGTCCCTAGCCACCTCAAATACTATCAAATCAACATTTGCATCTGCATCACACTATTTCACAAAGCACATTAGGTGGAAGAAATACATATGGATTGATCCCTCTTTAGAGTATTGGTATGTATGTATAATTTCCACACAAGGGGTGTGGATTGCAAATTCAATACATCTTACACACTAACCCCCTCTCTTTATCAAGTGACGCAAATATAATTTTATCAAGCATGATGGAGGGTTACAGTTTGAAGATAAAATTATCTCCATAATGAGTTATATCAATAACTGATGCTCAATTTTTCATAGGTAACTTCACACAGGCACAACATTACTACCCAAAATGTTTTAGGTCTCTATGATCAGTTTGGACAATAGTGATAGGAATGGACAATAGTATTGGACACCAAAGCATCCACTTTTTTGTGCTCCTATCCTTCTTTTGAATGAAAACTAGATTCAGGTTTATGACACCTTCCCAATCTTACACAACCATTTTCAACCTCTGTATCAGCCATCTTAGTCTATTTTCAAGCTAGGTTATATTTCTTCCTATTTATTGCTATTTTTAGAAAGGTGAAAAAGATAAACAATTGCACAAATTAGGACTATAATTATTTCTATATTTTATGTTAATTTATTAATCTAGACTCTTAACTAAAATAGGAATAAAAATCCATTATTCCCAAAAAAGCTAAATCATTTGGTGAACCCAACTTTATTTGTGCAAAAAAACTCCTACAAACCCTATGGAAAATTCTTTTCTAAATTTAGAAATATTCTTCTTATTTTTCTTGCATATATAAATTAAAATTTCACAATAAATTTTTAAAATTCACTATCGTAATTTTTAAAATCATTTTATTTCAAACCTTAGTTAAATAGACTAGGTCCCTTTACTTCTTGAGGTATCACCTTACATCTAAATTAGCTTCATTCTTATTTTATCATAGTAATTCACAAGTTATCCTTTCAAAGACCTAAGATGTCTCTATTTGTTCCAATAATGTACATTAATGAAGAAGTTTTTATTCATTAATGAAAAGTTTTATCATATGCCTTATATGCGTAATTCACTTCCTCCATAAGCATAAGCACATTCATGTTATTCCTTTTATTGATCATCTTTACATGTATTTTTTTACACCTCTTACCTCACCTTCATTAGATCCTTTCTCCCATTCTGATTCATGTTGCATGGTCTATTTTACTCTTCCCCAAGTTACTGCCTATTACTAGAGAGCTTAGCTAACACCCTTTATCCCTCCACCACCTCAACCTATCGATTATCTCTGCTCTCCTCCTGTAGCTACTACTATCCATATACAACTAGTAGATAATGTGATTAGAGCTATTACTCAACATTCCACCATGCCTTATCCCCTTATTTAGAAACCTTGCCACCCTCCCATTCCCTCCCATCATAGGCCCAACCCACCTACATAGGTAGATCTGCACAGGGCATATGATATTATTGATTAATTAAGAAACACACTAGCTAAGATTTCCATGTTAAAACTACTTTAGAAAGTAAATATGTTAAAAGACATTCTTTATTAGGCATTCACTTAGACCTCTATGCCCATTGATTTAGAACCTTCTTATTTTGCATCAGTGGTCAACACATTAAGAACTATATAAGATGTTATTTATTTTGATAGTGCAGACATACCTTCTTAGACAATTATTAATCAGAATTTACCACTATTCATACAAGCTCAAGTTAAAACTAGTGTAGTTAAGAGAGTTCTAGTTGATAGTTGTTTCAAACTTAATATATGTAATATTACATTTTTACAAACCATGGCCATAGATATAACTTCCATACAGAAGTCATATAATAACATTAGAGGGTTTGATTATATACCATGATATACATTATACACCATTGATTTGGATATCATGGTAAGGCCAAAAACCCTCTCTACACAGTTCTAGGTCATGATGGGTCCTCTTCATTATAACCTTTTATATGGATGACCTTGGATACACACTATAGGGTTAGTTCCTTCCACTCTTCATTGATATGTTAAGTTCCTCCATGAAGGATACCTATACACAAGCCCAATAGATAGCTAGCCATTCATATATTATAGAATTATAAAATCATCAACTATTTTACTAGATGGGACACCTCATATCATAGTTCAATCACGACTTGATTTAACTATTTTGGGAACATTGGAATCTTATTCCTAATTTAGTTAAAGGTTTGAGTTGATTAAATCAATAAATAATATTAAAATAATTTAACTTATTGATTTGTATAATTTAACTATATTTTTAACCTTTCTATAAATAACAATAAGGATAAAATAATACTTAGCTAAAAATAGGATGAAATGATTGAGATAGGGTCTAGAATTTGTTGTGCAGGATTGGGACAATGTTATAAATCAAGTTCTAGCTTGCATTTTATGAGAGGATAGTATCACCAAAATAGGACACCCTAGGGTTTGATGTTATTGTCCTCTTCTACCACTATTATCCAAACTACTCTTAGTGACCTTAGTTTTATAGGTTTTGTTCACTGTCCCCATGTGAGCCTACTTGTGAAATCTTGACTACTGAAATTATATGAAACTCCTTATATAGTTAATTTAGTCTTCAAACCCTAGACTTCATTATACTTTGATCAATCTTGAAAAAGACGTGGGGTTAATCTATGTAATATGCACTTAATGTGTATCCACATCCTTTATGTGGGCATGTTACCTACATACCAATACTCTGAGGAGGGATCAAGCCATATGTAGTTCTCCCACTTGATGTGCTTTATGTAATAGTGTTATCAGAATGTAAAAATTCTAAACTATGTGTGCTTGAGGTGGCTAGGGAGAGGGGTGAGGGTTTGAATATGTTGGTAGTTGTATTGGATGGTTTTATGTAGAGAATAGATAAATTTGCCTTAGTGGTCTTGCTTGTATTCTTCATTGCTTTGTAATATTTCCCAACCCATTATAAATAAACTTTTAATGGGATTTTATAATGATCTATTGGTCATGGGTTGAATGTAGTCACATTAGGTTGACAAGATGAAAGATAGGAATAAAAAATAACTAGCCATTGGAGATAAAAATGCAATTGAATAAGAGCATCAAAATTGGACATCCTAGGGTCTAGTGTTATAGTCCAAGATGGGCACTATTTTCCTAAAGGTGTGGGACCTAGGGGGATGGAATTAGTATAATAAATGCAGTTTGACTGAGTTGGAATTAGTTTTTTAAAGTCTATAGATGATTGAGAATAAGTAAAATGGTGTTTATAAGGGTCATGAGAGCTTGCAAGAGGATCTATGGGATGGGTGTCACAAGCCACACTCAAGCTACCAATTTTTAAATTTTATATGACTAAATTTACCTACCTTTATTCTAGTGATGTATCAAAACAAAATACTAGGATAAATAAAAAGTAGAATTATACCTAAAATTACCTACAAGGGTGAAGCTCATGAAGCTGTGTGATGTTGGGTGTGCATATAGAGATCATGTTGTGAAGTGTAAACTTGAAAGAAAAAATAAAGAGATCATTTCTTACTAGATACACTCTATCTAAAATAAGAATGTACAAAACTTGGTAATAGAAAGAGGAAGAAAAAGGAATGAATACACCTCACTAAGTACGTGAACCAATACAAAACATATTGTGATGTTGAGTAATGCAAGATAATTTTGGATATGTTTTGTACTAAAAGTAATATAAAAAATAGAGATAAGTGTTTAACTCCTTGAGAGTGGATCAAGAAAGCAAAGGTTGGCCCTTTGGATCCATCATTGCCCACTATGTGAAGCTATGTGATCATGCATGTGTTAATCAATGTTTGGACTATGTGTCCAATCCCTATGATTAGGTGGCTCAATAATACAAAGGCTATCTAGTCTTTTGGCTCCATCATTGCCCCATGAATTGAAACTATAAATTGACATTAGTATGAATGTGTGTCATATTATATGGCTTCTAAATCCCATGAATGCTCTATAATCTAACAATGTGGCATGGATAGTTGAATGTGTACTAGAAACTAGGCTAATCTTGGCCAACTCTTAAAGGAGGGAATTATGCTTGTATGAAATCCACTTTGAAACTCGGCAATAGGCTTATGTGGAAGCCACTCAGAAATGATGTCAACCACCTACATATGGAATAAAGCACACAACTATTGAGAATACCTAGGTAATGTACTGAACTCAAAAATAAAAAGAAGTCAAATGTGTCACACACATTGCCCCCAATCACTAGCATTTAAAACATGGATTCTAATTTTTAAGCTATACCAACTACCTAATCTAAAACTAAAAGTGAGATCCATCATGTCATGGATGATGTCCCCTATATCTAGATTCTCTGATAAAATTTTTAATAAAACTATTGAATCTAGACTAATATGTATGTGACAAAACTATAGTTGAGCTGACCTTTCTATTTGTTTTAGAAAATCTAGTTTTTTGTTTTTTTGGATAGGAGCACCAAAATAGAACACCCTACTATCTATTGTTATAGTCTAAACTTGGCACTCTTGTCCTAGGCTGATTTTGATGACTATTCTATAACTATCATTGTCTGCTTGGTCTATTATGCCTGGTTTGAATATTGTTTTGGGTGTTTTGAAAAATGATTTTTTGACTGGTAGGAGCTCTGATCTCTATGAGAAAACCCCTATTTGTTTCCCCCTCCTCTGAGGGTAGGAATGAAGACCCTAAAATGACTTCCCTTAGAATAAAGAGCCTTGCAATTGTCTTATTCTATGATAATATATGATATATCAATGATAACCAACAAGCTATCTCAAGATATAGCATGGTTTATATGAGAGATTGTTAGATTAATAGGGGTATGCCTAGATAGATATAACAATTTAATAGTTTGTGCAATGTAATGAACTTGAACTGAAAGTTTGGTTAGTTGTTAGTTTTTGGTTGTCAAGAAGGGATTGAGCATGATGTCCATTATGGCATCCAAGAAATCAAGAGAATGCATGATGTCAATCATGGCATTGCAAATAATTGAAAAATAAACAAGAAATAAGCATGCAAGGCAAGAAGAAATAACCATACAATAGTGGATAAAGGGCCAAAAAAATAATGGATATGGGCACATATCACTCAAACTAGAAAGCAAGAATACAAGACATGTTTAAATGCCACATATACAAAAAATTGAAAATAAGCAAGGTTAACATGAGGGCCATAAGCACATAGAAGATTAGAATCAAAGGACATTCACAAATGTACTAAGGCACACACACGAATAGAAGCAAAGGACATTGGTAAATTTCCTAAGGCACATACAAGAGACAAAATAGGAACTGAGAAATGCAATCACATCTAGCTATGCAAATTTAGAAAGGAAAGCATGTAAATGCTGGAAATACAATTGCATCTAACTAATCAAAGCAAGAAGTGAAAGTATGCAAGACATGTAATAAAAGACTAGGTATATGCTAAGAAATACTCAAGTACTATATACTAGTGAATGTCAAAAAAATAATCTATGTAAACTAGTAAGTAATCTACATCAACATGATAACTAGAGTGTGTGGTGTAGGAATGACAAAACCTAGATAGTGTGGTCACATAGAAGATGCCCCTAGGTGGTATATATATCGATTTATGTCTCAAATGTATGAATTAAGATTCCACCTCAATGGGTGGAGTGAAGCAATCAAGGATCTAGATGTCACTGCACACACTCAAAGAAGATCAAGTGAAGCATGATAATGTAGATAAATCAACAAAAAATAGTATAGAATAGAAAATGTAAGTCTAGCATGGTAGTATAAATGTAAAGCATGGATAATTCATACAATTGAAATATTTTTAGTATTTTGAGTTATTTGAATGTTTTTGGATTTTGAAATATTTGGATGTTTTTTATTTTGGTATAAACTATGTACAATCAATCATGAGGAGACTATGTACAACAAATACTAAGAAAATATGTACAAGTAAGCAAAAGGAAACTATGTACAAGTAATTTGAAATAAAGTTATATACAAGTAATTTTGAAAAATTATGTATAATACAATGTGTGAAATGAAATCCTAGACATGAAATCTGCATAGATGCATAATATTCATTAGATTTTTGGGTTTTTCCCTTCAAATGAGGCTAGAAGATACACTTTAGGGATAAGAATTTTTGGTAATAATATATTTTGAATATTTGTATGAGATGGCATTTCCACTGATGTGCTACCACACTCACTATCATGTATTTGTGTAAGAACAATTTCGGCTTCTTTTGAAATCAAGCATCGAAGTAATTGTCTATTGAAGAATCACCTAAAAAGGTCTCCATCAATGATTACATAATGGAGTGATTATTTTTGTAACTTTTATTTATCATTTCATGAAAAAGTGTCTAGTGTAATAGATTTTTTAGAAAGTTATAAATATCAAAGAACCATTTTGGAGTTGTCAAACTATGTGTAGTAGCTAAGATGGATAGTGCAATCAAATCCGCATTGGATATTAATGGTGATTGTAATTTTTTAATTGTGAAAATATCTTGATAATCATTGATGTCGATAGAAATAAAGGATGGAGCACTCGCCATTGCATCTATGTGTTAGTTGTATTTTCTTGGTATACTTTCTATACAAAAGTAATCAAACTATGATGATAAACATTGTACCATGTTATGGTATGGGATAAGATGTTCTTCTTTTTCTAATAGACATCATTGACTTGATTGACCACAAGTTGAGAATCACCAAAGACTTGAATATATCTAATTTGGAGGGACTAGGCAGCCAATAGACCTAATATAAGTGATTCATATTCTACAGTGTTTTTGGTGCATGAGAAGATTAATTGATATGCAATAGGAACTGTGTGACTAGAAGGGTTGATAAAGACAATGCCTACCCCTACATCGAATATAGATTGAGAACCATTTAATAACATGGTCCAAGTGTCTAAATGAGTAGAATATGTCCTAAAATCATCTCTAAATTTGTCATTGATAGGATTGGTGTCTAAAAGAGGTGAAGATTTCAAATGGTCTACAATGATTTGGCCCTTTATTGATTTTTGGAGAACTATATTTAAGTTAAACTCTATTAATAACATGACCCATTTTGCAATGCAACTAGAGAGATGTGGTTTTGCCATTAAAAACTTCAAGGGATATACTTTTGTGATAAATTGAGTCTCATTATTGACCATATAATGATGAAGTTTTTGTCTAGAAAAAACTAATGCTAGACATAATTTTTCTATCATGAAATATTTTTTTTTCATAATCAACTAATGTGCAACTGATGTAATAAACTGCTCACTTTGTATGTTGATCATCATGTTGTGCTAAGAGTGCTCCTAATACATGATCTATTGTTGAGATATATAGTAGAAAAGGTCTATCATGTATAGGTGGTACTAAAATAGGTAGGTTAAGAAGATATTTCTTGATGGTATCGAAGCTTTTTTGATAGGCTTAGTTCCAGATAAACTTTGTATCTTTATTTAATAATCAATTGAATGACTGAGTTTTATAAACAAGTTGAGCTATAAAATGGTGGATTCCTTGGATATTGCCTTGTAATGATCAAGGTTGTTTTAAGTACGTATGATGTGGAATGTTGATAATTACTTTGAATTTATTAGGGTTAACCTCTATGCCATGCTAATAAATAATGAAACCTAAGATTTTTCCTATCATAACTCCAAACATACATTTCATTGGGTTTAAATAGACATTGTATTGCTTGAGTCTTTGAAATATCTTTCATAAATCAATAGCATGATGTCTTCATTATTTATATTTAGCTAATATATCATCAACATAATCCTTGATAGTATGGTGAATCAAGTAATGAAAAATATGCATCATGGTACGTTGATATGTGGCTCTGGTGTTTTTTAATCCAAAAGGCATAATAATGTAATAAAATATGCCCCAAGGTGTTGTAAAAGATGTTTTCTCTTGATCTTCTTCATTGATTTTGATTTGGTTGTATCTTATAAATCCATCCATAAATGATAACATTTCATACTTGGTTGTGGAAACTATGATAATGTTAATTTTAGGTAAAGCAAAATCATATTTTGGGCGTGCTTTATTTAAATCTTGAGAATCAAAATAACACTGAATTTGTCTATTGGGTATTACCATGGAGACTATATTGGAAACCCATTTAGGGTGTGCTACTATTCAAATGAAGCTAGCATCTAAGAGGTGTTGGATCTCATCTTTGACTAAGAGAGCCACCTTAAGATACATTTTGCAAATTTTTTGTTTAACTAGTTTAGCATTTGGGTATAAGAGAATCTAATGAACTGCTATAGATGTATCAATTCCTGGCATATCTTAGTAAGACCAAGCAAAGAGTTCTTGAAAATATTTTAAAGTTTGAAAAATATCTATATCCTCTTATTTTCATAGGGAAGTGGCTAATAAGACAATGTAAAGATCTTGATCGGTTCCAAAATTGAAATTAACTTTTTCCTCATTAAGTAATGTGGAAAGATCTAGTGTGTAAAAGGTTATAGGAATAATATCATCTGAATCAACTATTATTTCTTGGGGAGAATCTATATTTTCTCTAAATTATGCATGGGAATTTGTGTGATGAGGAAATATATTTTTATGATAGCAAGATGGGAGGTCCTCATATGCTCTAAGAAATTGTAAGAAGGATTCATCATTATATAATTCATCTAATGTGAACATATCTAGTGAAACCATATCATCAATGAGATCAGGATAGATCAATGATAATGTTGAAGTATGATTAATGGTGCAGTCTACTAGTGTAATGGGTAGACAAAACTTTATATGCTTTAAAATGGTGAAAGAAGGTTTATCATGAAGAAGGGTAAGCTAACATCCTAGCCCTTATTTTTCATGTCGTGTAATTGCCTCGATAGGATTGATGATTCCTTGTTCATACTTTTCAAGTCCTTTGCCATGATATCCCATCTTATTAAGCCATTTAAGTGTAAAAAGGGAAGTAAACTGGTGATTTGGTGTCATTGGTATTATAAAACTTAGAATTGTCTGATGTGTTGCATAGTCCATGGGTGCACTATGAGTAGTGGGTTATGTAGGTATATTACTGAGCTTAAAGTGCAGAATATAATTTTATGGAGATTCAACAACCTAACATTATTTAAAAGGTTCATTATCTATTTGGCATGTGTAGATGTAGCCTTTGTGACTAAATTTTAGACAAGCATGAAGTGTAGAAGGGACTGCATGCATATCATGAATCCAAGGCCGACCAAGTAATAAATTATAATTGAGGTCATTTGGCATGATTTGGCAAGTATTTCATAGTGCCTTAGGTCCCAATGTAATATTGAGTGTTATTTGACCCATGAATTTCCGTGGAATGTTTGCAAAACCTCTGATGTTCATATCAAAATGGTCTAGCTCATGAGGTTGTATATCAAGACATTTAATAAAATAAATGTTGCAAATGTTGACTCCTAAATCGTTATCAACTAACACTCTTTTTACCCCTACATCATTAATTCTTAATTAAATATATAGAGGTAGATGTTGTTCAGTGATATGGCATGGGGGTAAATCCTCTTTCTCAAAGGAAATATGCTCTTTCATATATTACATTATGTTGAGGATAGAGGCAACATAAGCTGGTTCAACAAAAATGAAAATTATATTATTATAAAGGGCTGCATACAACACATCTTTATAGACATATAATCATTGAAGGAGATATATAACTAAAACTATATCAAAAGGGGTGATAACTTGAGTGATAAAGCTATAGCCATGGGTGTAAACAACCTGCCTATCTTCAGAAACTTAGGTGATAGTATGTACCACATGATCTACTATAGGAATAGATCTGGTAGTAGGTGTGGGATAAGAGCTAGATGTACCAAGTTTAAAGGGAGGAGGGATAGATATAACCACTAGTGTTTGCTTGTGTGTAGTAGTGATAGGGAAATACTCAAAAGTAGCTAATAAATTATATGCATCTAGGTAGAAATCATGAATGTGAAATGAAATACATGAAATTAGAGTTATAAGATGTATAGCAATATATTTATAAAGAGCATTCCACATGAGGGATAGCAATCAAGGGATAGATAACATGGAATTGTGCATGAATGCTTAAAAAAAATTTACGTGTGCTATGACATGTCTAATATATGTAGCAAGATAAATTTGAAAAAAATTCCATATGAGAGATAGAAAGCAAAGGATAGACAACATGGAATTGTGCATTAATGCATAAAAAACTTTGATATATGATATGATATTTCTAATATGTTTAGCAAGATAAACTTAAAAAAAAATTCCATATGAGAGATAAAAAGTAAGTAATGAAACCTTGTATTAAAGACAAGTAAACATTGCTTTGAATGAGAGGGATCTTACTAGTTTTAACAATAAATTTTTGAATATTGTCCCATAATATGAAAAGTAAGCATTAAATGCAAAGAATGAAGCTTTGTACTAATATATGGTAAACTTCATCATTCATGTACATGGTAGGACCGAGTATGGTCTCCTTATTGTTTGTAATAAATGCAAGAAATATATGTAAATAAGTGAGATCCATTTTTTGTAGAATCTTAGTTCAGATGTAAGGTGATACCTCAAGCAAACAAAGGGACCTAGTATATGAAACTAGGGTTTTGAAAAATGATATTTTTAAAAATTACTATGGAATTTTAAAATTTAATGTGGATTTTTTATTTAAATATGTAGGTAAAAAATCAAAAAAAAATTGGAAAAATTCTTGATTTAAAGGGACCTAGTCTATGTAATTAGGGTTTGGAATATATTTTTTAAATTACTATGAAAATTTAAATAATTAATTTAAATTTTTTATTTAAATATGCAGGTAAAAAATTAGAAATATATTGGAAAAACTCTTGATTTAAAGGGACCTAGTATATGCAACTAGGGTTTGGAAGAAATAATTTTTAAAATTACTAAGGTAAATTTAAAAATTAAATGTAAATTTTTTATCTACAATATGTAGGAAAAATTATAAAATTATTGAAAAAATTAGCAAGGAATTTACCCTAGGGGTTTTATGTGCAAGCGAAGTAAGTCTGGTTCACCAAATGATTTAACTATTTTGGGAATATTGGAATCTTATTCCTAATTTAGTTAAAGGTCTGAATTGACTAAAATTGTAAATAATATTGAAATAATTTAACATACCAATTTGTATAATTTAATTGTATTTTCAACCTTTCTATAAGTAGCAAAAAATATGGAGAAAATAAGACTTAGTTGAAAATAAAATGAAATGACAGACACATGGTATGGAATTTGCTATGCAGGACTGGGATGGTATCACAAATCAGGTTATGGGTTTCATTTTATGAAAGGATAGGAGCATCAAAATAGGACACCCTAAGGTCTGATGTTATTGTCCTCTTCTACCACTATTGTCCAAATTACTTGTAGAGACTTGAGTTTTTTGGGCTTTGTTCACTATCCATATATGAGCCTACCTATGAAATCTGGACTACTAAAAGTCTATGAAACTCCTTATAGATCTAATTTAGTCTTCAAACCCTAAACTTCATTGTACTTTGATCAATTTTGAGAAATAAAGGGGGTTAGTGTGTGTAATATGAATTGAATGTGTATCCACACCCCTTATGTGGGTACGTTGCCTACATATCAATAATCTAAAGAGGGATCAAGCCATATGTGGTTCTCTCACCTAATGTGCTTTGTGTAATAGTGTTATGAGAATGCAAAAATGCTAAACTAGGTGTGTTTGAGGTGGCTAGTGACTAGTGTGAGGGTTTGAATATGTTGGTACTTGTATTAGATGGTTGTATGCAGAGAATAAGGAAATTTACCTTAGTGGCCTTACTTGTATTCTTGTTTGCTCTGTAATATTTTCCAACCCCTTCTAAATGAACTTTGAATGAGATTTTATAGAGATATATTGGTCATGGGTCAAATGTATTTGCATTAGGCCAAATAGGATGAAAGATATGAACTAGAAGAAACTAGATGTTGGAGCTTAAAATGTAATTAGATAAGAGCATCAAAATTTGACACCCTAAGGTTTGGTGCTGTAGTCCAAGTTAGGTGATATTTTACTATAGGTGTAGGACTTGGGGGATGGAATTAGCATGGGAAATGTAGCCTACTTGAGCTAGAATTAGGTTTTGGAATTCTATCAATGATTAAGAATAAGTAAAAGGGTGTCTATAAGGGTCATGAGAGCATTGAAGAGGGACCTCTGGACTAGGTGTCACAAGCCACACTCAAACTACCAATTTTGACATTTTATATGACTACACCACCTCATCACATTTCTCTTGACTAGATATATACATAAGAGGTAGGAGAGACTAGCACATCTCATACTCTTCCACTGACATTTTTTTCCTCAGCTCTCAATATTTAGCCAATTATAGTAGCTTTAGTCATTCTAATTACTCCATCAGTCACAGTTCCTACACCTATTACAATTATGTAATCATTGATATTAGTTTAGTAGTACCAATTGATTCTATAGATACAACTCTTTAGGTAGTCATAGTCACTTTACCAATTACAGATACTCTCACAACATCATCATCTTCTCTTACTATAAAAGATGAGACTCCCATATCATAGTTACCCCTTGTGGTAAATTTTGAGTTACCATATGTACATGATGTTGATAAAGATTCTTGGGCTTTTTAAGATGATGATATGACACCTACACTCATAGATGACTATTTGTGTGGATTGATATTTACACCAGATGGCCCAAGAGAATAATGATATGAATTTATAACCCTCATCACACATCCTACATCACTATTAGCATCTCACACTACACTCTCAGGATATACTCCACATTTATGGCCATAGATAGATCACTTGGCACATACAGCTCACATGGTTGCCTCTATGGATATAGAGCTAATCATTTAGATTCAAGTGGGTAGCACACAACATCAACCATAGATTATGCTATAGATTTTACTTTATCATGGATTAATCACACTACCTACAGTATGACATAGATCTATTAGTAGGTTATCATAGAAATATGGTCACCTATTTTATCTCTTTCACAAAATCACATGCCATGACATAAATTCATGTACAAATTTACATCAGAGATTAGATAAACTATAGGTTTAGGTTACTATTTAGATTATATCACCACCAGTATTGGCTCTATCACTTCCATCGAGGCTATCTCCTACTAGAGCTAAACACCTAAGAGGAGAACCAACATCTTCACCACTAGAGTAAACCTTAGTTTACCTTCAATAGGATAACACCACTATGATTGATAGATCTTTGACTACATAAAGATCATAGATCTTACTGACACCTAAAGAGATAGTCACCATGTGTACAGAGCCTATGGTTTATGATGATACTTATGATGATGATATTGAGACATTTGATGATGGATGTGATCCTTTCCTCCATCTCCATCCTGAGTGGGCTCCATCCTTGAACCCTTTACCCCTCTAGCTTAGTCTTTTATATCATTATGTACATATTGATTTACTGATATTATTGTACATAATTTCTCTAATTATTTGTATATAGCTTCTTTCTACTTACTTGTACATAATTTCTCAGCTTACTTGTACATAGTGTCTTTTTACTTACTTATACATAACTTATTTCAAAATACCAAAAACAATACAATATTTAAAAATACCAAAAATAATAAAATATTTCAAAATACCAAAAATAGTATAACATATAAAAATAAAAAAACATTCAAAAAAATCAAAACACCAAAAACTTTTCAACTCTACAAATTATCCATGATTTACATTTCTACTACCATACTAAACTTACATTTTTCTATTTCATGCTATTGTTTGTCAATTTATCTATATTACCATGCTTCACTTGATCTTATTTGAGTGTGTGTAGTGATACCCATATCCTTGATTGCTTTACTCTACCCATTGAGGGTAAATCTTACTTGTACATTCGAGACATACATCAACATATCTACCCACTGAGGGCATCTTCTACATGACTACACCATCCAAGTTATGTCATTCCTACACCACACACTCTATTTATCATGTTGATACACATTACTTACTATCTTACATAAATTATTCTATCGACACTCACTAGTATATATCACTTGTGTATTTCTTAGCATCTACCAAGTCTTGTATTACATGTTTTGTATACTTTCACTTCTTTCTTTGATCAGTTAGATGTGATAATATTTCCAGCATTTACATGCCTTTATTTATACCCATTGAGGGTAAATCTTACTTGTACATTCGAGACATACATCAACATATCTACCCACTGAGGGCATCTTCTACATGACTACACCATCTAAGTTATGTCATTCCTACACCATACACTCTATTTATCATGTTGATATACATTACTTACTATCTAACATAAATTATTCTATCGACACTCACTAGTATATATCACTTGTGTATTTATTAGCATCTACCAAGTCTTGTACTACATGTTTTTCATACTTTCACTTCTTTCTTTGATCGGTTAGATGTGATAATATTTCCAGCATTTACATGCCTTTATTTTTTGATTTGAGTAGATATATGTGATTTCATTTCTCACTTCCTATTTTTTTAGTTTTGTGTGCCTTAGGACATTTGCCAATGTCCTTTTCTTTTACTCTTGTATGTGCTTGTGGCCCTCATACCAATCATGCTTGTTTACAATTATATATATATATATATATATATATATATATATATATATGTGGGCATTTGAACATACCTTGTATGCTTGATTTCCTATTCTAAGTGACATGTGCCCATATCCCTTATTTGATTGGCCCCTTGGCCTCTTTTGTATACTTCTTGCTTCTTGCCTTATGTGTTTGTTTGCTTATTTAATTCACAGTTGTTTGCAATGCCATGATCCACATCATGCATTATCTTGCCTTCTTGGATGCCATGATGGACATCATGTTCCATCCCTCTTTGAAAACTAACCATATTTCCAATTTTATTTTAGTAAACTACACATGCTATTACATTATTACATCTATCTAGGCATACCCCTGTTGATCTAACAATCTCCAATACAAAATATGTTATATCTTGAGACATCTTTTCAATCATCATTGCTATATCATGTATTTCATAACATAACACACTTGTAGAGATATTTATTTTGAGGGTAGTCATTGTAAGGTCTTCATTCCTACCCTCAAAAGAGGGGGAAATAAACAAGGGTTTTATCATTGAGATCAGAGCCTTTTACTGGTCAAAATTAGTTTTCAAAACACTTAAAACAACAATAAAAATTCAAAACACATAGAAAAGACCAAAAAAATAGTGGAAAATATAGAACAGGCATCAAAAATAGTAAAGGACAAGAGGACCATATTTGAACTATAGCAACAGACACCAAAGTGTCCATTTTTTGGTGTTCCTATCCAAAAAACCAAAAACCCAAATAATTTAGAAATAGATAGAAAGGTAAGGTTAATTATAGATTTTTTAGCTATAATTCAGTTTGAATTGGGTAGTTTTAGTATAATTTTACTTAAATTATCCATATATAAGGGGAATCATACACAACACGATGGCTCTCACTTCTAGTTTTAGATTGGGTAGTTGGTACAACTTTCAGATTAGAATCCATGTTATAGATACCAATGATTAGGGGTAATGTGCACAACAAATTTGCCTTTTTTCTTTCTAGTTAATTATATTACCTAGGTATTCTCAGTAGTTACATGCCTTATTTCATCTATAGGTGGTTGGCATCATTTTAGAATGGCTTTCATATAAATCTAGTTCTTAGTTTTAGAGTGGCTTTCATATAAGCCTAATCTCCACCTTTCAAAGTGGCCAAGATTGGCCTAGTTTTTAGTACACATTCAGCTATCCACACCATTTTTTCATATTACAAAACATTCATGGGCTTCTCAATCCATCTAATACAACACACATTCATACTGGTATTAGTTCATAGTTCACACATAGTGGGCAATGATGAAGCCAAAGGACTAGCTAGCCTTTGTATTCTTGAGCCACCTACTCCAAAGGATTGGACACATAGTCTTAACATTTATTAACACATGCATGATCACTTAAATTCACTACATAGTGGGTGATGATGGAGCTAAAAGGCCAACTTTTGTATTCTTGAGCCACCCTTAGAGAATTGAGCACTCAACTCTGTTCATGATATTACTCTTAGTATAACACATATCCATCAACACTCAACATCACTCAACATCACAATAGGTTTTGTATTGGTTTGCATACATGATGAGATGTATTCATTCCTTTATGTTCCTCTCTCTTTTACCCAACCTTTGTACACTCTTATTTTAGACATAGCTTTTCTAGTAAAAACTCATCTACACCTTGTTTTCTCTTTCAAATTTATGATCCACACTATGTTATTTGTATACACACTCAACATCAAACATATTTATGGGCTTCACCCTTACATTTAAGTTCATGTATGCTATTCATTTTTCCTTTATCATAGTATTTCGCTTTGCTGCAAAACTAGAATAAAAAGGGGGAAATGTAGTCATATAAAATGTCCAAATTGGTAGTTTAAGTGTAGCATGCAACACCCCATCCATAGGTCCTTTTTTGTATGCTCTTGTGACCCATCTAGACACCTTCTTGCTAATTACTAGTCATCCATAACCTTCTAAACCCTGATTCCACCTCAGTCAGATAGTATTCCCTATGCCAATCCTATTCCCCTAGGTCTCAAGCCTATAGGATAGGATCACACCATTTGGACTATAGCATCGAGAATCAAAGTGTCCCATTTTTGGCACTCATTTCCTTTTTCACTTTGAGCCCCAATGGTCATTTTCATCTGGTCCTTATCCTTAATTAGGTCATCTTATGTGAATACATATAACCCATAACCAATTTATTCCTATAAAATCCCACTCAAAGATCATTTAAAAAGGAGGTGATAGAATTATAAATCAATAAAGAATACAAACAAATAACTAAGGAAATCTTCCCTATTATTTACACATAGTCACCCAACATAGCTACAAACATACTCAAATCCTTATACTAGTCCCTATCCACCTCAAATACTATCAAATTAACATTTGTATTTACATCAAACTATTGCATAAAACATGTTAAGTGGGAGAACTACATATGGCTTAATCCCTCTTTAGAGTATTGGTATGTAGGCAACATGTACACACAAGGGGTTTGGATTGCACATTCAATACATCTTACATAATAACCCCCTCTCTTTATCGAGTGACTCAAATATCATTTTATCAAGCACGATGGAGGGTTAGGATTTGAAGATAAAATTAGCTCCACAATGAGTTCCATCAACAAACAATGCTTAATTTTTTATTGGCAAGCTCATTGAGCCACAAGGTAACTACCCAAAAAGTTTTAGGTCTCTATGATCAGTTTGGACAATAGCAGTAGGAACAGATAATAACACTGGACACCAAAGTTTCCACTTTTTGGTGCTTATATCTTTTCACCAAATGAAAGCTAAATTTAGGTTTATGACACCTTACTAATCATGCACAACCATTTTCAACCTCTATAATAGTCATTTCAATCTATTTTCAAGCTAAGTTATATTTCTTCCTATTTATTGTTATTTTTAGAAAGGTGAAAGAGATAAACAATTGCACAAATTATGAAAGTAATTATTGCTATATGTTCTACTAATTTATTAATCCAAACCCTTAATAAAATAAGAATAAAACTCCATTATTCCCAAAAAATTTAAATTAGGTTACTTCCAAGGGTTACTAATCAATTATTGATTTTAGGAGATTAAAGAAGTCCTATATGACTTCTTCCAATGATTTTCAAGTATCCATCTCTCCAAAATCCTTACAAAACACCAAAAAGCACACAAAACAAGGCATTTCTAGTTTTCAGTACAACTCAAATACATGTGAATAACCTCTTTAGAGTCTTAAAAAACATTCAAGATGTTTTAAAAGAAATTTATGGCATTTGATTTGATTTAGATGTACATCTCTGCAAACTGGTCATTATAGCTCTCCTAGGTAGCCTAAAAGTACTTAAAACTCTTAATGATGATTCATAAGGTTGGACATATGAATCCTCTATCCAATTTCACAAAATTAAAGTAAATTAGGGTTTCTAATTTCCACTAGGATCTTAGGTTCCCTTGATAATCCTCTCGATCATAAAAAGTAAAATAAATAACCTCTCAAGTGGAAATAAGGTACTATGGGGGGTATGAGTAAGCTTGCAATCTTCAGGTTCTTGTCTAAGCTTGGTTTTGGTCTCAAATGATCTCAAAAGATATGATATTTCCTCTTTGAACTCTATCAATACTTATCTTATCACCATCATTCATCAAGTCTTTCTTATATCCAATCCTCTCAGACTTAGGGTTCTTAGGCCAAACCATCTACCATACACTAACTGACTACCATGCTACATTATCTTATCTCTTGGATGGTATGTGACTCATGGAGTGTTTGATCATGTTATTCACTATCTCCTCAAGGTTTTCAATTCCTTATCTACAACAAACTCCACTTGGCATCTCCTCAAGGTCTATCTATATAGGACTACATGTGAAATAGACTACTTGAATTGAGCAAGTTCATAACTATGTTTCACTATCTCATCTTAATTTTAGATGCATTTGACTTCATGGAATGATTTTAAGGAATCTCATATTACCCTCATAGTTTTATTCTCAACCCAACTCACTTTTCTTCATCACCTTTCTTATTATGATTGCCTAAACAAGTTTGGGCATGTGTATGTCATTAGGAGTGAATGTAGGTTCTTTGGTATATGACCTCTATTTCTCTATTTTAAAACTTATTAAAATTCTGATCTTTAATGACATAATAACCTGAGTTATCTTTGAAACAAACCTCATCTCTTCTTAATAACTCTGTCACTCTCCTTATAAAAAAATACATACTTCTCAAGAAAGAGCAAGCAGACTGTGTTGAAATGTTTGTCACTCTCTCTACTCATTTTTTTGTAACCTCATTGACTTGATGATGTTAATTACTTATACCACATCCTAATTCAAATATAAATTATCTTTAATAACTCTGTCATTGTCTCTAAAGCATGAAATAATCCATATAAACCAATAATCATGTAGGTATCTATAAAAGCATTGAGTATATATATAGGACTGTATGGACATCATCTAGTTCTTTTCCTTTGCTCAGAACTCTTTTAGTTTTCAATGAATTTAAATAATAAATTATTTTATTTCATTCAACATTCACACAAGCCATTGTCTCAAAATTTGGAGAGGCATTGAGTGTCTAAACAGACCTATAAGCCTATCTACCTATGCATATGCATTTAACACCATGACTACCATTTTAGTTGTCTTATAAGTCTTTATTTCAACATTGAAAACTATAAAATATTTGGTGTTATTGATATACCCAAAACCTCATTCAAATCCTTTGAAAACCCTCTTGTTTTTTCATCATCATCCATTGTGCATAATAGTTTTAAGGATCTAGGTGTTAAATTGAAGGTTTTTGACTGAGTTTGGGGATTTGATGATCTCTTTGAAACCAAAAACAATATTCATAATTTTAAAAAGATCTAAAATTTTGATAGTATAAAACTCTTCCATTGATCCCTTGAATACACAACCTCATCAACCTCTCTATTTAGGCAAAGTTTCAATTAGGCAGGGTGTAGATGCTCATATGAGAGTTGATTGTGCATGACTTTGAATTGACTTGTAAAACCCATATTTAATCATTATCCATAGATATATAATATTTTATAAGGTATTAAAAAATTTAATATTACATTTAAGGTTAAAAACCTTGTCAACTCCTCTTTTCAAAGAAAACTTGAACATGACTATAGGTGTTGTTTGAGTGAACTGTGTATGCATATGGTTTGAGTTTTTGACCTTTTTCATTTCTATCATGACTTACAGTGGATCAACCTTCATGAAGAGAGTTTATTTTCATTTCATTATATTCCCATATCATATTCAAGGAACATTAAAACCTGTACAACTCTTGTATTCATTGTTTCTCACAGTCACAGTCCTATAAGTGGTGAAGACTGCAAGTTATATTTGGAACTTTGAACAGTGCAACGTAGATATTAGGACTAAAAATAAATATTTCATAATTAGATAAAAAAAATTTACAAGCAAGCACAACTCTTAAATCCATTTTTGAATACATATCCCAACCACTCTAAACATATTTATTATACAAAAAATAAAATATAGTCCCAAGAGTGAAAGAAGAAATTACCATCTTTGAGACTTGTATATAGTATCCAAATATTCAATGAGCCATGAATAAATTTAAATGGAGTTATAAGATAATTTATAAACACTAAAATTCACTAAAACATGTGGAGAACTTAGAAAATCATAAAATATGACCAGTCCTATGAAGACAATGCACAAAAGAGAAATTACTAGACAAAAGGACCTCCACACATGCCACCATGAATATTTAATTTTTGAAAGGCATATAAAGACATATAAAAATATTTTATAGATTTTTTTAATTATCTAACTTATCTACACTTTCACTAGAGTTATGTCAAATTTAGCCTATGGGGATTTGCTCCTTCAAAAAGTAGTATGGGATCTTAGCTATTGTTCATAAATATAAGAGAACCAATAAAATGTAAAATGACACAAATTTTAAGCACATAAGGTTCCAAAACTTTGGCCAAAATATTATTACCCAACTCTACATGTATGGTCTATACCTTTTTCATGAAGTTGGCCTTAACTATCTTGTAAAGGGGATGATGATAGAGAGAAGGATATGTTTGAAATTGTTGAGATTAAAACTTATTATAATTATTTTTCCTTACCTATATAAGATTAAAGGATGTTCTAAATCTATTTTCACTTTCAAGTGACTTTGATAGTCCATATAACTCCCTATAACTCCTCAAACAAGTGTTAAAAATTAAGAATCTAATTTTTTATGATCCATATGATAGGTTTAATAGTTATATAATCTCTCAAAAATATTCTTAAGGTCTATTTTATGAATTTTTAAGATAGTTAACTTTTACAAACTCAAACATTATCCAAAATCACCCTTTTCATGCATAATCAATACCTTAGAGTTAGCAAATGGTCTTCAAACTTTACAAAACTTCATGAAACATTATGAAAAGTTTTTTGACACATAAAATGACATTATTAAACCCATAATTACATATGACACAACTTTACCATGTCCTATCTCCTCATGATATGCCTAAACCACTATGTGACTAAAATATGACTTTACCTTAATCTTTCCAAACATAATTTAAGTGTTAATAAGGTATTTTGGACTCAATTAGGACCTCCTATATAACCTAATGTTCAATTTTTTTTATTAAATGGATCTTATTTTTACTTTGGGGTTCAAAAATGGATAAAAAATTGGTGACTCATAGGGGTAACATGCCTGATATGATGACTAGACCATTAGCCTTATCCACCCATTGGGATATGGAGTCAATTGCACTATGTGACAACAAGACCAAACAAGTACAAAATCAATTGAATCCACTAAGACACACACAAAATCAAAGAAATGAAGACACACACATATCCTAACAAGTACTTAGGGAACACAACAAGAACTTAAGAAAACTAGAATATACACAAAGTAATTTGAAGCAAACTTTATCCTCTTGGATTAAAAGGGAAGATTTCACCATCCTTTTCTCCATGAAATGAAGGAGTAAATAAATCATGTTTCCTTTTGAGTTTTGGTTTTGATGTTCTGAACTCCATGCTTTCCACTCTCTTTGGCATGATCTAAAGTGCAACAACAACAACTACAAACATATCACCTATAAAGGTAAATTCCTTTTTTGACTCAACCATCTTCTCATGGTACTCTTTAGTTTCAACTTGACCCAATGATGATTCATCTAGGCATGATTCATTATCCTTCATGTTATTTTGAATGAGATCAAACTTCTTAGTGGCTGTAAGCTCATCAAGCTCCTCAAGGAGCTTTACATACTTAACCCCATCTTTATCATTGTTTTAAAATTGAATAACATGAAGTGTGAGCTTTTAAAAGGACTCATTCTCCACATATCTCATTAAATATTTTCCATAAGTCCTCTTCTTCTATGGAAGTGCATAATTTCCATATTTAATTGTATTTTTAGATTCAACCTCTTGATCATATACCTACATCTCACCCAACTCAGCTGATGTGATGTGCTTCTCAAGCACCTCCTCTCTTATGTTTTGATCAATCTATTTATGAGCAGATGCAACATGGTTTAGATCTTATCTTTATTCACTCAATAAGGTTGAATTTTTCTTGTCTTCACCAAGGGGAGTCCTTGTAGTGAACTCTCCATCATAGACACTTAATTCATCTTCTTGATCAGCTAAAAATTGAGCTTGATCTTCTTTGCTTATCTCCCATAGGATGGGTTATCCTTCAAGAAGATATGATGTGGGAGGGTGGTGAAAAATTTCATTGGTTGGAGAGGGAGTATTAAGTGTGATGGATGGTTCATTAATGGGCATTGGGATGGAAGGAGTACTCTTGAAATTTTGGGATTTGAAAATGGGAGATTCTTGAAGGGATTCTTGAAGGGAAAGCATGTTCAATTGGGCTATAGACATTTCATTTTATTAAAAAATCAATTCACCTTTCCCATAAAATTCTTGAGGCTTTTCAACATCTACAACTTTATCTTTCACCTTATCAACTAAAAACTATTTTTTATGTTGAAAATCTTCTTGGATAAACCTCCAAGATGGATAAACTATAGGTTCTTGAGGAGAAGGTAATGGGGCTTGAACAAACAAAACGTTTTCTTTCTTGACATAAACTACTTGGTTGTCACTCTCTTCATATTTATTTCCAAAGACTTCACTACTTGGTTCCAAGTTAGAAATTTGAAGCTAGTAGGCTCTTTTGAAGATTGGATTGGTTCTCTTGTATGGTATTATTTAGGGTAGTGAATGGTTTCATGAGGATAATGGGCACAACAAAATAGATCTGGAATATGAGAGGTTTATTGGAGAGGGGATCGAGAGACTTTCAAAAGATCAAATTATTCCACAATATTTGTCATGGTATAATTAGAAATCATAGTCCAAAAAGGCCTCCAAGATGATGAGATATTGCTTTCTTAAAGAGGGATAGATATAGCTTGAGGAAGACTACCTCCAAGAAGGTACCTCTTAAGAGCTTGGACTTCTTCAAGATTCTTAATCACATCTTCTTCATGATGACCTTATTAATAGGATTCTTCATAAGGCTATTTAATAACATTATGATCATGTGGATAAGGAATAGGTTGGTCATAGGGCTGATAACAACTTTGATAGAATCATTAAGTAAAATAGTATGGGTCATGACAAGGTTGATATGGAGGTGTATAGTAGGAACTCTCATTATATCCTACCACACCAACTTCATTAGTAAAATGAAACACAAGTCTTTTCAAAAATTATTTTCACAATAAGTACATAGGTTACTTATAACTAGTTGATTGTATTTGGAGTCACCATTGGTGTTTTCTTGAATGCCTCCCAAGTCTTATAGGTAGAATAACACATCAAAATAAATTCCACTATTTTGGACCTTAAGTCCCATCGGACATGCTAGAACTATTATAACCAAATTTTTCACCCTTGGAGGAGGTTGTTTTGACCTCTCCAAAAAAATTTAAACATGGGATTACCCCTAGACCTATGGGTTGTCTATAATAGGGGTAAACCTCTAGGTTGAAGGTCTATCTCCCCTTGATGAATAACTTGGGATCAATTTGACTAATCTATCACTTGATTAATTTTAAAAGGGTAAGGAATAATTTAAATAAACCTAATTATAGTGGTGATGTATCAAACTTCGTTGACCACTACCACACATTGCACAATAAACTAAGACCTACAAGACAACATGAATATATTGTATCAATGTTTTGTAGAAGGGTAAGCAATTGTAAGGATAAGAGGGAATAATAGTTCCATTTCAAAACCCACAAGATACCCATAATGACACCAACTACAACCTGAAATAGAAAAAAACTACATGAGGCAAGATAAAAAGGACACCAACAAGGTGATATACATCTACACATGATAAGATAAACTATTTAGAGATTTACCATTATATGTAGTCATATAATGAGGTAAAACATCAGTTATTTTATTGATCATAGGTATAAAAAATGAGCATGGCTTCACCATACTTAGGTGGAGGATAATTTTCAATCCAAAAGTGGCTGCTTATATAGAAAAAGTGTGAGAGAAGAGAAGTGTGTAAGAAAGAGAAGGTAGACAAGTCTCATGTAGGTCTAAAATAGAAGAGGATTTATGGAAATATCATAACAGACTTTCAAATCCATGTGTAACTCCTCTTTATATTCTCCATCTCTCCAAGTGGCATGGGAGGTCGAAATGAATGCTTGACACCTTGACTAGCTTCTTAAAACTCTCTTTCTTCTTTACATGTTAAAGGACAAGTGGCATTTTTGGTGATAATATAAATTTATCCTACATGTTTTATCTACTCTTGACACCTCTAATTTTTTCCCAATAAGATCTCTTTAACACATCACCTCTTTCTCTTGCAAGGTGTCTAGAAGGATCTTTATCTCCTTAGGCCTATTTTGCACATAAGTGTCAAAACCTTGTTTCATTTACTATAGATCATAAAAAAATTATGTATTGCCTATTGGACTCATATTATACCTGAAACAATCCATTTTAAAGTCTCAAACTAGCCTCAATAAGTCACTCTATAACAAAATCCCAATTAGGTCTCATCCTTTGTAGCCTTTTTTTACTATTTGTATCTTTCTATGGGATTTGTATGTATGATATTGAAAATATAAAGACATATTATAAGACCATATATCCTATTACAATTCCATACCAGATTTCATGATTTTAATCCAATTGTAAGTCTACATTTTCTACCTATCTCTTCTGCGAATTAAACTTAATTAGGCCTTTAGTCCTAACAAATGGATTTTGGCTCTAAACTATTCCTTCACTTTTGAAACTTATGGTTAGTGTGTGAGTCACTTTAAAAATTCCAAAAACAATATCCATGTAAATTTTGGGATTTTGTAACATTATGTTTATATCCAAATCATGAAATGGCCAAAAATAAGCCCTTCATAAGCCTATTTGACTACCTTGCAAAATGGAGTTTGTTTGGTCACTTACATGGGTTATTAATAAGATTTATTTATTTTATGAGATGAAATAATACCCATATGACCTCCTTCAATTATTTTCATGTATCCACCTTTCCAAAATCTATACAAAACACTAAAATATACATAAACCAAGGCATTTCTAGCAATTAGTACAATAGTCCATACAACTCAAGTACATGTTAATAACCTCCTTGGAGTCCTAAAAAACATACAAGATGTTTTAGGACCATTTTGTGGAATTTGATGTTCTTTAGAAGTCCATCCCTACAAATTGTTCATTATAGCCCTCCTAGATAGCCTAAAAGTACTTTGAACTCTTAGCGATGATTCATAAAGTTGGATGTATTAATCCTCCATAAAATTTAAAATAATTTTAAGTAAATTATGTTGGATAACTTCACCTATTATATCAATATCCCATGAAAATACTTTTGTCCATAACAAGAAAATTAATCTTGCCTCTTAGGTGGAAACAAGGCATTTTAGGGGGTATGAGCATGTTTATAGTCTTTAGGTGCTTGTTTGAGTTTGGTTTTGGTCTCAAATGATATAAAAATGTCTAATATATATTCCAATAATTATATTTTCACCATAATTCATCAAGTTTTTCTTACATCTAATCCTCTTAGACTTAGTGTTCTTAGGCCAAACCATCTACCATACCCTAACTGACTATCATGCCATGTTATCTTCTTTGTTGGAGTGTATATGAATAATGGAGTCATAATTATCTTAAATATATAATTAAGGTTTTCAATTCCTTATCGAATACAAAATCCACATGGCATCTCCTCAAGGTCTGCCTATATAGGACTACGTGTGAAATGGATTGCTTGAATTAAACAAGTTCATGACTGTGTTTCACTATTTCCTCTTGATTTCAGATGAATTTGAATTCATGTAATGTTTTTTAAGCATATCATATTCCCCTTAGGGTCCAATTCTCAACTCAACTCACTTATCTTCATCACCTTTCTTGGTTTGACTACCAAATTAAGTCTAGGCATGTGTATGTCATTAGGATCAAAAATAGGTTATTAGGTCTATGACCTCTATTTATATATTTCAAAACTTAGAAAAAAAATTATACTCAATTACATAGGAACTTGAGTTATATTGTAAAAATACCTCATATCTTCTCAATAACTTTGTCACTCTCCTTTCAAACAAATACAAAATTCTCAAGAAAGAGTAGGCAGACTATGTTGAACTATTTTTCACTCTCTCTACTCCTTTATTTATAACCTCAGTGAATTGATGGAATTATTGACCTCCACCAAGTCCTAATTCCAAAATAAATTATATTTAATAACTCTATCATTGTCTCAAAGGCTTGAAATAGCTCATAGAAAATAATAAGCCTTAAGGTCTCTATAAAAGGACTAAGTGTATATATATGAATGTATGGCCACTTTCTAGGTATATTCCTCTAATCAAAACTCTTTTATTTTTCAATTAATTGAAATTATAAATTGTTTTATTTCATTCAACATTCACACAATCCATTGTATCAAACTTTGGAGAGGCATTGAGTGTCTAAATAGACCTACATGCCTATCTACCTATGCATATGCATTTGGCACTGTGACTAATATTTCAGGTGTCTTAGAAGTCTTCATTTAAACATTAAAAATTATAAAATCTTTGGTTATATTTATAGAACCAAAACCTCATTCAAATCCCCTGAAATCCCTCGTGTTCTTTCATCATCATCATCCATTATGTATGACAATTTTAAGGAAATAAGTGTTGATTTGAAGGTCTTTGATTGAGTTTAAGGATTTGATGATCTCTTTAAAACCAAAAAAAATATTCATCCTTTTAAAATTCTATGCCATTATATTTTTTATAGTATGAAACTCTCTCATTGATGCCTTGAATAAATAACCTCATCATCCTCTTTGTTTAGGCAAAGTTTCAATTAAGAAGGTTATAGGTGCTCATATGAGAGATGATTGTACATGACTTTGAATTGACCTTCAAAACGCATCTCTAATCCTTCTCCATAGCTTAGTCATATTTTATAAGTTCTCAAAGCATTTTTAAATGCCTTTAAGGTTCAAAACCTTATTAGCTCTTATGTTCAAATCAAGCTTGAACATGACTGTAGGTGTTGTTTGAGTGAACTGTGTATGCATATGGTTTGACTTTTTGACCTTCTTCATTTATATCATGACATAAAATGGATAAACATTAATTAATATATTTTATTTTTATTTCATTACACACCCATAACATCTTCAAGGAACATTCAAACCTCTTCAACTCTTGTATTCATTATTTCTCATAGTCACAGTCCTATAGGTGATGAAGACTGCAAGTTCTATTTGAAACCTTGAATAGTACAACATAGATATTAAGACTGAAGGGAAATTCTTCCTAATTGGATAAACAAATTTTAAGATCAATCACAACTCTCAAATCCATTTTTGAATACACGTATCAACCACTCAAAACATCTCTACTATACATAACATAAAATACATTCCCAAGAGTGAATGAAGAAATGACCATCTTTGAGACTTGTACAGAGTATCTAACTAGTTAATGAGTCATTATTTAATTTATAGGGATATATAAGACAATGGTGAAACATTATAATTCATAAAAACACATGGAGAACTTAGAAATTCAAAAAATATGACCAAACACTTGAAGATAATGCCCAAAAGGGAAATTGCTTTGAAAAATGACCTCCACACATGCCACCATGAATAATTAATGTTTTAAATACATATATATACATTTTATAGTATTTTATAATTATTTTAAAGCAGCCAAATCATCTTCACTTGAATTTGAGCTATGTCAAATTTAGCATGTAGGGATTTACTCCTTCAAAAAGTAGTCTAGGATCTTAGCAATTGTTTATAAATATAAGATCACCAATCCAATTAAAAATTCCCCAAATTTTAATACCATAGGGTTACCAAACTTTTTTCAAAATCTTATCCCCCAACTCTACATCTACAACTTGTACTATCTACTTAAAGTTGGCCTTCACTAGCTTGTGAAGGGGATGATGAGAGAGAGAAGGATATGTATGCAATTTTTGAACTCAATACTTATTACAAGTATTTTAACTGACCTTTATAATATTAAAGAATTTTTTTAAGTTTTTTTGACTTGATATTGAATTCAAGAGTCCATACAACTCCCTCTAACTCCTCAAATAAGTGTTGAAAATCAAGAATCTAAATTTTTATGATCTCTCTAACATGTGTAACAGTTATATAACTAATTAAAACTCTTTTAAAGTTGTATTTTATTAATTTTTTAATTAAGGAGATTTTTAAAACACAAATATTATCTAAAATCACCCTTTTTATGCATATTCAACACCTTAGAGTTAGCAAATGGTCCTCAAACTTTACAAAAATTCATGAAACATTGTGAAATAGTGTCTGACACATAAAATGACATTTACCAACCCTTATTAACCTCTTAAAAAAATTTACCATGACCTATCTCCTCATGACATGACTAAACCACTATGCGACCAAAATATGACTTTACCTTAATATTTCTAAACTTACCTTAATAAGTGTTAATAATGTATTTTGAACTCAACTAGGACTTCCTATATCACCTAATGTTCAATTTTTTTTACTATAGGGATATTATTTTTACCTGGGGGGTCAAAATTAGATAACACTAACTACATACCAATACTTTGAAGAGGGATGAATCCTCCATGTAGTTATCCCACCTGAGTTCTTAAAGACTATTTTAGATAATATGAACTTATCAACGTTCTAAATTTTAAGAACCTATCATAAATAAATTGGACATTATCAATAATTAGTTGGAATTATTAAAAATAAATCACATTTATTTAATGTACTTTATATATATATATATATGGACTTATTAGTAGTCCAATTTTTTAAAAATACCATAAATAAATTATATTTTAACAAGATTTAATTTGACTTATTACAAATAGACTGCATCTATCTAATGTATTTGTAATAAGTACAAATTATTTAATATAATATGGACTTACTAATAGTCCAATTTTTGAAAGACTATCAGAAATAAATTAGACTTTATCAAGAATTAGTTGGACTTATTACAAATAAACCACATCTATCTAATGTATTTTTAATAAGTTTAAATTATTTAAAATAATATGGACTTATTAGTAGTCCAATTTTTAAAACACTATAGAAAATAAGTTAGACTTCATCAAGAATTAGTTCATCTTATTACAAATAAACTAATTGTATCTAATGTATTTTTAACAAGTCTAAATTATTTTAAATAATATGGACTTATTAGTATTCCAATTTTTAAAAAATTGTCATAAATAATTTAGAATTTATGAAGAATTAGTTGGACTTACTACAAATAAACTACATTTATCTAATGTATTTGTAATAAGTCCAAATTTTTATCCATCCCTCAATATAAATAAATTGCAAACATTAAATGAATTTTTGATGAGGGTAAATTATTTCTAATGTAAAATCAATTTATTTGAAATAAATTTGACTATATTTTAAAATGAACTAGACTATACTTAAAATAAAAATTGAAATATATTTGAAATAATTTGAAAATTCTTTGGATTGAATTTTATCACAAATAAGTTGATTTTAATATAAATAAACTACATTCAACTATAAAAATTTTATTTTAGTATAAATAAGCAACATCCATCTAATTTTTATTTTTATTTTTTAATAATTTAGATGAATATGGTGTTATAAATATTTTAAGCTAAACCAAGATATTTGAAATAAATTAGGATGATTACAAATAAACTACATGAAACAACACCAAAGTATTTCTAATTTAAATTCCATAAATTTGAAATAAATTGGACTACATTTGAAACAATTTGGAAATGATTTTTATAAAATTGATGATAATATTATTAAAATTATAGTGTCTAATCAATAAATACACTTGAAAGAATCATCTTGCAAAATTATAACTATATTTTTAATATCTAACTTTTCTAAACAATGTTTCATAGTTGTTGGTATGGATTTTATGCTTTCTACAAATAATGTGATGATAGAGATCATTTTCATTCTCCAATCCTTTTCATGTTTCTAATTTTAATTTCTAGTATATCTAGTTGAAGGACCATAAGTCATTTTAAATTTATGTTCCCTAACCAAATAATTTAAATAATTACAATCAATTAACACAATGTTGGAAATTGAAAAATCATCTCCAAAGGTCCCTATAAAAATAACCTCATCTAATTTCAATATATTTCTAATGAAGGGCTTAGTATATTTTTTTCCCCCAAATGAACATGAAATCTGAAGTTGTGTGATCTATGGCTTCAAATAATAGCCTCAAATGATTATCTTCTATTATTGACGAAAGTTCAATGCGAGAAAAAGATTGTAATGCCACATTAAAAATTTTTGTTGAATGTTCTCGAATGTAGTATGACATATTTTCTATTATAAAATCTTATTTTCTTCCCTGAACGTATATTTTCATATATTTTATTTTGTGCACAACAAATATTAAGTCATCCAACCCAAAAATCAATAGTTTTATAGAATTTGGTTTTAGTGCCTCCTTTGAAATGTCTACAATTAGTTAAAAATAAAGCAATCATTTATAATATTATATTTTTAGAAATATAACATGTAAATATTCTATAAAAATATTTTACATGTTAGTTGGATCATTAATTTTAAACTAATAACCACTAAGTAACATGAAATTCAAATATTAAGGTTTTTTGGAGAAAATGCAAAACATCATTGTTGATGAGATGTGGAAAACATAAATCTAATTAAAATATAATAGAATTTACTTTTATCATTATATATTATTCAAAATTTTGATTCTTTACATAATATTTTTGTATTTTAATGAAACAAAAATTTAAATTAAAAAATTAGAGGTACTTGCATTGTTGTTTTGAGCAACATATTCCTAGTGTGTGCCACAATGCAACACCTAGAACTATTTATGGAGGCTCATCAAAATAATTCAAATAATATTTGTGAAGTGATAGTAAATATATTTGATAGGTTTTAATTTGAGATATTTTGACATAAAGGTATTAAAAAATGGAAGCATGTGCAATAAAACCCAAATGGATTAAGAGAAAATTTATAAATGGCAATTTTATAACAAAATGGACCTACTTATTTCAACAATAACATTGTTATATAATTTGAAATTTAAATAGAATGTGAAGTAAACACAACATATTTTAGGCTTCAAATAAAAAAATTAATATTATATTTCTCATTAAACATTAAAACACAAGTAGTCCCCCCAAAAAATTATGTATTAGTTTCTAAAAGAACAGAACAAAGGGTTTGCGAACAAGTGAGTAAGTAAGATACACAAGATCACTTGGAATTTGATATCATGAGTATATAATTTATATAATAATGAGACAAACTGTATAATTTTAAACCAAATATTATAAGTGTTAATTACATCTTATTCTCTAATGCATGTTTGATTTGTAGTTGTAATTCCTAGGAAATAATATCTAAGAAGATTAGAATAGGGTATCAATATTTCCAAATTATTATAAAGTTAAATACGTAATATTATTTATAGAGTTATCTTAGAGATAAGAATAGTAATACATAATTAACAATTTGGGTATGCACAATATAATTAAAATATACCAACACATAAAAAAGGTTTATTAAATGCTTCAGAGTTTTGAGGTGTAAAGGATTGTGATGACATTTAAATCAGCATTTTTACTAATTATAAACCAAAACTCAAGTGTATTCAACATTTCATTAAACTAATTTGGTCTATATTAGTATATATCATACACTTGTATAGACTTCAATCAAATTAACTCACTCAATACTTATCCTTGATTCATATGACTAGTTTTAAGCATGGATCAAACCTCAACTTCTAAAATATTAAATAATGGTACCAACTTGAATCACCAAACTTCAATTGACAAATAAATAAGAAACCATTCAATTAATTACCAAATAATTTGATTTTTAGGCATGTGCAAGTTCATCTTTATCACAGGAAAGGATTATTCCAATCAGAGTAGATTCATTTTAAGATATAGTGCTAAAAAAATATATATCTACATGCATATTTATTGGACTATACAACTCAAAATATCATTCACTAATATGAATCTTATTACCACCATAAAATCAAAGGTGTTGATGTGGTTTTAATTGAAGTTTCAGTATTTTATATTATACTATATCCAAATTATCAGTGATTGGCAGCTTTGTCTATCTTTTAAGTGTTATAATATATTTATCACTTGAATACATTATTTAAATCATTTGTAATAATGTCAATATTAATCTTTTTTAAATTCTAAGTTGCATAATAGTATCATTTAGGTGATTACTTGTGATCAACTAGTGACTAATTATATATCAATAAAATGTGAATTCTAAATTACAGTATAAAATACTTATAAAATACTCAAAATATATATTGTATGGTATCATACAATGTTAAAATAAAATATATTAGACCATGGTAATATAATTTTCATAACTTTAATTAACATGAACACATTTTGTTTAAGGCAAACATAATGTTTATTTATTGATAGTGATGAATTTAGTAACCAAGGTGTCTCTTTAGAGATGCCTTAATAGGTTTCTCATAGGAAATACTTCTCATATTTCTAGGTTGATACCTTGAGAGATATATTTTATTTAATAAAATATTGATAGAAGTTGTTGGATTTGAAATCATATCAATTTATATGCAAGTAGTATGACTATAAAGACACCTTCAAGATCTATAATGTAATGATAAATCTATAATTATTAATTTAATTTATTTACTTTTGATATAAGAGGTTAATTTTATTAATAATTAATTCAAATGTAATAGGTATTGTCAAGATGATTCTGGATTTGGATGCCAATCTATCTTTCAAGATATACTTTGAGATCACATTTTATAAAATTTTGATAGTATATGTTAGCTTTAAAATCATGATAATTTGATTTAAGGAGTAGGTTTTTAAATCATATAATTTTAATGATATATGTATCACTTAGGAGGTATGATAAAGGTATTAATTACTATTTACTTGATGATATTAAATTTGAATGTGTTAGGTGAATAATTTCTCATCAACTAACTGAAGGCAAAATGGGTATATCAACGACAGCGTAATGAGATAAATATCTCCTCTTAGCAAGGGGAGGTTACCTATAAAATAATCTATGCTAATTTAAAATTAAAATAAACTCAGGGGTGAGATCATACCATCCATTTCTCTTTTTTTAGAAATGATGTTCACAAGGTAAAGGAAAATTCCTATGTAATAACTGAATCCATTTCTCTTTTTTTAGAAATGATGTTCATAAAAAAATAGGAAAAATTCATAGGTAATATATTGGATCCACTAGAAACCCACGAAAGCACAAAATCTTCCATTGTTTCTATTACTGATTTAGGATAAAAGACACAGTAGAATAAAGTGCAGCCCAAAGTCTCCACCAAAAACTACAATAGAGTATATGATCACAAAGGATAACAATATTTCAAAGCATTTCCAATATCCTTTGTGCTAAAACACAAAAAACACAACAAACTAAAGATAATTATGGTAGCACCAAGTCTTCCACAATCAACTTTGGAACATCTTCCAGATTATTTTCACTTACTCTGCTTATTTGATCAAATGGACAAGACTGTATTTAGGAAAAAACATAAGAAAAATTTCCTATATAACACAATTTATTTCAACACAAAGTCTAAAAGGTCACTTGTTTTCTCATTCACCTAATAAAATATGACTCACAATCTGAGCTCAAAGTCTCAAAAATGCCTTTCAATTTGGGCATAGTTTTGCTTTTGATAACTGAGAGATCTCCCTTTCTACAAACTAAGAGATTACAATATATAGCATCCAAAGAAAGACTTTGGTCTTTCTTCATGAAATGGCCCATGCTTCATTGAATGCATTTTAAAGAGGAAGTTTCATGAAGGGGCCATGCTAGAATAAGTTACCAACTTTGACTTTGGCATTTAAATCATATCAAATGTCCTCTCCAAAGCATGGGTTGCCTAATCTTCTAAAAGGCAAGGCTTATCATCTTTATGATACTTATGCGACTGTCCACTTGTCTTTACTCAAATAAATAAAAATAGGGTGCACCATTGAATGCTTGCACTCTCTAATATCCACCTGATGGACTATTCCACCTACTAGAATAACTCTTCTACCGACACTTCTAGATTCTCTAATTTGTTCCCTCTTTCTTTTCTATATTATGTCTCTTCCTAGTGATCCAAGCCCTCTGGGTTATCTTCTCACTTTCTACTGGCTCATTCAGCTCCTTTTTTAGTGGATTATTGAGTTTGTTCTTGAGTCTACGTCATTTGAAAATTAATGATTATTTTATTGTCCTAAATTTGACATCTACAGGGATGTCACCAGTCACTTGAACCATTTTGAACCTTGAACCTTTTTGAAGCAGAGTTCAATGGTTCAATAGTTTGGCGATTCAGCGGTTCAGTGGTTTGGCAATTCAATATTTTGTGTTTTGCAAAGAGGTGTGTTCATTCAATATTCTTATGAGTTCAATGTATCATTGAGCCAGCTATTTGAACCGTTTGTTTGAACCTTTCTAGAACCTTCTGCTTGAACCATTTTGAACCTTTGAAACATTTTAAACCTTTGAACCATTTTGAAGTGGAGTTCAATGGTTTAATGGTTCAATAGTTCAATGGCTCATTTCATACCATTGAGCCCCACCATTGAACCATCCTTTATTGAACCTCAGTGTTAAACTATCCTTATCAATTTTTAGGAAATGCCTTTAAGTGTTTTGAAATTTTTCCTTGTGAAAGCCTGCCTTTTGAACCTCCGATTTCCTTAGCTGAAAAGGCTTATGTGATTGAATAACTTGACTACTCAGAATATTTTTTTAGAAAGAAAGAGACCATTTTGGCCTATAGGACCAAAATGATCAACATGTTGTCCACAAAAATGAGTGACTGATTTTGGGAACAGCTAGCTCTAGTTGGGGAACTTCCATTGATTGTATTTTGAAACAATCAAAGGGAGTAGAATCTAGACTCTAATTGCCTTCATCTATGCCATTGGGATATAGATTCATGCCACCCAAAAAGAGAAAGATGCCAAAAACTAAATGAACAACACAAAACAAACAAAGACTATACATATGTACAACTGAACTTATCTAATACTTCAAAGATTGAAGTTCTTCAGATACTACCCACTATGAGGTAGTGAAAATGGCATTCTATCTTGATATATCAGTAATAAAATATTTTCACCCCAAAATTGATGATTGGAAAATGGACCTCTCCACCAAGAATCAATTTTTTTATGCATTCCTTTGGGTTCTCATCTCTTGCCCCTCAATAAGACTTGATCTCCAATCTAAAAACCACAAATCCTTACTCTTTTGTCGAAGAGTTTTTTACCTAGTTTTGACGTGCCACATTATGGTCCACTACCATAATTCATTATTCTTCTAGTTTAGTGAAGTACATGATTTTATTGTCCCTATTAAACACCTACCAATGATTGGCATTATTAGGTACACTTGGTCAGAAGACTAGCTCAATAGTGTACTTGTTCCCTTTGAAATCTTTGTGAGGAACCATGAGGGCTGGGGAGACACCAATGAATCTGCATGATCATTGAACTCTCGTGGCACTGTAGAGATATTGAAACATCAAAAATTTCAATGTAATCCCATACAAGATTATGATAATGTCATAATCTTTCATTCTTAGTTTGATATAGGTTCCTCACCTGAAAAACCACCAGTTCAGCATCTCCTCGAGCATGAAGAATTTTAACACCTTTAGTATGAGCAAATTTCAATTTGAGCAACAAAGATTCATACTCAGTGGTGTTGTTGGTATTTCTGAACTACAACTTATATAAATAGGGGAAAATATCTCCTTGCAGAGATATCAAAAAATTTCTGGTTCAAGAATCAGTAGATGAACAATTGCCATCAAATTCTAGAATCTAGACATCATTAAAATTTGATCTTCTCAAAGATTTCTCTTCATTAGGGAGGGAGGATTCTTTTTCACTTGAACTTGGCTCTACCAATTCTTCTATTTTTTTGTCTAAATTTTTTGAATTGTAACCTATAGAAATTTCATCTAATGAAATAAAAACATCTTCTATGGATAGAAAGTAATTACCCATTCCTAAGGATTCAAACAAAATTTGAGCCTCAAGTTCTGATGTTTGAGTAACAATGTATTTTGACTCCTTCTTAGGAAGTAGTCTTTACATGATGCCCTTACTATGTATCCTCACTTTAGATAGGTCCATGTTAAACTCTCCACCAACATCCTTACAAAAATTACGTTCGAGTAGAATGTCATAGGAAGCTGGAACATCGGCCACCAAGACTATCATTTTAATCCTCTTATCTAGAAAAGCCACAAATGCAAATTGGGCATCTTTGATCTGACCCAAAAGTGGCACTTGTTTGTTTTCTAAGGAGAAACATCTCCCAAAATTCTTAGTCAAAGTGAGACCAAGAGAGTCTACTACCTTGGTGGGCATAACATTGTTAGAGGCTCTAGAGTCTATTATATAGTTGCTCAATTTATGACCATTTATCAGAAGGGAAACATAGAAAGGTTCTATTTTCCTAGGGGTAATAAGAGGAGAAATGACAAGATTATTTTGAGTGGATTTGTTCTTTGGGGGATCATGAGTCACCTTTAAAACATCTTGTCTTGTAGGGATGGCTTTGTTCTTGATGCATTCAACCAATCTATCCAACTGCTCAGGGTTGGCTTGTAAGTATTCAAATTTAGAAATTTGGATCTTGGTCTTCCTAGTATGGTCAATTATGTTAAATGAATAAAAATAACTAGGAATAGAGGAAGGAATTTCATCATTCTAGGTTTGGTTGGGTGTGGTACTGGTCTATGAAATTGAAGTAGAAGGTGCAGGGTTGTTTGAGGTACTTACTTTTTTATTGATCATCAGGGCCTTTGATTAGAAAGGCAGTGAAGTCCCCCATTTAGCAATTAAAATTACTAGTCGAGATTCTTTTCCTATTTTTCCCTTATCAAATTGTTGATTTGACTAAGTCTAGGACCTAGTAAAAATAGCGTATGATCCATCAAACACTTTTCCCTTACTTCTAGCTTCATCCTGGTAATTCAAGAAACCAATGTTGGAGTTGCTAGCTAATTCTTCTTCCCCTTCTACAAAGAGATTAGTGTCATATTCTTGGTCCAACTTAGGTTGGAAAGAGAAATCATGTTCAGCTTCATGATAACCAATTATTGAGTTAGCTGGTGTTACTTCAATGGCAAGCTTCCCTGTGTGGGAGGAAGACAATTTGGTTGCCCTTGATTTTTGGCAGCATTTCTTTGATATGAATGGTCAGAAAATGTCTAGCTTGGTATATCTCAATAAGAAGGAGGAGTAGACATACCTTAGGCCATGTGTCTTTTTAGAGCTAGCAATTCATTTTCTAACTTTTGCACCATAGGATCAGTGGTGCTTGTAGAAGAACTTTAAACAAATGAAGAAAATTTATTTCTATTAGGATCTCTCCTTATCTTACCTACAATGATAAGATCATCTTCAACCTCGATAGACAAAATTTGAGTTGTAAAAATATATATATGGCTAGCCCACCTCAATAGGAAACTCACTTTGGGAAGCTAAGAATTGATGAAGAAGCACTTAAGATTTTCTAGTGTTGGCTGAGTAATTGTAGGAATCCTGTTCCTTAGCTTTTTGAATTTAGAAATGAAGTCTCGCATAGGTTCATGAGGATCCTTATTCATTTTCATAAGTTGAGCTAATAAGGCATGTGCATCTTATGTGAGTTTGAACCTAGCCTTGAACTTGGCCTTGAGAGTGTTCCAGTTAGTTACTATTTGTGCTTATAGATGATAAAACCAGTATATGGTAGCACCTTGAAATGTTTCTACAAATATTCTCACCACTATGTATTCAAATTTAATGCCTATCACACCACAGGATATGTAAAAAGATGAAATATGCTCATCAAGATGAACCTTCCCATCACCATATAACTTGGGAAAATTCTTTCTTGAACTACAAGGTAGTTCATGTAAAGGTGGGGTTAGATTTAGAGGGCCAAAAGTTTTACCCCAAGGGCCTTGGGCTGCCATGATATGATGATTAAAAGTAGGGATAAGAAACCTTTGTGGAGTATGTATAGACAAAGCTCTGCTAGCAGAGGAAAGAGAAGTTTCACCTGGTATTGGGGGCGTGATGTTGGTAGGAGGAAAACTCCTAGTTTGCTGAAGGCAAGATTGTGGAGGAGGAAGGTCAAAATTATTTTGTTGCACAAACTTGAATACAGGATCAAAAATACCTTGAACTCTCTGGCTTCATGTATACCATGGATCTACTAGAGTATATAATGGAAAAGAATTAGAAATGCTTCAATTTGAAGCTTGAAGCTTGAAGCTTCAAATTGCACATTCTTCCCCAGTGGAGTCACCAAAAAATTATTGGGTGAATATTTTGTCATCAGCTAACTGAAAGAAAAATGGGTATATCAACCATATTGTAATGAGATAAATCTCTCCTCTCAATAAGGGGAGGTTCCCTATAAACTACTATAGACTAATATAAACTGAAAATAAACTCAAGGGTAAGATCATACCATTCATTTCTCTTTTTTCAGAAATGATGTTCACAAGGTAATGGAAAATTCCTATGTAATAACTAAATCCATTTCTCTTTTTTTAGAAATGATGTTCATAAAACAATAGTAAAACGTCTTGAGTAATATACTGGATTCACAAGAAACCCATGAAAACACAAAGTCTTTTGTTGCTTCTATTACTAATTTAGGATAAAAGACATAGTAGAATGAAGTGCAGCCCAAAGTCTCCACTAAAAACCACAACAGAGTATATGATCGCAAAGGATAAAATTAGTTCAAAGCCTTTCTAATATCCTTTGTGCTGAAACACAAAACACACAACAAACTAAAGACAATTATGGTAGCATAAATTCTTCCACAATCGACTTCAGGACATCTTCTAGATTATTTTCACTTGCTCTGCTTATTTGATCAAATAGACAAGACTGTATTTAGGAAAAATACATAAGAACAATTTCCTACATAACACAAGTTATTTCTACACAAAGTCTAAAAGGTCACTTGCTTTCTCATTCACTTGATAAAATATGATTAACAATCTGAGCTCAAAGTCTCAAAAATACCTTTCAATTTGGGTTAAGTTTTGATTCTAATAACTGAGAGACCTCGCTTTCTACAAACTAAGAGATTACACTACATAGCATCTAAAGAAAGACTTTGGCACTTCTTTTCATGAAATGGCCCATGCTTTATTGAATGCATTAGAAAGAGGAAGTTCTGTGAAGGGGCCATGCTGGAGTAGGTTATGAGCCTTGACTTAGGCATTTAAATCATATCAAATATCCTCTCCAAAGAATGGGTTTCTTGATATTCTAAAAGGTAAGGCTACTCCTCTTTATGATACTTACATGACTATCTACTCATCTTTACTCAAATGAAGAAAAATAGGCTGCACCATTGAATGTTTTCACTCTCTGATATCCACCTGATGGACTATTCCACCTACTAAAATAATTCATCTACCGATGCTTCTAGATTTTCTAATTTGTTCCCTCTTTCCTTACTACATTTTGTCTCTTCTTGGTGATCCAAGCCCTTTGGGTTATCTTCTCCCTTTCTACTAGCTCCTTCAACTCCTTTCTTAGTGGATTATTGAGTTTGTTCCTAGGTCTACATCATTTGAAAATAAATAGTTATTCCATTATCCTAAATTTGACATCTATAGGGACATCACCAGTCACTTGAACCATTTTGAACCTTGAACCTTAAACCTTTTTGAAGTAGAGTTCAATGGTTCAACGGTTTAACGGTTCGGTGGTTCAGCGATTCAATGGTTCAATGGTTTGGCAGTTCAATATTTTGTGTTTTGTGTTGAGTTGTGGAGCTAAAAGCTTCACTAATGAGCTAATGTTGAGGTTGTTGGGCTTACATAGTAACCGACATCAGTCAAAACCAACCGACATTGGTTAGGAGTCGATCGACATCGATTAGGGGTCGACCGACATTGGTTAGGAGTCGCTGGCATCAGTCATCTTTAGACCAACACTGACTTCTATGCATTTTTAGGCATTTCCAGAATTTCTATTTTTAGGAGAACAGTTAGTTTGCATGTAAAGACTAAAATTAGTCTTGAGTCAGTTTTTCTAATTATTGTTTGCTTTCAATTCTATTTAAGAGACCCATGGGGCAGTATTGTAATTGGGGGACAATTCAGTAATTGAGTTGGTTGTAATTGATTGAGAGAGAGAGAGAGAGAACTCTTAAGGGAGAATTACTGTACATCTATGAGGTGTGAGGAGAAAGAGATTTCTTCATTGTATTTCCTTCTAGAAGAGTTTAATACACATTGGGTGTTTCTTGTATCTCCTATTATTTGTTGTTTCTAATTTCTAGTTACTTATTACTTTTGGTTTCAATTATGTGTTTAGTTGCTTATACAAAAGTAATCAATTGTACTCTAAGATCCTAACAATTGGTATCAGAGCTCTAAACACTAACAACTGGTATCAGATCTCTAAACACTAACAACTAGTATTAGAGCGTGTTAGTGTTTGTTGATTACAGAATTCACTCACAGGGGTTTCTGATTGAGTGGGAGCAAAGCAATGGCAAAAGAAAGTAAACTAAGAATGGATAAATTTGATGGCAAGAATTATCAATTATGGAGGATGCAGATTGAAGATTATCTGTATCAGAAAGATCTGTATTTACCATTGGGTGGGGTTTCAAGGAAGCCCATAGATATGGAAGATGAAGAATGGAATGTTCTTGATGGAAAGGCTCTTGGATATATAAGGTTAAGTATGGCAGCTTTTGTGTTTTCCAACTTATCATAGGCAAAGACAACAGTAGAGTTAATGGATACTTTGGCAAATTTATATGAAAAACCCTAAGCTTCGAATAAGGTATATCTTATGAAGCAATTATTTAATTTGCAAATGCAGGAAGGTGGATCTGTATCTAGTCATATTAATGATTTCCATATAATAGTAAATAAGTTAAATTTAGTTAAAATAGTTTTTGATGATGAAATTAAGGCTCTCTTAATCTTATGCTCTTTACCTGAAAGTTGGCATAGTTTGGTAATGGCAGTTAGTAATACTGCATCGGCTTCAAATATCTTGAAAGTTGATGATATTGTTAGTGTAATCTTGAATGAAGAAATTCACAAAAAAAGCACAGGGGAAAGATCGGGTAATGCTTTAAGTGTTGAAAGTATGGGAAGGCAAAGAGAGAAGGGCAAGCAAGGGAAATCAATGTCAAAGATAGGAAGTAGATCCAAATCTAGAAATGGAAGAATAACCTACTGAAATTGTGGAAAGAAAGGGCATACAAAGAAAGATTGTTGGTTGAAGGATAACAAAAAAAATCAACATGAAGGTAATAAAGAAGCAAAAGTTGCAAGTATTGTTGTACATGATGCTCTTACATTTTCTTTGGATAATAAAGTAGAATCATGGGTTTTAGATTCTAGTGCCCCTTTCCATGCAACCTCAAATAGAGAATTTTTCAATGATTATGTCCATGGAGATTTTGGAAAAGTTTATTTAGGGGATGATGAGCCTTGTAAAATTGTTGGCAAAGGAAAAGTGTAGCTGAAATTGCAGAATGGCAACACATGGGTGTTGAAGGATGTCATGCATGTACCCATCCTGAAGAGGAATCTGATTTCTACAAAAAAGCTGGGTGATGAAGGTTGCATAGTAACTCTCATAGCTGAATCTTGGAAAGTTTCCAAGGGTCCACTTATATTAGCAAAAGGTAAGAGAGTAGATACACTTTATCTATCTACTTGTATTACTGATTATTCTCCTTCTATTTTATCTACTTCAGATGTAGATGCAAAGTTGTGGCACTGTAGGCTTGGTCATATGAGTGAGAAAGAAATGAATGTTCTTAAGTCAAAAGGTAAGCTTTTAAATTTGAAAAGCATAGATATAGATTTCTGTGAGCATTGTATTTTTGGGAAATAGAAGAAAGTGAAGTTTTTCAAAACTGGGTCAATAAAGAAGAAGCACAAGTTGGAGCTTGTTCACACAAACGTGTGGGGACCAGCTCAGGTAGCTTCTATTGGAAGATCATAGTATTATGTTTCTTTCATTGATGATGCTACAAGAAAGGTATGGGTTTATTGCATAAAAAGGAAATTTGATGTTTTTGACACATTTAAGAAATGGAAAGATTTGGTTGAGAATGAAACAGGTTTGAGACTGAAGTACCTTGATCTGACAATGGTGGTGAGTACTATAGTAATAAATTCAACAATTACTGTTCTATGAGTGGAATACGTAGGGAAAGGATGGTTCCAAGGACACCTCAGCAAAATGGAGTTATTGAAAGGATGAATAGAACAATAATGGAGCGTGCACAGAGTATGAGGTTGCATGTTGGTTTGCCCTTACATTTTTGAGCAGAAGCTGTAGATACTACAGTTTACTTTATTAATAGAGGACCTTCTACTACACTAGATGGTGGAATTCTAGAAGAGGCTTGGATAGGTAAAAAGGTAGATCTTTCATTTCTCATAGTTTTTGGTTTTAAAACTTTTGTCCACACTGATAAAGAAAATAGAAAGAAGCTGGATGCCAAATCTATGCAGTGCACTTTCATTGGTTATGGTTTTGGAGATTTTGGATTCCAATTGTGGAATTTAGAAACTAAAAAAATTATTAGAAGCCATGATATAGTTTTCAATGAGAAGGTGATGTATAGTGATCAGCTCAAGAGGCTAAATAATTCTGAGCATGGCAATTTTGATTTGGAAGAGGTTATGATCCAAAATGAGCTCACAGGTAAAAATCATCACTCACAAAAAAACATAAAGACCAATGTCGGTCAGGTGGAAATCAACATCGGTCAGGTGGAGACTGACATCAGTTAAGTGGAACTGATGTCAGTCAGGTGCAGACTGGCATCTATCAGAGATGAATGGGATCGGTCACTGTCAGAAGGAAATTTGGGTAGACAGCAAGCTGTAAATGAGTCTCAAACACCCATAAGGAGGTCTAAAAGGGTAAGTAAACCTCCAATTTGTTATTCCCCATCTTTATAATACTTGTTGCTCACTGATGGTGGAGAACCAAAAAGTTTTGATGAGGCAATGTATGTAGAATCTAGGAAATAGTGGGGGCATGGCATGAATGAGGAAATTGATTCCTTGGAAGAGAACCATACATGGGATTTGGTTGAGTTGCTAGCCGAAAAGAAAGCACTAAAAAAAAATGGGTATACAGGTTAAAGGAGAGAATGGACAAATGAGACATAAGGCCAGGTTGGTAGTAAAGGGATTTACACAGAAACTAGGCATTGATTTTGGTGAAATTTTTTCTCCTGTAGTAAAGATGAATTCTATTTAGACTGTATTGTCTTTAGTTGCTATTGAAGATTTACATCTTGAGCAGCTTGATGTTAAGACAACATTTCTTCATGGAGATTTGGATGAAGAGATATATATGGATCAGCTGAAAGGTTTTGAGGTCAAAGGTAAGGAGAAACTTGTGTGCAGGTTGAATAAAAGCTTATATGGTCTTAAGAAAGCTCCAAGACAATGGTATTTGAGGTTTGATAGGTTTATGACAGAGCATGGCTTTAGTAAATGTCAATCTGACCATTGTATTTATTTTAATAGATTGGATAATGGTAGTTATATTATCTTGTTACTGTATGTAGATGATATGCTTGGTGTAGGTTCATACATGCAAGAAATTATTGAGCTTAAGGTAAAATTAGCTCACACATTTGCCATGAAGGATTTAGAAGCAGCAAAGAAAATCCTTGGCATGAGTATTAAGAGAGATAGGAAAAATCACAGTTTGATTTTGTCTCAAGAGGAAAATTTTGAGTAAGGTGTTGGAGAGGTCCAATATGCAGGATGCAAAAATGGTAAGCACACCTATGGCTAGACACTTCAAGTTGAGCAAAGAACAATGTCCTAAATCACATGATGAGGTTGAGTACATGAGTAGAGTTCCATATGCTTTAGCAGTTGGGAGCTTGATGTATGCAATGGTATGTACTAGACCATATATTGCCCAAGCAGTGGGAGTTGTCAGCAAGTTTATGGCCAATCCAGGAAAGGAACACTGGAAATTAGTTCAGTGGATTCTCATATATCTGAGAGGGATCAGCAGTAGGCATTTATGCTATGGAGGGTCAAACACTTCTCTACATGGGTATGTATATTTAGATATGGCAGGTGACTTGGATGGTAGGAGAAGCACCACAAGATATGTGTTCACTATTGGTGGAACAGTGGTTAGCTGGATTTCAAAGTTGTAGAAGGCTGTTGCCTTGTCTACTATAGAGGAAGAATACATTACAGTCACAGAAGCTAGCAAGGAAATGATTTGGATGACTCGGTTCATGGAAGAGTTGGGAAAGGAGCAAGAGAGTTGCAGATTGTACAGTGATAGTCAAAGTGTAATTCATTTGGCAAAGAATTCAGCCTTTCATTCAAGAACCAAACATATACAGCTTAGGTACCACTTTATTAGACAAGTATTGAAGAATGGACAGTTGAAGCTGGAAAAGATCCATACAGATAAGAACCCTGCTGATATGTTAACAAAGCCGGTAACAAAGGAGAAGTTGAATCTTCATTAAAATTTTGTTGGTCTTCAAGATTGAACTTGAAGAGGGAGAAATAAGCTAGAGATGTTTAGAGGATGTTGTTGTATAGGTACAGGTGCAGTTGTTTATCTCCAAGTGGGAGATTGTTGAGTTGTGGAGCTAAAAGCTTCACTAATGAGCTAATGTGGAGGTTTTTGGGCTTACACAGTAATCGACATTGGTTAGAACCAACCAACATCAGTTAGGGGTCAACCAGCATTGGTTAGGGGTCGATCAACATCGATTAGGAGTCGGTCGGCATCAGTCATCTTAAGATCGACACTGACTTCTATGCATTTCTAGGCATTTCCAAAATTTCTATTTTTAGTAGAATAGTTAGTTTGCATGTAAAGACTAAAATTAGTCTTGAGTCTATTTTTCTAATTATTGTTTGTTTTCAATTCTATTTAAGAGACCCATGGGGCAGTATTGTAATTGGGGGACAATTCAGTAATTGAGTTAGTTGTAATTGATTGAGGGAGAGAGAGAACTCTTGAGGGAGAATTTCTGTACATCTATGAGGTGTGAGGAGAAAGAGATTTCTTCATTGTATTTCCTTCTCGAAGATTTTAATACACATTGGGTGTTTCTTGTATCTCTTATTATTTGTTGTTTCTAATTTCTAGTTACTTATTACTTCTGGTTTCAATTCCATGTTTAGTTACTTATACAAAAGTAATCAATTGTACTCTAAGATCCTAACATTTTGCAAAGAGGCACATTCACTTAGTGTTCTTATGAGTTTAATGTATCATTGAACCAACTGTTTGAACCCTTTATTTGAACCTTTTTAGAACCTTCCGCTTGAACCATTTTGAACCTTTGAACCATTTTGAAGCAGAGTTCAATGGTTCATGGTTTAATAGTTCAATGGCTCATTTCATACCATTGAACCCCATCATTGAACCATCCTTTATTAAACCTCAGTTTTGAACCATCCTTACCAATTTTTAGGAAATGCCTTTAAGTGTTTTGAAATTTTTCCTTGTGAAAGCCCACTTTTTGAACCTGCGATTTCCTTAGCTGAAGAAGGCTTGTGTGATTGAATAACTTGACTGCTCAAAACATTTTTTGAGAAAGAAAGAGACCATTTTGTCTTGTAGGACCAAAATGATCAACATGTTGTCCACAAAAATGAGTTAATAATTTTGGGAAGAATAGAATGCAAAGGCATATGAGAGATATCTTGCATTTAAAAAAATTGGATACTATATAGTGTATTTGAAATTATGTCAATATGATATAAGGTCTAGGTTTTTGAATCATGTGATTTTGATGCAACAAATATCATATATTATATAGCTTGAAAGTGGTACTATTTATGTGTTGATGGTGTCAAATATAAAGGAAAAAGTATATCTTGATAGTTGCCTTGAGAGGCATTTTATTTTATTAAATTTGAGCACAAGATGTTGCATTTTAAGTCATGTAAAATTGATATAAGGGGTGAGTTTGGAAAACATATAATTTAAATCCAACTATCATCATCTAAGATATACCTTGAATGTAGTACTACTTTTTGACAATGATTAATTTGATGGTCAAAGTATGTTTTAAAAAATATCTTTCTAGGTATCTCTTAGATGACTTTGATTTAACTTTAGGAGATTTATTTTGAGTGACTTAGGTCATACCTTGAGAAGGTTATTTTAGGTGACACCTCTCAAGGTATCTCTTGGAAGGTACTTTTTATAGTTCTCCCATTTCATAAAATTTTAGAATTAAAATGTAAAGTTTGAAATCGTGTCAAATTAATCTAAGAGATCAGTTTTGAAAAGCATGTGATTAAGATGGAAGAGATTTATAGGAGATAGATTGAGGGTATTATTATTCAAATGTTTATGGTGATGGTTTTGAGGGCCAACTTATCTCTAGAGAGTTACCCTGAAATTTATCTCTATAGTGAAATGTTGAGAGATATTTTATTAAGATACCTTTTAGGCCTAAAATATATATTTGGTGTTACCTTTATGGTATCACTTGCATGTTACTTTGATTTATATCTTTATTTTTTTATAAAATTTGGATATAACATGTTGGATTTTAAACCATTTTAATTTTATTTAAAATCTGGGGGGGGGTTTAATGTGTAATTTTAGGGAAGATATATCTCCTTCAAGATATCATGAAGGTCGTACTATTTACTATTTAATCAGTATAAATTTTTGGGTCAATGTATGTCTTACTTGATACCATGAGTGGCATGTTTTAGGTGATAATTTAAAGGGCCTTGTAGTAATTTAAATGTATTTATTAGGAGATACCTTGAATTTATTATAAGGCCCTTGAAGGTATTTCCTAAGAGATACCTTGAAGGGCATTCTAATACCTTCAAGGGTACCATTAAAGGTATTACAAGTCCCTTAAAAATATCTCAAGGTGTATCCTATGAGATACATTGAAGGTCCTTATAATACCTTCAAGGGTACCCTTCAAGGTATTACAAGTCCATTCAAGGTATCTCAAAGCGTCTCCTAGGATATACCTTGAAGTTACTCGTAGTAAGGTATCTCATAAGGCCCTTCAAGGGATCTCCTAAGAGATACCTTTAAGGGCCTTGTAATACCTTCAAAGGTATCTCTAGGTTATTTTGAAGGGCTTTGAACCTCTAACACTAGTAAGGTTTATATTTCTTAGGAGATACCTTTAAGGTACTAGAAGGCCCTTGAATTTATATCCTAGGAGATACCTTTAAGGTACTACAAGGCCCTTGAATTTATATCCTAGGAGATACCTTGAAGGGCCTTGTAATACCTTCAAGGGTATGAAGGTACTAAAAATCCCATGAAGGTATCTACTAGGAGATACCATGAAGGGCCTTGTAATACCTTCAAGGGTACCCTTGAAGGTATTGTAAGTCCCTTCAAGGAAACTTAAGGTGTCTTCTAGGAGATACCTTGAAGGGACTTGTAATACCTTTAAGAATAGCTTCAAGGGTACCTTAGAGGGGTATTACAAATCCATTCAAGGTATTTCCTACGAGATACCTTGAAGGGAATTTCAGTAAGGTATCTCCTAATGCCCTTGAAGTTATCTCCTAGGAGATAACTTCAAGGGACTTAGAGTACCTTCAATGGTATCTCAAAGGTATTTTAAAGGGCTTTGGAGCTTTGATGCTGAGAAGGTCTGGGAGTGTGTGACTAACAAGCCTAATATCATTATATATGTCTTTTTATGATTGGGTCATCCTCTAACACCACCATACATTCTTGGAACTAAAAAATTCTAAGTGTAAAAATAGTTTGATGGTTCTTTGAATGCCACATGTCTGCCTCTTATTCACCCATACACTACCATTTTTTTATCACCTAGACAATATTGGGAACTACCAAATACACTAAGTATCAGGACCTCCATTTTTCTTTGATCCCTACAATTTTTTTGGGTCATCGAGATAGTATAGGATAAGTTGAGACACTTGCATGCATTATGAGAAAATAGTTAGGAACCCTAGTAACTATGGGTAAAATTCAAACTAAACTATGGTATAAATCAAGGAATAACACAACAAATAATATAAAAAAATCTAATTTTGAGGTTGGGACAATAATGAATGACTTCAAAAATTAAATTTTGTTTACTCCCATTAAATGTGGTGTGTGTGTGTCCTTTTCATGTTTTTTTATCTAGTTTGTTACATATAGTATCATTATTCAAGGAATAACACAACAAAATAATCTTAAGAATTTTATGGTAATAAGTTTGAGGGTGGAATAAAAATTTATCTCAAACTTTAAAGAGTCCATATTGTTTGCTCCTATGAAATAAATAATATAAATAATTACAATAAACACTATATCTCTTGAGTTGTTAATATATTTAAACTTGGCCAAAAATGAATAAATAGTAAATACCTATTTCCAGTGTTGTTCCTCCAACAATTATTACCAATTTATTATGAAGTGTGAGTATAGTTCTCAAACCACTTACACAAAGATAGTGATAGTGATCATTTATAGAATTTAGATCTTGCATAAGTAGAGAGATGACATGCTAATAATAAGTGTTTATTCTATCCATGAAACCATTTTCATGATTCAATGCAAATAGTTTCCCAATGATTCTAAAATAGGTTCAATCAATGATATAAAATCTCATTCATTGCTAAAATAACACTAAGTTACATTTTTAATTGTGAATTCTTCCCCTATTTTGGTTGGGAGGGTTTATTCTATCCAATAAGTATAAGGAAAAAAATTGGTAAAAACATTCTAAATAGGTTAGATCATGTTTATTTTAAAATGGACAAGTTCTTAGACCCAATTTTTCATGGATACTATCTGGTGGGTATGAGGAAGATATTAGGTTATTGATTTCCCCTATTTACAAATGAACAATTGAAAAATATATAGGGGTCATTGGATTTTATTAGTCTCATTGACTATTATTCTCTCCAAATTTATGATATCTCAAGAAAAAGGGCCTCAAAAGAAATCATAGGTGTACCATTTGCATTGATTTGTATTATGTGCCCTTAATCAAGCATCAATTTTAAGGGTTAGCATATTTTACTAATATTTTATCACTTAGCAATCATAGCTTCATAGTCTTATCAATAACTATGTTAATATTAATGTATAGTATAGTAAAGTTATAACTTTTTCCTTTTATTTCAAGAGTACACAAATCCATAACTCATCTAAAGTATTCATTATTTATTCAAGAAATAAATAAATTAATTTAGCCAATAATAGACTCCTAGTAAGTCTTATTATCTTCAAATTTAGTTAAAGCACCTAAATTCCTAATGAATTTTCCCTAGAATAGCTAAATCAAAAGGAACTACATGCACAATAACCCAAATATTTACAAAGTTTCACTCACTAGCTAAAGTTAGAATATTATAATGTTAGGTATGTATTAGATCCAATAACCACCATTGACTATGCCACTGAATAAATAGACTAGATGATAAGATGAGTGGAAATGACTACATTAATAAAATGAGTATTCACTACCATTTCCTATGATAACATTTTATGCTAAAATTAACTCTCATAGCATAAGTAACATCAAAATTTTCCAAATAGAAAAACATAACTTGACCAGAATCAATATGATAAAAGAGGAAAAGTACAAAAGAATCCCTTTCCTTAAGATACATAAATTCCTCATGATATAATCAATCTATCATGCCAATAATAAACTCTAAACTTGCATATATTCCTATTTGTATGTTGACACATCCACATAGGAATGTATGCTTCCATAGTTACATCAAGAGAGTAAAATTATCATAAAAAACACTATATAAATAACTATAAACAAATACATTCCTTTTTAACAATCCACTCTATGTTTGAGAATAGAAAGGTATAATTACCAACCAAAATTTGATACATGACAAGAAGGAAATAGAATGTGTTCTACATTACTCCCAATCTTATTTACCATCATGATACAATAATATCAAGAGGAATTGTCAGGACTAATTATTAAAATAAAAAATTCAACCTAAAAAGGATAATGCTTTCCAACTCAAGGTTTAATAACTAAATAACCCAAGCATTTTTTAGAACTACACTCACCCAATTATTTCCTAAGCTAGGAACATAATAGATGCTAGTGGATCAAGCCTTCCAATTCATACATATACACATAAAGCATACTAATAGTGGCTAAATTAAAAAGTACAAGTGATCAATTTGGTGCTACACTGGAGTATACAATCTATTTCCATCTTATAAAGAAACATATAAAAAAATAAGCCTTCATCCTTTACGAACAACATCTGGACTTCTGCAACAGAGATCAACACTTCAACATAAACAAGACAATCAAATATACTTGGTCATGAGAGAAAAATCCATCTAGAAACATATTACCTAAACTAAATATTGCACCTATTGCATTAATATGAACCTGGCATAGTGTTCCTCTTCTTGTTAAAATTTAGAGAATAAAATTCTATAAGAATTAAGTAAGTTCAAAAAGGCCAAATAACATCATACCATTTATCTTGAGCATAACACATGCAACTGTACTTAACTCATGTTGCAACTTAATAGATCAAAAGAGGTTCATTGATAAAAACATATATTTAGTACTTTGTAAAAAAACTCTAATCTCATAAATATCCTAAAGGTATTATATATCTCTATGTTTCCATCCTTAACTCAACATATTGAAATCCAAGAATACAATAAACAACTCGTTCAATTTCCAAAAATGCATCAATAATTGCCAAACATGAGACAAGGTGTACTATAAAATTTGTACCTTTCAACCTATTAATTACTATCACGTTTTCCCACACAAATGTATCTATTTCTCAAGCAATTTTATTCTAAAACCTATACATTGTTAATAAAACAAACACCATACAACCCTTTTCATGGTATATACTTTCCAAGATAAATAACAGTCTGAAGCACCATTTATTATTTTAAATAACTCATAAGTTTAGTATTAAGTATTAATTGATCCCATTAATTATTTAATGAGAAATGCATCATTCCAAATAAATATCTAGAATAAATATCATATTAAGTAAACTGATGAATACATACTAAAAGATAATGCACTATTACACCCTCTTAAAAAACATATTTTAACAACACCCAAGCCAAAAATGATTTAAGGGATAACAAGACAAACCAAACCATTTTTCCTTATTACATAGGGACTATTAACACATTAAAATTTAAACAATAAATGATTTCATTCAAAAATAACACATTCAAGATCCCATCTTTTATGTTATGAAAAAGCAATCGAACAAGGCAAGATCAAATCCATAAGTAACCTAAAACAAACTGTTTAAAGAGAATTTCCAACTACAATTAAATTTAATAAAGGGAAGTAAGAATAATTCCATTCAAATCTATCTTAAGTCTTACTATATACCCATATGGGTATTTTAGTAAATTCCCATCGATGTTTATATCATGACAAACTTTTACCTATTTCAAACTTTCGTTATCAATGGAGGAGATAAAATATAGAAAGTAAAACAAGAAGAGAAGAGACATGCATTCATTCTATCTTACTGGACTTCTTCCCTTCACTCTAAATCTTCTTACACCATGAACTTAGTCCCCCATAATGTAACAATGGAAACAATGTTTTGATCTGTCCTTCCTTTCCCCAAGTAACCAACTAGTCAAATCACAAACTCGAGCACTAAAATATATTTTCCCTTGGAATCCTTCACCTCTCAATTCCATGGCTCTTAAAACAAGTTGTAGGTTATCCAAATCCCCTTGCATGGTCCTAACATAGTACTCTCTATCTTTAATTTTCATAATACCTAAAAAAATCCTATCTACCCCTACTCCTAATAAAAGGAAACATAATGATTTGTCCCTAATCCCCATGTTCTAATGATTATAAGACTTACACAAAGTGAGTTTGTTGAAAAGGCTATGGAAAATTGTAAGAAAATGGAATTGGTAGGTGTAAATCCAAATATCAAGGAATACAAATACTTCAATGCAATGAGTGACTCTAAATGTATTACTCCTACAATTGATCATTATGTGTGCATGTTAACATTCTTTGTTGTGCTGACTATCTTGGGGTAACTTTAAACTTTATCATCAAAATGCCAATTAAAATTGTGGTGATTATGTGGATGTGTTTACTTAGTGTTTTTAGACCACATAAGAACATATTTTTAGGCTAGATCCTAAAACTTATGTGTCTGATGTTCTTTTGTCAAACATCTATGTAGATGTGGGGAGATGGGTGAGGTTCAAATGGTAAGGGATTTTATTCAAGATATAATAATTAAATAGATACAAACACACCCATAAACACAATATTTATGTAAAATTGGAGAAACTATCTTATAATATGAAGGTAAGAATGTCTTTTATAGATTCAAGACATGCACTTAACGATGTGGTTCATAAAAAATTATTTCCATATTTTATGTAGGCATGTCTTAGATAAAGGGACATCTATATTCACTTTGTCAAAATTTTAACTCCCTTGGTTTTGATCATGAGACATCTGTATTTGTTGGTTGAAGAGCCCAACTATGGATGATCAGGTTTTATCTTCAATGGTGGAACTATTTTTGTTATAATGGCACTAAAAAAATTGAAGCAACTATTGTCACTTTGATTTTCACCCATTGAATAGGTGTTTCTGGTATCCTCACTCAATTGACAAAATGGAAACACTCCTATAATGTGGGTGGCATAAAATGAGGAATGAATATCTAGATAATGTTGCCCCCCTTGATTCTAGACCTAAAACTAGCACTACACCTATTTAAAATGCAAGGAAAAGGGAGAAAAAAAAATTAAAGCAATTGAATAAAGGGGTAATACAGCAAATTAAAGGTCTCCTATACTTTTTTATGACATTTACCATGAACTAAAACAAGAATGAAATGTGATTTGATAACTCCAAATATTCCTTCCAACATGAGTGTTTCAATATGGAGGCTAAAGCTAATACATCAATCAATAGGGATGATCAAGAGGTGTAAAATAATACACTAGTGAAGGTTTTCCATACTTACGCTTTATGAAATTACTTGAAACACATCATATGACCTACAAGAAGATGAATTACTCAAAAAGAGGAAAGAATGAAGGTGACAAATGCAAGGAAGTTAAACACTATCACTATCATTCATCAACAATCCACCATAAGAATACTATATGCAAGATGGATAAGATATAAACCAACTTGTATTCAATTCAAAGGCAACAAAAAAATATCAATTTTGGTAGGGCTTCACCTAAACTAGCTTGAGGATCCTTTTAACATCACTTAAAAGAGAATATATAGGATATAAGTGAGGAGAGTGAGAAGGATGGCATGGAGAAGGTCATAATGATTTTCATCCAATCATGAAATTAGTTATACATCAATGAGATGAAATAAAATAGTCATATGATTCTTATCTTACATGTGCTAGATTTGTTTTATGATGGCTTTCTTGAGAGGTGGTATAGGAGTTCTTCATTATCTTCAATGACTCACTATTGATATCTTGAAATTGTCCTCCATTCTTAATTAAGGAATTACAAATCCACACTTGAATCTAACTCCCTATATAACCTTGGTATAAAGTATAATTGTATTTAAATAGGATTGAAAAAGTTGGTAAGGATTATTTTAATCCTTGAGAGTTAACAACACTATGATACTATCAAACTACCTATGCATTAGTATTTTCAAAATTGTCTATAGTCATTGGACTAGACTTGTTTATGGCTTGGATATTCATACATGAAGTGTGAAATTAGATGTTTACTAATATGTTTTGAAGCTTCTTATTTCTATTGATGACCTTAAGAATGTCTGCAACATCATCTCTTTGATACAAGTAAGAGGGTAGTCCTCATCTAGGCTTGGTCCTTATTTGATAACCCATCGTATCACCCTAAGACCTTCTTGGAAGGATTGTAGAAGGTGACTAGTCCTTTATCTAATCTTATCAAGCCTCTTAATTTATTCAAAGGACTTTCACACACAATGAAAACCAATCAGAATATGTAGTTTTAGGTCTCTTTTTTGTGTTTTTCTCTCCACAAATGCCAAATTGTTAGCCTGTTATATTCTTATTAAGTGTGAGATTTTCCCCCAAATATTTTCAAAGAAATTTAGGTGAATTTGAATCACTCAAAAATATATTCACAGACATGGATATCTCTTAAGGGTTTCTTAGAAGTTTTGAGGTCTTCATCTTCTTAATTATTGTTCATAAAGTTATGCCACTTGATTTATTTCCAAATATCATGAACTTGGAGCATACAAAACCTATAAATTTCACATAAATACATTTTCTCCCATGCACATGCTCATCTAACTTCACACGTGAGGAATAGACCTTCTCAAGCAAGGTTTTTAGGCAAAAAGATAATTGTGGTTGTTTTTATTTATTAAAAATGCCTCCCTTAGACATGATACATGATATATAAGGTCTAAACATATTTATCTATGGGATTTATCCTCCTAATGGTCTTGAAACTTGTTTTATCCATGGTTAGGTTTTGTAAGTAGCTTAGTAGTTTTAGCCCTAATAGGCCTTTTCTAATGGTTTCATTCCATCCCAAGGAATCTAATCACTCTTGGAATATTATGAAATGTTCTCCACACTTATCATATCCTCCTAACTCATTTCCAATTGAAATATTTTCACTTTTTCTCCATGTTCTAGTATCCAATCTTGTAGTATCTCTTTGAATCTCAACCCCCATTAAACTTTGTTCTTGGATTAGTTCTTCTTCATGCAGTTGTGTCTAAATTATCTTTGATACAAAGAGAAGTATATTTTAATTTCTTGATGGCCTCCTTTTAAGTGAGAAACAATACAAAACTTACCAATATTCCTTCATTCTGTAATTTAAAACTTTACACAGTCCACTTAGTATGCATGTCTACATTGTTCCCTTATAATTTGGACCTTGTTTCTATATTTATAGATAATTGATGGGATTAGTAATATTGAACATAATGTTAAAATAGTTCCCAATCACTTTTAAAGTTGAGAAAACCTTGTAGTCTCAAAAACCTACCTCTCATGTCAAAACATAGATTTTTTTTTCCTAATGTAGGTCTACTCCATTGTTTTTTTATGTTGGGTTTGGTGTTTTAGAGGCTCTTAGACATATATGAAATATTTTTCAACCATCAACATGCATTCATAGTTATAAAACCTAATGTTATAAATAAAATATCGAGTTGTTTTGGAAGTAGATATTGAGAGGGCGGTGAATCAGTAGAGCAACAATGTACATTTAATTACAAAACCATCATTCCATGAAGAATACATTCACATAAGAGATCAAAGCATAAGGAAACCATCATACAAATATATCATAAGATAACACAAGAGATTATGTGGATAACCCTATTGGGGGATAAAACCCACTAAACCATGCACATGGACTACTATCCTATAATGTCAAGATTTAATTTATACCAGCACCAAATGATCAAGGAGTACCCACCCCTCAATTTAGTCAATCACCTACTTGACCTTTAGCTAGCACCAACTAGCAAGGAGGATACAACCACCTAGATGATCAAGCACCAACTTAATAACCTTAAAAATAATCTCCATATTTTATCTGATGTGTAAAACACCTAATGATAGGATTATCTTGTTCTAACACTTGCAAACTTTCCTGTCTACCTCATACAAGCCACTTAGGCTCCTTTACTCAATATGCCTCTTCTAGGATCATTAGGTCTAATGACTTGTGTGTCTACTTACATAAAATTAATTAGAAATAAATTTATGATATTCTTCACCATATTATGGTCCTTAATGACCTAATTCTCTTTTTTAGGCTCTCTCCTTCTCTTAAATTCACACACTCTCAACTAGTCCAAATAGGCCAATTAAGCCTTGCCTTTATACCACACACTTCATCTAATCCATCTTGGTCAGACAAGATACTTATCATAATTATTTTACACTTAGAATAGGTCCTCATACATTTTTCATGACCGAGACAACCTCTTCATAGGTTGGTCATAGTCCATAGAGACCAATTTCACTATTAGGCCTAGTCGAGACCTAAAGTAAATAGTCCGTCACACCCACATGTTACACTTGTGACCTCTTGGACCACCTTAAAACTTCACCAAAGGATTAAAAACATTAATCCTACCTATAATAGATATTTTATCACTACCACATAGGTCCATGCCACTTATAAATCCATTTCGCACCTTGAAGCTATCAATTAGGTCTTCTTGCCTTTTAGGCCTTCACACATAGAAAAGTCTATCTCTAAGAACTAAAACACATAGTCAATTTTCTCACAAAAAAACACTATAAAAAAATAATTAATAGATCATATATGACCTTTTAAATATCATCATGTCCATTCTAAATCCTCGCTCAAGCTCTAATCATCCAAAAACACCTTTGTTATAGGACCACTCAAACTGGTCAAACATAGTCAAAGTACAATCATGTAAATGTTCATGTTTAGAAATTTTAAGAGTGATTACAAGATATATCATTCACATTTATATGTCTTATGATTCCTATATATTAACCTCCAATATTTATCTCTCTTTTTATAGTACCATTCATTGGTCTACCAAACCAATTCTTCATACCACTCTCATACTATGCAATACACAGTTAGACAAGCCCTTTTGGCTTCCTCATCTCAACACCTAAATTTTTTTCCATAGATTTAAAAATTAATTAATAGTTAAATTAGGTTTCCAATACCATTAATAGGTATATTTTATGCATCATAATTTATCATAAGACCTCAAACACTTCATTTCCCTCAGCATGCCTATAGTTGTCATCTTGACTCAAAACATAGTCATTATGAACATGACTCCTAACACCTATAAAATCACTTTATTGATTTAAAATTCATTCATGAGATAATTATACACATTCATATCAACTATAATCACAAATATGTGTAGGTATAATAACACATAAGGAATATATAGACCATCTTCTAAAACACACACCTTCATAGTTCATCTTATTTATATAACTCACTTTGTGAGCACTTTATAGCCTATGTATGAGCACCCAAAAAAATAAACAACATATGGAATAGGAGGAATAGGTATTAAGAAAATACACCAAACCATTTGATCCATTCCTAGTGACTTGGAACTCTTCCCTAATCATGTTTTTACTCTACCTAGTTTCTTTCATTGTTTTCACTCTTTACAGAATTAGTCATAAGATAACTTGATTGATCAAAATGATTTAAATAGCGATTTTAAATAACCAAAATAACTCCATGGGTCTTAGCAATATTTATTTTAATTCAACCTCCAATGATTCTTATGTGTTTACCAAGTCAACCCTGCCTGTAATAACAAAATCATTAGAAATAAGCATATTTTGTACCTTTAGCTCACTTCTCTAACACACCAATACCATATAGAGATGCCTGAATAATTAATATACAAAATCCAATCACCAATATTTATCAATCAATTGATTATGGGGAAAAAACCATTCACATCTTTCCAGTCACTCCATTATGAGGGTTTGTAATCACAAAAACCTCCTTACCTTATTAACATTTGTTCATAAAGCTGAGGGATTGGTTTCTCTTTAAAATGATTCTACAAGCTTCTTAGGACACTTCCATAACTACTCAAAAAGGATCAAGTCACCATGAAAAATCTACATCTACTAATTAGCATCATAAACTTCTTCTTGGGTTCACATCTCTTCATTTTAGCACACTTAGAAGCCTAAGGACAATTTATCACAAATTTTCCTCAAGCTAGGACCTAAAACATGACATGCACACTTGAAAAACCCTATGGAATTTTGGAAAACTTTCATAGGATCTGACATAAATAGGAAACTGAATTTGACCCCTCATTAGGTCTCACTCTCTTTCTTTGCATACTAGGCCTAAAACTATAGACCATACCTTAACCAAGAAACCACTTTAAAACCTCTTCAAATGCTCTCACCACCTCAAAAACATGTCATACACCTTCATTCCATGTTCCAAAACTTCCAACCTTCTTTTTCCTAGACTCAACCTAGTCAACACATTAGACTACCAAACCTATGCCACAATACAAGGTCTATGAGAAGAACACCAGACCACTATTCACATACTTTGTCTTTTCTTCTTGACCTAAAACAACATAAACATGCTATAAACAACATGAGAAACATCAAAAAAATATCACCTTAGCTCATATTCATCCAAACCCACCTTACACAACTTTAGGCTCAAACTCATTTATATATCAACATCATGCCACAACAATTCCTCACCAAGTTTAAGCATTAGACCTTCAAAGATGCCTCTCAATGCAAATACTAGGACTTAACATTGGCCTTTATGCCAATGTGGATGTACTTTCCACCTCATTCACATGATCAAACATGACATCACCACTTTGTCATTACATTTGAAATCAATGACAATACTTTTTCCAACAACCACCCCTTTATCATTGATGGCAACCTCTTTTTCTCCTTCTCTTTCTTTTACATTAATAACAAAGTGGAATAAATAGAAACTAAGCTTATCCTAGCATTACGCATGCATTCAAATACATTTTTAGGTGCTCAATAAGTATACTTACTTACCTTTCATGTATAAGGATGAAAAATATATCCCCCTCACTCTAGGTATACCTCACTCTAAACTTCTCCACTTGGGATTATCTTATCTTTGGACCTATTTACTTATATAGCTCACAAGATCCCCTTGTGTCCATACATGAAGATTCAATACATTTTCAAACTTATGACTAAGTTTGATCAAGTCATCATATAGAATTTTTTGACTTGTCTCTTGAGGTTATATCTATATTAGACTTCTCCATCATGACTTAATCATGAAACTACAACATCTTACATATCTTCCCCCTTTCTGAAACATCTCATCTAAAAGGCATAGACTCAAAGGCAAATTTTGAAACAACATTATCTACAATATAAATTTTTGGAATCCTTTCAACAAACTCATAACAACTAACAACCTCAAATTATGCCATCACATCCCTTTATGGCCTTATGAAGTCATCTTGATGTATCTATAACACTGCAGCCTTTAAGATACTCTTTAATATGACCAAAGAAACAATATTTTGCATACTCATAGTTATAATGTGCAAAAAGGAACCAAATAACATATAACTTGATCATCTATGACCTAAAGGTCATCTCTATACACAAAGGATGCCCAATCTTCTCATATAACTCTTCAAGTAAAAACTCTTCAAATGTTATCTATACATACTCAATACCCTCTATAGACTTCTCTTCAAGATCACAAGAAACCTGTGATGCTATAGGACAAATGATTACTTTTAGAACATCTAAGATCACTTATAGACCACTGTTATCTTGATATCACTTAAAAAAAATCAAATTGTTCTATTATGACATTATAAGGTCATCATAACATCTGTAGAATATTTTAATCATGATATAGTCATAAATAACACCATAAAAACTTTATTCATTCAAATCACTAGCATTTTGATGTGTTACAAGAAAATATTACATACAAAACTTTGATGCTCACCTTCAAGGTACATATATCATGACAACATCACTCTTGGAACATTTCTAGTCTTTACAACTCAAGGACAACAACTTTAACAAGACTGCCAATGGTCTCATAGACCATTCTTCCACTCACCCATTCTATTGTTCTGAATCTTGATTTTTGCACATTATATTAAGCTCACACATGCATTATAAACATGGAAACTATAGAAATAGGCCTTGACATTAATCCATCCAACACTCACAAATCTCTAAATAGCATTAATGAACTTATTTTCCTTATTAGATCATAACTTAGGGTTTGTAGTCATAACTCACCTTGAAACCCTCAAATCACTGTAGTTCACCTCTTGAACTAGTTTTTCAAAATTGAGATCAATCTAATTACTATCAGAGCAATAAAAAATCCATATTATCTTTATAAAACTATCACACAATTTGATTAGTCACATTGAGAGTCTAAGGTCACCATTCAACTTAGTAAGTCACACTAGTTTGTCAATTAGAAGATGTTGAGACACAATCAACTTTCATGGAGCTTTTCTTGCAAAACTTCACACTTCCATATCTCTCTTAATGAACTATACCTTTTCATATACTTTATTTCCATTTTTTGTGAGTCTTATCCATGCATAGGTATCCACAAACCATTCACTCTTACTTAGAAAGATCTATTAATTCTCTTACCCTTATTAGGTCTCATGGAGACCTAATACAAAAAGGACTATCTTTCAACATGTCTTTTAAGGTCCATTTTTCTATCAACATAGGTTTGATCTTGGACTTAGCTTCAAAAAAATTATTATTATTTAACCTTGATAATACCAACAAGTAGACTCTATGTATACCTCAACCATGATATTCAAAAACTTATCCATCACTACAAACAAGATGAAAATTGTCCTCATCAAACTTAAAGCTACTTAGGATCACCTTCAAGCTATCAAGCTTCCTCCAAAGGACCTTATCTAATACAAATTAATAGAATTATCTATTTATAAATGGGTGGGGGTGAATTAGTAGATCAAAAATGTACATTAAATTCCAAAACCATTATTCTAAGAAGCATACATTCACATAAGAGATCAATACATAAACAAACCATCACACATGCATATCACAAGATAACACAAGAGAATATATGGGAAACCCTCTTGTGGGATAAAAACCACTAAACCATGCAAATGGAATACTATCCTATAATTACAATATTCAATTTATACCAACACCAACTACTCAAGGATCACCCACCCCTCAATTTAGTCAAGTACCCACTTGACCTTTAACTTGCACCAACTAACAAGGAGGCTACAACCCCCTAGATGATCAAGAACAAACTAAATCACAACCAAACTTATCACCACCTATGATATTATGTCTAAAACACCTGATTATGGACTTATCTTTATCTAACACCTACAATCCTACCTCTCTACTTCATACAAGCCACTTAGGCTCCTATGCTCAATATGCCTCTTCTAGGTTCATTAGGTCTAATGACCTATGTGTCCACCTAAAAAAAAATTATTAGATATGAATGAATTATATTATTCACACTTTTATTCTCCTTAATTATATTCTCCTTCTCTTTCAAAGTCTATCTCCTTCACTTAAATTCACACACTCTCAACTAGTCCAAATAAGCTAATTAGGCCTTGCCTTTATACCACACACTTCATCTAACCCATCTTGGTCAGCTAAGATACTTATCATAATTTTTTTACAATTGGAATAGGTCATCATACACGTTTAATGAATGATACAACCTCTTCATATGTCCATCATAGTCCATAAATACCAATTTCATTATTAGGCCTAGTTGAGACCTAAAGCAAATAGGCCTTCACACCTACACATTACACTTGTGACCTTTTGCACCACCTTCAGCCTTAACCAAAGGATATAACACATAAAAAATACATATAATAAACCATTTATAACTCTAAAATATGTCCATGCCACCTATACCTCCATTTCAAACCTTGAACCTATCAATAAGGTCTTCTCACCTTTTAGGCCTTTACACATAGAAAAGTCGGTCTCTTAGAACTAAAATACACAGAAAATTTTCTCACACAACACACTCTAAAAAATGAATTAATAGATCATATATGACCTTATAAATATAATCATGTCTATTTCACATATTCACTCAAGTCCAATCATCCAAAAACACCTTTGCTATAGGACCACTTAGACTGGTCAAACACAGTCAAAGTATAATAATGTAAATATTCATGTTTAGCACTTGTAAGAGTGCTTCCCAAATATATCATTCATGTGGATATGTCCTTTTAGTCTTATATATCAACCTCCAATATTTATCTCTCTTTTTATAGAACCATTCATTGGTGTAATAGACCAATTCCTCAGACCACTCTTATACTATACATACACAATTAGACAAGCCCTTTTGGCTTCCTCATCTCAAAACCTCAATATATTTAATTATATTCAAAAAATAATTAATATTTAATTTATGTTTCTAAAAAAATAAATATTTCCATTTTATGTATCACCATTTATCATATGACCTCAGACACTTCACTTTCCTCAGCATGCCTGTAGCAGTCATCTTGACTCAAAACACAACCATGTTTGAAAATGACTCCTAACACCTATAAAATCACTTAATTGAGTTAAAAATTTATTAATTAGATAATTAGACACATTAATATAAAATATAATCACAAATATATGGAGGTGTAATATCACATAATTAAAATATAGACCATCTTCTAGAACACACACCTTAACAATTCATCTTATTCAGACAAGTCAATTTATGGTCACATTATAGCCTATATATGAGAACAAAAAACACTTACAAACAAATAAAAAATTATTAAAATTTATTCAAAAAAATACCCCAAACCATTTTATCCATCCCTAGTCACCTATAACTATTCCCTAATCACTTTTTCACTCTACCTAGTTTCTTTCACTATTTTCACTCTTTGCAAATTTAACAATAGGATAACTTGATTGATAAAAATGATTGACACAATTATTTAAATCACTAAAATAATTACATGGGTATCAATAAAAATTCTTTTAATTAAACTTCTAATTATTCTTATGAATTGATCATGTCAACCTAGCCTGTAGCAATAAAATCATTAGAAACAAGCATATTTTTGTACCTTTTGTTGAATGCCCTAACACACCACTTACACCTATAGATGACTAGATAATTAATAAAAAACATCAAATCATAAATATTTATGAATAAATCCACTCTAATCCAAAACCATTCACATCTTTCCAATCAATCCACTCTAAGGGTTTGCAAGCACAAAAACCTCCTTACCTTCTTAATGTTTGTTCATAAATATGAGGGCTTGGTTTCTCTTAAAAATTATTATATAATATTATTTGGACCCTTATCCAACTACTCCAAAAGTTTTAGGTCACCATGAAAACTCTACAAGTGCCAATGAGCATCACAAACTTCTTCTTGAGTTCACATCTCTTCATTTTAGTACACTTGGAAGCATAAGGACACTTTTTAAAATTTTATCCTTCAAGATAGGACCTAAAACTTAGAAAACACACTTAAAACACCATATTTAATGTTTAAAAACTTTCACATCATCTCACATAAAAAAAAAATTAACTTTGAACCCTCATTAGGTCTCACTCTCTTTCTTTGCATACCAGGCCTAGAACTGTAGACCATACCTTGACCAAGAAACCACCTTGAAACCTCTTCAAATTCTCTCACCACATTAGAAACATGTCATATAACTTCATTCCATGTTACACACCTTACAATATTATCCTCCCTAGTGTTAACTTTCTCATCACATTAGGCTACCAAGCCTATGCCACCACACAATGTCTATGAGAAAACCACTAGACTAGTGTTCGCATACTTTGTCTTCTCTCCTTGACCAAAAATAACATCAACATGATATAAAAAACATGAAAAACCTAAAAAAATTATAACCTTAAGTCATATGTATCTAAACATACCTTGCACAACTTTAGGCTCAAACTCATTCATATATCAACATCATGCCACAACAAGTCCTCACCAAGCATAAGCAGTAGACCTTCAAATAATCCTCTCAATGCAAATAATAGGTCTTAAAATTTACCTTGATACCACTTTTTATGTAATTTCCACCCATTCACATGATCAAACATGAAAACACCACTTTATCATTACCTTTGACGTTAATGATAATAATTTTTCTAGCAAGCTATTGGGGTTTGATAGGATTTTTAAGGTGCTGCTAAACTTGTCAGTGATTTCTCATATAGGATATGTCCTTAAACTCAAAAATTTACATGAACTTTTATAGAATATTTTATACCTTTAAAACCTAAGATAAATGTTCTTCATACTTCTTCCCCTTTATGAATCATCTTCATCAAATTGACCTTACATGCTTGGTGGAGATATGAATTCTCTAATGCCTTTCCCTGACCTTTAAATATTTGTATTAAAATTATTTGGGCCTAAGGATCATATATGAACATATAATTTTAATATAAAAAATTTAAATAAATCAATGGGAAACATTTTTTACTAGCTGCAAGTGATGTTCATGACCTCTTAGGTATGTTGGGTCTAAAAACTATCATTTTATGACTGTGGCCTGCCACATTTACATTGTAATATTCCTAAAAATACTTGTAATATTATATTCATACATCCAAGTGACCTATTTTTCCTTTGTACTAACCCTAAAAATCTCAAGGCACATTGGACTTGACAAAATAATGAACTTGACAATCTAAAACAATGGAATATTAAACCTTAACTTTTGAAAATACATTAAATAATATTAAAATACCTTCATAATAAATCATATTAAGGTAATTTATTTAACAATTCAAATTTAATGGCTTGGTTTTTTGAGAAGAATTCACTGAATTGAAGGCCTTACTACTACCTTGATATGTGGTTGACATATTGAGTTCTTGACATCATTGGGGATATCAAACTGAGCTCCAATTGAAGCCAACCTATCAGCATGACTATTCTTTTATCTTTTAATGGATTGTATATTTAAAAATTCAAAATCCTCTATATTATCCCACACCCTATGTTTTTAGTAATTTAATAAGTTTTTTTAATATATTTTTGGGTCCTTCACTTGATAAACAACTGGTTCATTATCACCAAACACCTACAAGTATTTTACTCCTCTTTTCCTAGCCCATTTAAGTCCATGTAAAAATGATTCATGCTTTGATTCATTGTAAGTATAATTTAAATTAAATATGAAATCAGTATAGTACCTTTATTTATAGGGAGACAACAACATTGCACCACCTCCTGCACCAATTTTGTATCTAGATCCATCAAAGAATATCTATCATAGACCATTCATGGGATCATTAGGCTTTACCAACTTTGGAATGAAATAAAATTCCTCATGTAGGAAATTTAATCCTAGTATTGATTCTTATATAAACTTATAAGGGTCATATACATGATGCTTGGTTACCCACTCATCAAGAAAGAGATCAGGTATGCCTTCAAGAAAAGAATTTCATTCTTGGTTAATATGCAGGTCTCCTTCATCAAGAATTAGGAAATTATCATTGGAAAATTTAGGAACCTAAGTATATATGTGACTCTTACCAATTTATTTCAATTATATCTTAAATTTGGTATAATATCTAGTCCTAAGAAATACATAAGACCAATCTGATGATATATATCCCCCAATATTGGCCATGAATTCTTTAGATAGACATAGGGAAAAGTGGGGAGGTAGGTGTATTACAACAAAATATTATGGTATTTAAAATATGGGGAAATAGTGCATGGTTAATTTTATACCTTATATGATGCCTACACTCTAGATAGTTGTCACATCCAATTTCAAAATGCATTTGGTGATTGGCTCATATTTTAGACCTAGTTTATCAATGACCTGCTTAGGCATTACATAGGTACTACCACCACTATCAATCATACAATCATGAACTAAAGACTAACCTATAATGAGATAAATGTATAAATTAGTATGCCTATCAATTTTGACTTGTTTTCATCTTTTAGGCTAAGTTTCATTCATGAGGATTACTTTATCCTCATTGTTGATCCAGTTACAAGGTTGAAGTTAGATAGCTCCTCTGAAAGTAGATATATTTGCCCAACAATGGTCAATGTATCCCAAATTAATGTATTCATATGTGATTTAGTAATTTTATCAACAATGTTGATAGAATAATTACAAACCTTTGGTTATCCTTTAAGAACAATAACATTATCTTGAGCTTGTGAAGATTGAGGTAGAGGAACACCTCTCACATTCTAATTTTTTTGCATTTCCTAAATATTAGAGGTTGCATTAGGTCTATTTTTCCCTTGAGGAACTTGATAATATAGGATATGTCCTTAACCCATCTCTATATCACCATTTATTACTATATTCTTATCCATTATGTTGGTTGCTTAAGAGTATCAATGTTACTTGTGCCTCCAAACTGACTCATTACACAATAGTTTTCTCCTTGCCAATTTACAAGTGTGGAATAAGAATGCACTTTCCCTTTATTAGATTCTGCTTTTAGTGGCACTTCAAATTATGAATCTTGAGAATCTTGAACACCTTTCATCATTAGATCTTGATCGGACACACCAATGGAGTACACAATCTAACTTTTGGGTTGATCAAGAGGAAGACACCATGACTATTCTTGGACTAGATAATTTTGGATAGGAACAATGGTATTTGAAGATCTATTGGCATTTGGGTTACATATATTGGAAGACTTAACATGGGTGATTGCCCCTTGACCTTGGAAGTTACTTTGGAAAAGAGTTCTATTGGCCTAATTTAATTGATTGTAGTTCCTAGCTTGCTACCTCTTAATGTTGACAATATCATTTCCAAAACTTTGTAGAAGAATCTAGAATTCATGTAAGTCATTATAAAGGTAAGGGGAAATTTTGGCAATGGAATAGAGGCTAATGTGGGAAATGTAATAGGTATAAAATGGGAAGGGGGCTAAAATTCTAAGAATAAAATTTATTGTTTGGCAATGGAATAGAGGCTAATGTGGGAAATTAAATAGGTATAGAAGGGGAAGGGGGCTAAAATTCTAGGAATAAAGGCATAAGAGGCCTTGGATCAATCTTACCATCTTAGATGAGATAATTTTTAGCTCCTATTTCTACCTCATATGTATCGAGAAATATATTTTCCCCACTGATTGGACCATCACTGCTACATCACTCTTCAAATCCATAAAGTAATACAAGAATTCATAGTTTACAGTGGATTTGACTATGAATGGGATACTATCCCAAGTCTTTTGAAATTTTTAGTTGAAATCCACCATGAATTCTTTAGGATCCCTCTTTATAGTAGTCAATTTCTCTACCAAAGACAAGTGATCATTCTTATATTCAAAATACTTACACTATTATTCTCCCAATTCATCCCAAGTAAAATAGAACTAGGCCTTAGGCCTCTATACCATTGAATACCTTTCCTTTGAATTAAGTGGATAACAATCTTATTGCCATGGTCTCTTATATCACATAATGCACAAAACATATAATATCAATGTCTCTTATATGCTCAATAGGAGCGGTGGAATTTTATTTGGTGAAATATGGGGTGTTTTTTAGGGTAATAATAGTGATGTCATCATATTAAGCTAGGTTGAGGGAGCTTCCACCATTGAAAGGAACAAAAACTTGATTTCTAGGCACTGCCATATTGAAAATTGGAGGTAATGTAGACACTAGTTTTATACACCCTTATGTATTAACTTGGTGCGTCATCACATTATTATGTTATTTATAACATAATGGTTCCCCATTCATAATTATTTAAAATAATCACATTCACCTCACCCATTTACCTTTACCACATAGGTTAATTAGACTTAATTACTATAGTTAAATAGTAATCAACCCCCCTTTTTACCATTCCTAACCATAAAATCCTAAAAATAAATAAAACCAAAGCCTATAAATATCCCAACAACCTAAGCTAACTTTTAACCAAATTAGGATGATCAACGTTGATCCTCCATAATCAACACTAACTCTTATGGATCATCATCGATCCATATATACACAACAAAACTCCATGGCTTAGGAGGAATGGTGACTATACTTTTAGACTTGAAAACTCTACCAAAATCTCATTACAACCTATGTACAAACTTTATAAACATCTTGCTATCTTGTGGAACCTATACTTGAGAAATTATCAAAGGATTTTTAAGGTTCTTAGCTCATCTTGTCAAGTTTTACTATCATCCATAAAGGTTAGTATTGTACTTCAATTCATTCAAATTTTAAATCTACAGTCTTCTATGTCTGTCTGTCACTGTTCTACATTAAATTTTTATTATTTTATCAATAATATAAGTCATTATTATAGTTTTTTTTTAAAGTTTAGCATTTTACATAGAATCAACATAAATCCATCTAAATTGATGTCAATCTTACATGATCCACATCGATCCCTGCTAAACATTCAAAACATTCTTTTAATCTATTTTTATAACATTCTCAATCTTAAAAATATGTCAAAACTTGCATTCTATTTTCAAAGAACCTATCTTTTACATGTAGATGACTCTACCTAGATTAGCGCATGATATTGTTAGTATATTTGATCTTTACATTATTCAAAAACCATTTTTAATTGATCAAAGTGATATTACATTCAAATTAGGTCTTTGGACTATGGTTTTCACACCTAATTAGGAAAGAATTAATGAACAATTGGTTGTAATTCAAGAAGACATTGATATTACTACTAAATTTTGGGACAATTACTTTGATCATATTAATCTTACTATAGATTATATGTCTTTTGCATTTTATATTTATATCTTATCCATATATAACTTTTTAATTTCATGAATGTTAAATGTGGGCTGACATCTATCTTGCATATTGCTTCTTGGGACTAGTTTCTTACCACGCAACCCACTCATTTTTCTATTAATCCATTTTTTGTGAGTTAGTGTGATTTTTAGGTCATTCCTCCCCATCCAAAGAGGAGTTCCCACAAATCTTGATCAATGGTGTGCAACCAACCTTCATCCCTGAGTAATCTTCAAAACCTTGCATTTACATTGTTCTTAGTAGCTAGTTAAATCACATTGAAAAAGCAAAAAAAAATACTAAAACATTCTAGCACACCTAGTGGGACCTTGGTCTCATCTATTATTTTAAAATTCAAAATTATTGAATTTGCTCTCTTTCCCTTTATTTGTGTGCATTCATCCAAAAAAACATTAAAATTTGCCTTTTTTTCCTTTTAAGGTTAAAATACATTGCATCCATATTTCTTGCTTAGGTTCTTTCACATGGAATAATCTAGGTAGTAATCTATCATAGTCATCACTTTATCCATGCACAAGCCAAATCACTATCATAAATTAACACATATAAACAATTGACATAAGGAAACTGATGGAGATTTTATCACCTCATGACAATCTTTTTCTCAGTGATCCTCGTAAGATTTCACCACCAAGGGGAGGACCAACTTAGTTATATAGCTGAGTATAATCTTTGGACCATCGATGTATATTGGCTAAGCACTTTCATTGGATGTGTGATTTTGATGTGAGAGGATCAAGCCCCAAGTATCAAGCCACATACTGGTACCAATATATATTTCCTATGAGAACCAAAATAAAACACCCAAAACCATCCTTAGATTACCATTTCATAGGACCTTCATTATCCTTTTTATTTATTTATTTTCACATCTTAAAGTTAAAAGAGATTTAAAAAAAAAATTGGAATGACTTTAGTTTGTGCATCTTTCATTCAAACCTTAAAGCGAGATAATTCATAAAAAAAATTGTTATTTTATTTTTGTTTTTTCCTTTTCTATCTCATGGTTTTAACTAGACAATAGTCAAAGAAAGAATCCAAGGAGGGTGTTACATCCTCTCCTATAGAACATACACCTAGCTCCTCCTCTACCCCTAATTCCTTTGATAATTTTGTGTTCCCATACTTTTATCCTCAATGAGATCCTTCCTTTTTGGAAATATTGGACAATAACCCCATTTCTCTTAATTACTATCTTAATAGTTGAGCAATACATATTTATCCTTCCCACCATGCCCAATATTTTGGATATAAATATGGGAACTGAGAAAACTGAAGAGTTTACCATGGCCATGGAACCTTTTCCACCAAATCTTTTCCATCTAGTTCTAATACCTAGGTGATATAACCTTTAGAAAACCAACCACCCATAGTATCTACCAATTCTCCAACCTCCATTACTCAGACTCAAAATACTTATACTACTTAGCATACATCCACTATTCCTCATCAAACATTAGTAGTATCAATTCTTTTAAGTCTCCCACCTGTTAAAATGACTCTAGCATATAGTTCTCAAGATTTTCCACACATGCAAAAAATCCCTCACATACAACAAATCCCTTTAACACAACCTCCCCAATAGTATGTCTCCTTGACTGCCTAGTACATGGCTTCATCACAACCATCGATAACCACTTACTTCCAATATTATAAGTAGTATAATATTCCACTATAAATCCCATAATACATGGTGACATCCCAACCCATTATGTCCACTATGGTTGGATACCCTTCTTCACAACCCCTATCTACTCCCTTGCCAAATTTTTAAACTCTTCAGCAAGGTAACTTAGGGAACATGCCTCAGATTAACGTCCAAGTAGACCTCATAAGCATCCTTATGAATAATATGGCTAATTTGGAAGCCTCTACCTCTAGACACAACAATATGCTCATATATGAGCAAATTTGTAATGAACCTATCTACTCATCTATTCCTATCCGACCATATCCCCCACAATGGGAACTTCCCAAGTTTACTAATTTTTAGAACAAGGAATATCCCTAGCATCATCTTAGATCCTTTTGACATGTGTGTTAACTTATAGCACATGATGACACAATATTACTTAGGATATTTCCCATGTTGATAGCAGGGGTGGCGTTAGATTGGTACAGCTCCATTCCTCAGCATTCACTCTTTTCCTTTGGGAAATTGAAACAAATTTTCATAGAACACTTCTCGATCAAAATTTCTCATAAAGTGACTATCATAGATTTATACACCATTAGATGATTTGAACATGAATCCATATCAAACTTTATGGCTCATTAGCATAACCTAATCAACCAGTTAACCTTTTCCTTGCCACAACTAAAATTAATTGAATTATTTTCACGCTCTTGTGTAGAACATATCTCATCCATGTTACAAGTTTAAACTTTTATGACTTTTGATGAATATTTTACCATGGCACAAAAACTTGAAATTTGTGGCATTGAAGATCAAAAAGTTAAGTTACATAATAAAAAAATCAAACCCGACCCATCAAAAAATAATAACAATAATCCTAAACCAAAAGGGGTAGCAAATGTTATTTTAAAAATTTATACCCCTCCAACACCCAATCAATCAGGGCCATCCACTTCACAAACACAACCACCTATGGGCCTTAATCATTTTCCCCCTAAGAAATATACCCCTTTAGGAGAACCTTACACTTTTGTATTAGATAAACTCCTAAAATAAAACATTATTGAGCTCCTTCTGATTAAACTAGTTGATGGTACACATCCTAAACCCACCTGGTATAAAGAGGATGAGTTTTGTGCCTATCACAGGGTAATAAGAAATGACATAGGATGATGCCAATCCTTTGAATGGTTGGTACAAAACCTCATTGACTAGGGAGAGCTCCATTTGGACAATCCAAATCCTCCTCCTAATCAATTTTAGATATTTTAGAATGCCATTTCCAAACCATCCATCCACATCAAACATTGTCCAAGCTTTACTTGGAGAAACATAAAATTAGGCTATACATATGATTGATATAATCTATGATCATCTATTGCCTAAAGAAGTTTCAAAGAAATATTTGGTCTTGGATCTCCTTACGAGAGATGATTTTGATAAAAATCAATCTAAAACTATCAAAATAATTCTAAATTTTTTTATAGATCTCCCTGATCTCATTACATGGGATCATTCATGTGAACCATCCCCTTCTCGCACTACATCTCCTAAAGTGGAAAATGAAACTACTCCTCTGGATGTCACAGATAAACATCTTGATACTTCTAGAGTTGAACATTCCACCCCTTTGATCCCTAGTGAACCTCTCCATGGTATGCACATAGATCTTAATATAGAAAGATCCTATCATTTTTCCCAAAACCAAGACCCTTTGAAACCATCCTCTATCACAACACCTCCTTACCCCAAAAATACTAAAAGAAAAGGTAAAGCTCCTATCATTGATAGCTAGGACAATTATCTTGGTATTCCACCAAAGAAATCCTTAGCTCATCCTCAAGTTAAAGTCAATCTTTTTCAAGGGTCAAAAGATAAATACCTTAGTCTAAATACCCCCTCTTTTCTCAACACATGAAAAAACAAAGGGCCTATCCCTTTTGTATCATCTCCATCATCTATTTTAGGTCCCCATCCATCTTCTATACCTATCATAAGTTCTTATATTTAAACACATGGGAAAATACAAAATCTACCCCCATTATTATCCACACCTTCATCCTAATATCCACCATAATTTGCTAAAATCCCATTTGAAAAAAAGGTGCCTAAGGTCATCCCTATTATAAAAGCTAAATGGCAAAAACCAAACAATCAATATTTTGCCAAAAGAGATTGCACAACCTACTTTAAAACCAAAACATGACCCTTTCAAAGGATCTTATGCTATAATATTAAAACAATTATTAGATACATCCCTCATTATACTACCACCTATATGTTATATTAATATTCACCCCAAAATCCCTGCCTAGTATAGAAATCAAGAAATATGTGCATATCATAGAGTAGCTAGACATGATACAAAAAATTGTAAAGCTCTTACAGCCATAATCCAACAATTAGTCTAGGATGATGATCCATTAATTGATGATCTAGGTGATAATACTCCTAATCGAAAGTCACCATCCCAAATATTTCATCCATTCCACCTACCCATAATCCTATTAGTCTTATAAGTGATAAAGAGTTGATATCTTCTTCAAACCCTCCATTATTACACTTCAATGTTGTCCATATAACCACACATTCTTAAAATCAAAATCTTAATAAATCCAAGGTTTCAATTATAGGTGCCTCTACCCATAATATGCCTAAACCATCTAGACAAAATCATAAAGTCTCTATTACAAGAACTACCCCAATTGAAGCCAAGGAGTTGGAATAAATATCCATATTAAAACAACTCTATCAAATGCCTATAAATATGTCATTATATGAACTTATTTAAAACCCTCCACACCATAAAAAATCAATGATATAAGCTCTCCAGGCTATTGAGGTCTGGCCAGATGAGCCTCAACCATTATCAACATTTATAGGGGCCCTTCAAATGGTGTTGGCTGTTAGTTTCACTGATTTAGAGGTTGCTCCTTTATCACTTGAAGATAAAGATCCCCCATTTTTCATCACAACTCAAAGAAATAACACATGAATTAAAAGAGTTATGATTGATAATAGGGCTATTATTAATATTATTTTTTTGCATGCTTTCCAACAGTTATAACTGATAGAAACCATTATTTCCCAATCCCCAACAATTATCTACATATTCAATGACATGATAGCACCCACAGTAGGAACAATCATCTTTCCCATTTGCATAGTTTCTCACACCCTTCATGAACTCTTTTATGTAATAGAGGGAAATTTATAATATAATATTTTATTAAAACATCCAAAAATTCATGTGATGTGATGTGTCCCCTCCACAGTCCATTGGTGCCTTAAGTATGAACATGAAGGCCAAGTACACATCATCCCTACTAATCCTAATCCCTTCAAATCATGCAACTTCAATTTTTGACCAAGCGATGTCATAATACCCTCACCTGAAACAATCTCATCTCCATCTTCTAATTAAGCCTCAACTCGTAAAACTATTCTTGCTTCAAAACTACTAGCTCAAGAGTCCATTGATTATATGATGCAACATATTTCGATGGGGGAATACCAGTTATTACACCTTAACATGTTACCCACTCCTAGGGAATATGGTCATCTTGAAAAATAACCCATGTATTCACCTAGCCTAGGTGAGCTCATCCCATTTGGGCCACCTTTCTTACATATTCACTTAATATATGGTGGGCTCGATCAAACTACCCCTAGACCTAAAAATCGCACCCATACTAAACCCTTCACATCCAATTTCTCATTTATAAATAAACCCTATTTCTCACAATCCTACCTTCATCATTGTGCCTAGAAAGGCTTTAGCATGGGTAGATATGAGTAGGGTCCCCATGATGTCACATTAGGAGATTTTAGAAAACCACATGAAAATCATGGCTTAGGATTTGAAAAATAATATAAATCTTCTCCCAAACCCATTCCTCTACCATTATTGGAAGAAGAAGTGTCATCTTCATCATCCAATACCTCTTCCTTGACTAACAACATTGTATCCATCCCTCCTATTTTTTTTAGTCAATATGATCTCCATAGAACCTCTCATCTTTCATCATAATGGCAAGACCTAAACCATACATTTAAAATATCCTAACTTAATAGGATATAATATGCAAACTATCCTTGTTCTTTAGTGTCAAAATGATGAGTCAATCTTGATTCATTTGGGTGCTGAAAACTCTTATTTACACAATTCTCTTCCATATGAAACATCTAGCCTTTTAAATGAAGCTACTACTGATATTAATATTGGACCTCAATAAACCCAAAAAATTATTAAAAATATCAAAGCCTTAAGTTCTCAAAAAAACCAAGATTTTACTACTTTTTTATTAGATCATAGTGAGGCATTTGCTTGGCCTTATAGTGATATGCTTGGAATTGATCCCACAATTGTTATCCATAATATTGTCACTTTTGCTAATGCTAAGCTGGTAAAACAAGAGCTCCATAAAATTCATCCTCATGTCACACTCCTGGTAAAAGAGGAATTACAATTCATTTTATCTGCTAAATATATTCAACCTATTGATTATCCTTAGTGGATGTCCAACATCATTTAGTTCACTAAGCCTACAGGGAGACTTCATATCTATATTGACTTTCATGATTTAAATCTTTCCTATTTGGAATATGATTTCCCTTTCCCTAACATTGACCAATTAGTGGACCTAAAAGCTGGCCATGAAATGCTATCCCTTATAGATGGTTTTTTTGGTTATAATCAAATACTTATTACACTAGGAGATCAACATAAGACTACATTCATTAATCCTTGGGGGGCCTTCTATTATCATATTATTCCCTTCACCCTAAGGAATGTAGGAGCCACCTATCAGTGGGCCATGACATATATCTTTCATGACATTATCCACAAAATCATCAAAGACTATGTAGATGACCTCCTTGGGATGTCAAAATTTCATAAGGACCACCTATATGTACTGAAGGTTATTTTTTATCATCTATTTCAGTATCATGTGTGTCTAAATCCAAAAAAATGCATTTTTGGTGTCTTAATGGGTAAACTCTTGGGTTTTATTGTTTCTATTTATGAAATAGAAGTAGATCCCACTAAAATCAAGGCTATTTTAGAAATGCCTCCTCCATATAACCTTAAGTAGTTATGTAGTTTATAGAGCAACCTCTAGTCTATCCATCATTTTATCTCCCAGCTCTCTAATTGGTATCAATATTTTCACCATTTATTAAATAAGGATAGTCATTTGTGTGGGATCTTAATTGTCAAGAAGCCTTTAGCACATTCAAAAATTATCTTTTATCACCTCCAGTCCTCACTTCAACTAAGGGAAACCTTTCCTTATTTATATCTTAGCTACAAATCATGATCTAGGTGTTATGATTGCTCATAGAGATGAGCATCATAAAGAACAAGCTATTTATTATATAAGGCATAACCTCATAAAATAAAGAACATGTTATCCACATGCCAAAACATTATGCCTTGCATTGGTCCTTGTAGCTTCTAAGTTTTGTCATTCCCTGCTTAACCACAAGATATATGTAATTATGACTACTGACCCCCTTAAGTTCATGCATTCTAAACCTTATCAAAATCAATGAATGGCCAAATGGATCATGCTTCTAGCTAAGTTTGATCAAGAATTTCTCCATCAAAAATCTATTAAAGGTCAAATTATTACTGATCAATTGGCTGAAGCACCTCTTAGTGATAATCAACCAATCAATTGTGAGTTTCCTGATGAATCGATCACATCTACTTCTCAATTCATCCTAGAATATCAAATGACTCTATTCTTTGATGGGTCTAAATGTGTTTGGGGAGGTTGTGAAAGAATTATATTAATACCCCCTAAAGGCATTCCTATGCCTTTATATTTTAAATTAGACTTTGATTTCACCAATAATAGGTCTGAATATGAAGCATTGATCAAAGGCCTCCAAACTACCCTTGCATTAGGAGTTAGATCCCTTAATATCTATGGTGATTCTCAACTAGTGGTCAATCAAACTACTAGTGTATATCAATGCAAGAATGATATCCTCCAAAGATATAAGACCTTGGCTGACCAACTCTTATCAACTTTTTAATGTTATGATATCCAAACTATTCCTAGATCAACTAATAAGTTCATCGATACTATGGCATCTCTTGCCTCTTTTATCCCATCCTCATCTTAAGAGTCCAAGATATTTTTTCTTATCTATGAAGTTAGCCATCCTTCTTACATGAGAAATGATCTTCCATTTATTAATAATATCAAGGAAAACCTAGAGGATCCATGGTACCAACAAATATTTAATTATTTGTTTACATGACTATCTCCTCCCCATCTATCCAAAGGTGTCAGGTGTGTCTTTCAATAAAAAGTTGCTCGCTATACTAGTCTGGGGGGTGTTCTCTATAAGCATGGTTTTGATGGTATTCTTCTTCATTATTTTTATAAATATGAAGCTACCTTAGATAGCCAAGAAGTACATAACAGGTCATGTAGTGGACACTTTAGTGGCTGCACAATCATTAAAAAAATCTTATGTCTAGGCTACTATTAGCCCACTTTGAATCAAGATTATTGTGCATAGGTTAAGAAGTGTGTAAAATTTTAGTAGCATGCAAAATCATCCCATGTCCCTAGTAAAGCCTTGTAGGTAGCCAGGGACTTCTGGCCATTCTCCCAATGGGGGCTTGATCTCATAGGACAAATCAACCTTAAGTCCTCTTAGCATCATAGTTTCATCATTACCGCAACATAATACTTCACCAAGTGGGTAGAAGTTGTGTTACTTATCTTGACCAAGGCATAAAATATTGTGGAGTTTATCGACCATCACATTATTTGTTGTTTTTGAATCCCATATAAAATAATAACAGATAATGGGAAATATTTTAAGAATAAGAAAGTCTAGGCACTATGTGACTCATTTAAAATCAAATTAAGTTTTTCCTCACCTTACAATCCTTAGGCCAATGGTTAAGTAGAAGCATCCAATAAAACCATAATCAAAATCCTAACCAAAGTTGTTAATGAAGTCAGAAAAGATTGGCATCGTTGTATCCTTTTCACCTTATGGGCATATCAAACTAGTATTCAAACCCCTATAGTAGCTACTCCTTTTTCCTTAGTCTATGGTATGAAAGTTGTACTTCCTCTGGAAGTCAGAATTCCCTCTCTTTGTGTCTCTCTAAAGACATCATTTTTGATGAGGATTTTTGTTAGGAGCATTTATCCCAGCTTGAACTCTTAGATGAGCATCGTGCGGTAGCCCTTGATCACCTTTGTATATATCAAGAATGACTAAAAAAAGCATATAATCAACATATAAGAGAATGAGAATTTAATATTAAAGACCTTATACTTAAATAAAATAAACATGTTACTAATATGGAATGAATTAAAAGGGGTAAATTTGCTCCTAATTGGCTTAGACCATACATCATAACCTATAAATATGGATCTGGAGCATATAATTTGGCTTCTCTTAATGGTAAACTAAAATGAGAACCTCTTAATGCATTGCATCTACGCCCTTTCTATAGTTAATATATCTTGGCTCATTTTGGTTAGTTTATCTCAAATATTTTCATATCCCTTTATCCCAAAATACTAAATAATGATATGAGAGTTATGTAGTTATCTGATAGTCACTATAACCTCAACCTTGAATATGTATACCCTAGCTCTATACATAGCATTCTCTCATAAATAAGTTTCACCTATAATAGGAGAAACCCTAGATCATTATTTTCCTTATTTCTTAAATACCATTAATTTATCAAGATAACACAATCATCTCATGTCTTGAATTCATGGAAATTATCCTAAGGTATCTTTTATGCCAAACCTTGCATTATTATCTATGGGATCTAAAATCAAGTAAGCAATGAAAATCCAAAGTATCAAAATGGGATAAATAAACAAACTAACCCCCTAAGGGATAGCTATAATAAAATATAATGGTAAATAATAGACTGATCCATTGAAAGATAGCTATGTAAAAATGTCAAAATGTAGACCACTCCCTCGAAGGATGGCTTCCAAGCAAAAAAATTTCCACATTGATTAGTTTTAAACATTATGCCACTTAAAATCCCTCAAAAATCAATAAAATAAATTGTCAAAAGCAATATTCCATGAAAGCTTCCTACATTGATCAACTTTCTAATTGTAGGTTTCCTGTATTGATCAGGTCTACCCATTGACACCATAAAAGTGGTTTTTGAAAGATAAATCCTAATTTTGAAATATGAGGTGAAGAATGTTATTTCTAAAAATAAAATCCATCCCCCATCCTACCAAAAATAATATCATCCTTGCCTAAGGTTAAAGCTTTAGCTAACCAGGTTGAGTCAATATCTTTTATCATCTAGCTAAAGATGTATAGGCCATGCATATGAGAGGTTCTCTTTTGGTTATGGTCCAAGTTAATGATGTGCAAATCCATAATATATAAACACTAAAATCCATAAATACATCAAAGTAAAGCATTAAAAGCTATCTGTAATCCATAATCATCATTAAACATAAATCTAAAATCCATAATTTATTTACATTTAATCATCTAAAAACCATAAACATATAAAAAAAGGTTAATAATGATCTATATCAAAAAGTAGCATAATCCATAACCAAAATCCATTAATAAAAACTCATCTCATGATATAACATGTAAAATATATAAAATATCTATAGCATACAAGATATCAATAATCAAAATTAAAAAAATGTAAACATCTAAATATACATAGCCATAGCCATCAATAAATCCTTAAAAATACACATGATCCATCCATAAACATGTGTGTGTGTGTGTGTGTGTGTGTGTGTGTATGTGTGTGTGTGTGTGTGTGTATCAAATGTGTATAAAAATGTCATAATACAAATATAATGGAGATCTCAACCCATCCAATGTAACCTACTTAGTAAAATCAATCCTACTGAGGTGATCCCCTCCTTGACTCGTTGCACTCCCTCTACTAGTAGACCCCCCAAGAGTCCTCCATGATCTATTGTGGATATCCACGTATGAAGAAAACTAAGACACATCCAATAATTTACTTTATATAATCCTCTCATAATAAGACATCTCTATAAATAAATCCTTATACCTATGAAGTGATAACATATCTAGAGGTACAATGCTAGATCTTGAAATGTCTAGAGTGGGTCTCTCTACCAAAGTAGACCTCATCTACTCTAGCTCTACTCTATATCCATCTTGTTCCTATATGGCTTGGTCTCTCTAACCTCTCATGTTATATAGATCACTCTATATTGTGACATTCTAATCTTGTAATGTAACATGGGCTGCCTATGCCTCTTGTAGCTTGGCCCTCAGACTATCCCTCTCTATAATAATCAAAGTCATATCCATAAGATCATATGCAGGGGCATATTTTAGTGGTACATACTCCATGTGTGCATTAGGGGCCTCTTTTTCCTCCATATGTGCATCCAAGGCCTCCTGCTCTGCCTCCTACTCAGCCTCCCTAACCTCCTTAATAAACACCCCATGTTGTGGTCTAACTACTCTCTCTTGCCTCCTCACCATCTCAGTTGTAAACCACACTGTGTAATCATCATTATACCCAATGTCATCTAGGTCAATCACCATAGGCTCCTCTTATGACCCCATAAAAATATCTATAGTATCAGGTGCAAGACAGTCCAACTATGTATCCTCCCACCTATACATGCATGGGGCTAATGGAACACCCTATAGCATTCCAAACTGACAACAGACCCTATCAAAATATAATAGCTTGAGATGCTTTGGGCATCATCCCTATAGCCATTTCTCATAGGAAACATCACCTATCTCTACCACTAAACCAAGCCATGATGAGAAATCTACATAAGGCCTCTAAATAACATCTCTTATTTGTAAGCCACTGAATACCTGTCTATAGTGCACTAGATCTAGCACTACCCTATATGTATGTGGAACAATAAGATCTTCCTTTCACCAAAGGAAGCCTACACTATATACCATCTCTCTAAATCTGGTCCATGAGGTCCTTATGGAGTGAATCACACGAATGTGCTCATAAGCCCAGTAATATAATATAAATGTAAAGTCAAGCCCTGATTGGTGCCAAGTACACTAGCTCAACAACTCCCTATATATCTAACCCAATAGTGTGGATTCCCAAGAAAAAACCATCCAAAGATCTACCATGTCTACTATAACACTAGTAAAACTCCATGGTAGTCATCCTCCTCTATAATAAAGTAGCACATAGCAAGTTAGTGCCAACATCATCATTATCATCATCGGTACTAGTCTCTCCATAGGATCCTGGTCATATAATGGCTGGAAGGAGAACCCCCTATCAAATAATCTGATGTTTAATGCATCCTCATCATATAATCATGCTAATTCCACTGCTCACCCAACCTCATCCATAGTATATAGAGGAGTGCCTAGAATTGATACTCAAAGAATACGGTGGATGTCCTCTGTAGTGATCATCATCTCACTAGTCGGTAGCCAAAAAGTGTTGGTGGTATAATCCCACTACTCTAGTAATGCCACTATCATATCGATATCTTGATGAAAATGGTGATAATGTCAAATCCCTTTGAATCCAACTACCTCTAGATGAGCCCAGTCCTTATTGCTCATAAACTCTTAAACTATACCAATAGTGGAGGGACCTTATCCCTCATCATTAATAGCTCTTATGCCTATCAAAAACATCTTTTTAGTTAATCAAAAGCCTAAGTTTTTTTTATTTCTATCGATCCTCTTAGAATCAATGCCAATTTGACCCAAATTGATAATGATCCTTATAGATCATGGTCGATCCATTTGATCATGTATCGATCCTCATGGATTGATGTTGATACACTTAAACTAGAAAAAAAATCCTAGGCTGTACATTCCTAAAATATAAAAAAATAATGAAAAATCTACCTACCTTCCCTTTCTCCCCATAATTTTCCTTAAAATAACCAAATTTATTATGCTAAAGTAAAAAACCAAAAAAAAACAAAAAATTACTAAATTTAGCCAAATATACATAATGCCTACCTCATACTACAGTTGTCATCATCCATGTCCACTCCCACTCAACTCCATCATCACTCACATCCAATTTCAAGGTTGTCACATGTCAAATTTTGCTCTCAAATTCTTATTCACATTGATATCTAAATGAGCCTTATGGCATGTCAAATTCCTATATATATCCATTCTCATGATTGATGTCGATCACCCCAATCGATGTCCATCTCCTAAATCGATAATGATCCCTTTTATATTGATGTCGATTATCTTGGCTTATTGAACTTTTTGCACTTATGGACCAGTTCACACGCTCCCAATTTAGTTCCCAAGCCTCATCTTATTGACTTTGATTTATCTATCCCATTTTTGTCTCCTATTACACTTTTGATTTGAGGATTTTGACCCCTTGTCAATTCCCCAATCTCCTTAAAGGCATACCCTTTTTTTGGCATATTCCCATTGTAAGATTTTGAAGGTATATTTTGTCTTATAAACATTCATTTATAGGTAATGCATACACCATATGCACACAAAATGTTATGGTTTAACACTCCTATCTTTTTTTCTCTTATTAGCCTTTACTTACACCCACCTATTTAAGCTATGGCATTTTGTTACTCGATTTGGCCTTTGAGCATAACCACTTGCATTACTTTTTATTTTGTTAAGTGCAATTTTAGAGTTCTTTTCATCATCCACACTTTTGATTGTCTTTTGCTATCACCCATTTGTCTATTCCCACACACCCCATTTGTGTTTTTACCTTTAATCTTTTTTCAAACCCATCATCCATTTCATCTCACTTCTCGATGCCCAGTTTCAGGGGGATACCTTCTCACAATAAACTTGGGGCATTAGACACCTTATAGTTTTTGTCTCACAGGTCACTATTGAATACCACTCCACAAAAAAGGGAAAATATAAATGTTATTTTTATACACCCTTGTGTATTAGCTTGGTGGGTCATCACATTATTATGTTATTTATAACATAATGGCCCCCCATTCATAATTATTTAAAATAATTATATTCACCTCACCCATTTACCTTTACCACATAGATTAATTAGACTTAATTACTATAATTAAATATTAATTAACCCCCCTTTTTACGATTTCTAACCATAAAATCCTAAAAACAAAACCCATTTAATATCCCAATAACCCAAGCCAACTTTTAAACAAATTAGGCTGATCAATGTCGACCCTTCATGATCAATGTTGATTCTTCTAGATCATCATCAATCCATATATACACATCAAAACTCCATGGCTCAGGAGGAATGGTGATTATGCTTTTTCACTTCAAAATTCTACCAAAATATCATTGCAACCTACGTATAGACTTTATCAACACCCTTCTATCTTGTGGAACCTCTACTTGAGAAATTATCAAAGGATTTTGAAGGTTCTTAGCTCATCTTGTCAAGTTTTACCATCAGCCATAAAGGTTAGTATTGCACTTCAATTCATTCACATTTTAAATCTACAATCTTATGTGTTTGTCTATTACTATTCTACATTTGATTTTTAGCATTTTATCAATAATATAAGTCATTATTATAGTCTATTTTTTATGTTTAGCATCTTACACAGAATCGATGTCAATCTATCTAAATCGACATCAATCCTATAGGATCGATATTGATACCTGATAAACTTTCAAAACTTTCTTGCAATCTATTTTTATAACATTCTCAATCTTAAAAATCTATCAAAACCTCCATTATATTTTTTAAAAACCTATCTTTTACATGTAGATGACTCTACCTGGATTAGCGCATGATATTTTTAGCATATTTGATCTTCCCATTGTTCAACAACCATTTTTCATTGATCAAAGAGATATTGTATTTGAATTAGGTATTTGTACTATGGTTTTCACACCTAATCAAGAAAGCATTAATGAACAATTCGCTATAATTCAAGAAGACATTGATATCTCTACTAAATTTTGGGATAATTACTTTGATCATATTAATATTGTTATAGATTAGATATCTTTGGAATTATCTATTTATATCTTATCCATATATATATTTAAAATTTCATGTTTATTTATAAACTTGAATGTTAAACATGGGCTAACATCCATCTAAGGAAGCGTATCACTTTTTAGGATTGGTTTCTTACCAAGCAACCCACTCATTTTTCTATTAATCCATTTTTTGTGAGTTAGTGTGATTTGTAGGTCATTCATCTTCAACCAAAGAGGAGTTCCCATAAATATTGATCAACAGTGTGAAACCAACCTTCATCTCTAGGTAATCTTCAAAACCCTACATTTAGTTTGTTTTTAGTAGTTAATTAAATTAGATTGAAAAAGTGAAAAAAAAATACTAAAATAGGTAAATAAAACCTTTCTATAGATAAGTTTATAGTAAAAGACTTTTTTTGGATAAGGATGTATACTAGAAAATCTATTTTTCTTACTTTAATGGTAAGGTAATTCTACAAAATCAAAAGGAGTACCATTATATGTGGACCTTGTAGTGACCTTTAGCCCTAAAACTGGACACTAATATTGTAGCTAGGATGTTTTAAATCTTGTTGGAGTCACTAGATGCTAAATGTAAATGTTATAGTAGCTATAAGTATGCCAAGAGCAACACGAATCTTAAGCAATATTATTAAACTTTGGTCCAATTGGGCATGCCAAAAACTATTATCACTTTGAGTTGTACCCTTTGAGGAGGTTTTTTAGGTCTCCTCACTCAATTGATAAAATGGAAACATTCCTAGGCTATGGGTTGCCTAAAAGGTGGAGTGAATCTATAGATAGGGTTGGCTCCCTTGATGTTACACCTAAAACTAACACTATAACTACACAAACTACAACAAAAAGGGAGAAATAAATTTGAAAGCAATGGAATAAAGGGGTTATGAACCAAATTATAGATATCCTCTTCTTTTTTATGATATCTACAATGAACTTAAACAAGACTGAAATCTAATCTCACAATTCAAAAAATTCATTAAAACATGAGTGTTTCAATATAGAGACTATAGCTAATACATAAATCAAGAGGGTTGATCAATAGGTCTAAAATAAGAAAATAGTGAAGGTTTTCCACACTTAACCTTTGCAAAACTACTTGACACACACCATATGATCTACAAGAAGATGAATTACTCACAAAGAGATAAGAATGAAGAGTAAAAATGTTAGTGTAGGATTTATTTTCCTCACATTTTCTTGTATTTTTCCTATTTAGATATTCCATATCATGTAGATTTCCTAATTTTGTGGATAGTCTTGCTTAGGTGTGTAGTCATAGGAGTTTATGTTGACCTATCATATGTCATAGTAGTTATCTTACACTTCATTCATTGTGGGAGTTACTCTGTTGACTAGCTATTTTTTGACTGGGGAGTTACACTTTATTGTTTAGGCATCTGTGACTGCCCTTCATGGAGGAGTTACATCCACTCTTATTTTTTACTTGTACTTCATATAGATTATCTAATTTGAATGCATTGAATTGGATCCATTAACTTTGTTATGTGCACATTAGTATTTGTTTATTCATAATTTATAGTTATATGTGTTTGCCCAGATTTGGCCTTCATGGAAATTGTGTCTCACATCAATTTTGGTGTACTTATAGGAACCAACAGATATGTGGCATACCTAACATTTAAGTCAATTTAGAGGGTTTTTTAAGCCTTGTATCTCTGCTTGACAAAGATGAAGGGTGAGATCTAGGTTGGCTAGAGGCCAATTCCCCCTCAAAATAAAAATATATACACTCTTCACTTCAATCTAGTTCTAATGACCGATTAGAAGGTTAGGCATCCCCTTAGCATTAGGCATATTTTAATCATTTAGTGTAATTTTTATTAAAAATGGGTTATCGACAAGAAATTATTTTGTTAATATCTTATAAATGGTAACTCAAAATTGAGCACTGTGTTTTGTAAAAGTGATTTTTTATTAAATTTCCCACATATCTAGCCAATTTGCATTGTAAAAAACACTAAATTATAAAGTGCCAAATTTGGGGGGGGGGGGGTGTGCGGGGGGGACTGCCTGACCTAGTTTCAGGGGGTGTATTGTGGTTTGTGATTTCACTCTACAATTATCTTTTTTCTTAAAATTTGATTTATAAAATAAAAACACACATTAATATTATTTTTTTAATGGATCTTAGCACTATTAATGCACTCACACCCTTCAACTACTAGGAATGGAAAAGTAAGATTACAATGGTTTTTAGGATTAAAGGATTATTTCACATAACAATGGGGGTAGAAACTGAGGGGATGTAGACATGATAAAATGGTTTAATAAATATGATGAATCCTTTGGGATATCATGTATTTCGATGTTGTTAGAATTCTTGTTTCACATAGAGTTGACCAAATCTCCCAAAGAAGTATGGGACACCCTCAGAAACTTGTTTGGGAAAGTCGACACCATGAGGGGTCATGAGCTTGAGATTGAGATAATTAGTTTGAACCCTAAAAAATTTGACACATTAGAGTAATTCTTCAACAATATTAAGTCACTTATATTTTATTTAAAAGAGTGTGGAACCAAGAAGAAAGATAAGTGGTTAGTTCTTTTTATGCTTGCAAAACTAGAACCTGATTACTCTATATTTGTCTCTACCTTTTATACTACCAAGAGAGGCATAGGAGTCAACTAGAAAATGACATCCATAGATGAATTAATTATAGATTTGACTATGGAATAGGATGAGTTGATCCAGATGGGAACCCTAAAGTCTTCCAAACCTTCAGCCCTTATTATCAAGAATGTGAAACATAAAGCCTCTATCAACAAGGATAAGAAAAATAAAAGTAAATATCCTGAGAAGAAGAAAGAATAGAAAACCACAACAAAAACTAGTATTGAAACTTCCTCTTATAAATGGAAACCTAAGAGAGATAAGGTTAAGTGATCCTATTTCAAGAGGAATGGGCTTGCTGAGCACAAGTACATGAAGAAATAGGTAGACCACCTTACACATCTCTTAGAGATGAACAATATAGGGTTCCCTAAGTCCATCAAATAGTCTTCATTAGTCAAAGAATCCTCTAAGGAAAAGGAAAAAAGGAAAGAGAAAACTAATTGTAAATATTTAGTTCTAGTTGTTTCTGCATCTACTTCATCCTAGGTTATAGACTCTGGTGCTTCACACTATATGGGTTCATCAGAGATTGAGTTTCTTGACTTAGAGCCCTATGGCATATCCTCTAATACTTTGGGTGATGACACTCTAGAATCAATTGTGGGGATAGGGTATATTGAAGTATACATTCACTATCAACTAATCTCCTTTTAGTGTATCAGATTACCCACATAGGGCAAGGCATGAGAGTCAAGTTCAGACCAGCTTCTATTGAGATTAGATAGCTACACAGTGATACTATAGTTACATTAGGGAGGGCTAATCATCACTACAAGATATAAATCTTCTCCCATTTAACTCTAGATGTTTCTTCTATTGCATTTCTTACCCATTTAGATAGAGTTAGAAGGCTACAACATGAGTGGTTTGGCCATCTTAACTACCACTATCTTGAGTAGCTAAGTCAGTAGGACATGGTTATGGGTTTTCCTAGATTTAAATTCTCTAAGGGACTTTGGGAGGGTTGTGCCCTTAGCAAACATCCCAAAGAGAAATTTGACAAAGCAAAAGATAAGAAAGATTCAATACATCTTAATTTGATTCATAGTGATGTCACAAGGTAGTTTACCCATCATTATTTTATCAAGGCCAGATACATCCTCACCTTCATTGATGACTTTTCTAGACACGCATGGGTCTACTTTCTAAGATGAAATTTTGAAGTGTTTGATAATTTTTGAGACTTCAAGGCTTTTGCTAAGAAGCAATCTAGAAAGTGCATCAAAATCCTTTAGACAAACAATAAGGGGAGTACATCAACCATAGATTTGAGTAGTTTTATACCACTTAAGGGATTGATCTTCAGTGGATAGTACCATACACTCCTTAGAAAAATGGTGTAATAGAATGAAATAATTAGTCCTTAAAGGAGATGGAAAGCTATATGATTCTATCTAGATCATTATTTCCATAATTTTGGATAGAGGCCATCGATTATGCATGCTACATTCAAGACCAGATTCCTCATAAAGCTTTAAATCACATCACTCCTTTTAAAGATTGGCATAATAGGAAACTAAAAGTGTAGCATTTTAGGGTATTTCAATCATCAATGATGGTGTGCATTCCCAAAAAGAAACACAAGGCTATGGAGGGTCAATCCAAACCTTGCATCTTTATTGGGTATCCAAATGAGGTCAAGGGTTATAGGATTCTCCACCCTATGACTCATTAATTGTTCACTAAGAGAAGTGTTAGGTTTTAGGAGAGTCCCACTGACTCTTTACTAAACACTTCTCCATATACATCAGTTTATCTTAGTTTGGATGAGTAGTCTAACGATTCATATTATTGATAGCAGGTTCTTAAATCAGAGGCTTCTTCTTCTTCCAGTTATGATAACGAGTCTGAAAGTGAGTTTGGTAGTGAGGAAAGTGATGGGGAGTCATCATCATCCACTTTTAGGCATGCATTAGAGGATTTATATTCAACACCCGATTCACCCATTCCAGGCCCTCTTTAGGATAGGTAAACACTTCAAAGTGTAGTCACTTGGATAGGGGATCTAGATGATGATAGATGTACTCAGGAAAACTTTTAGATTGGACCACATGCCTTTTTTGCTTCCAAGACTAATCTATAGAAATTCAAAGAGGAATTAGACATACTTGAGTGGTATAGATCCATATATGAGGAATATTATTCCTTGATTATCAATCACACTTGGGATTTGACTTCACTTCCTAAGGGAAGGAACATGGTTAGATATCATTAGATATATCAGACCAAGTATGATACAAATGGGTTTGTTGACAAGTAAAAGGATAGATTGGTAGCCAAAGACTTTTTATAGGTACCCAACATTGACTACTCAGAGACCTTTATACTAGTATCCAAGATGACTTTGATCAGAATTACACTTGTAGTAGCTATTGCACATGATTAGAGTATGCATCAGATGGATGTGAAGAGTGCATTTCTTCACAGAGACCTTGAGGAAGAGATCTACATGGAGTAACCACCTAGATTTTTTTGGGATTATTATTTAGTGTAAAAACTTAAAAAACCTATTTATGGCCTCAATCAGGCTCCTCAAGCATGGTATGCCATAATGGATTCCTTCCTTCTTAATTCAAGTTTTACTTGATGCCACTTAGACCCCAATGTGTACTTTTTGTGATAAGATGATTCATTGTTGATACTAGTTTTATATGTTGATGATATTTTGATCATCGAGAAATATTTTTTGACTATCTCAATAGTGAAGAAAAATCTTTAGGATAGATTCACCATGATTAATTTGGGCTTATTGCATTACTTCTTTGGCATCGAGATCAATCAAACTGATTCAAGGATTTCACGTGCACAACCCAAGTATTCTCTTGATCTTTTGGCATTATTTCACATGGATGACTATAATCCATCTTTGACTCCATTCCTATCTAGATTCAAGCTTGAGGCTAACTATTCCACTCCACTGGTTGATGCTACCTTGTATTGACAACTTGTTGGCAGCCTTATCTACCTGACTCACACTAGACCTGACATCTCTTATGCCATTGGTATTGTTTTGAGATTCATGTAGGAACCCCATGAGTTTCACTAAATAGAAGCTAAGAATATATTTTACTACATTCAAGGTTCACACAAGTATGGGATACATTATAAGGTTGGTTTATATTTTGACTCAGCCAACTACATAAACTTAGATTAGGTTGGTGCAACTGAGTGTCATAAGTCTACTTCAAGTTATAGTTTCTCACTAGGTTTGGGCCCCATCAATTGGTGAGAAAGAATTAGAATAATATTACTCTATCTTTCACCTAAGTAGAGTATAGGGGATATGTTAATGTAAATACTAAGGCTATTTAGCTTTAGGGGATTCTTTCTGATCTTGGTATCTAGATCAGGTGGCCTACACTCATATTTTGTGATAACTAGAGGACTATTCAGATCTATAGGAATCTAGTCCTTCATTAGAGGAAAAAACACATCAAGATTCATGTGCACATCATTCAGGAGATAATTCATGATCAAGTCATTGAATTAGTATTTTTCCAGTCCTCAGAACAAGTTACTGATATCTTCACCAAACCCTTCACTGAGTTCAAGATCATTCATCTACAAGCTCTTCTTGGGGTGAGGTCCACTTTGGAAACTTCATCATATTTAGGGGGACCTTCTATCCTCTTCACTTCTTCATTTCTCTCTTTTGGGGGGAGTTTTTCCCACTAGGTTTTCTCTTCTCCATGTATGAGGTATTGCATTATATAAGGGTACTTGATCAGGATTAGTTGTCAGGACCCATTTTTATCATCACCCACCTAATATATGCTTATGGGGGTGTTAGTGTAGGATTTAGTTTCCTCACATTTTATTTTTATTTTCCTACTTGGGTATTCCATGTCATTTGGATTTCCTACTTTTTTGGATAGTCTTGCTTAGGTGTGCAGTCATAGGATTTTATGTTGACTTGTCACATGTCATAGTGGTTATCTTATTACTCATTAATTATGAGGGTTACTCTATGGATTAGATATTCTTATATTAGGGAGTTACACTCTATTTTTGAGGCATCCTTGACCACCCTTCATGGAAGAGTTACATCCACTCCTATTTGTACTTGTACTTCATATAGATTATCTAATTTGAATGTATTGAGTTGGATCCATTAACTGTGTTATGTGAAAATTATTATTTATTTATTTTTAATTTTTAGTTTTATGTGTTTTATAAGATTTGGCCTTTGTGTAAATCATGTCTCACATCAATTTTGGTGCATTTCCATGAACTGACAGATCTATGGCATCCTCAATAAAAAATCTAAGAAAGTTAAACAATATCATTATCATTCATCAATAATTCACCATAAGAACACTAGATGCAATATGGATAGGGTATAAACCATTTTGTATTCACTTCAAAGGAAACAAAAAATATCAATTTTGGTATGACTTCACCTTAAACATCTAGAGGATCCTTTTAACATCACTTATAAGAGCATATATAGGAGAGAAGAGAGGAGAGAGAGAAGGAAGACATGGAAAAGGTCATAATGATTATCATTCAATTATGAAATCAGTTATACATCAATGAGAGGTAATAAAATAGGCATATGATTCATCTCTTATATTTTCTATATTTTTTGATAATGGATTTCTTGAGAGATAACATAAGAGTTCTTCATTATTTTCAATGACTCAATAATTATCTCTTGAAACTACCCTAGTTTCTTGATTGAGGAGTTAAAAATACAAACTTAAATCTAAATACCTATATAACCTTTGTAGAGAGTATAATTTCCATAAAATAGGATTGAGAGAGTTGGTAAGGACTGTTTTCATCCTTGAGAGTTCTTAACACTATGAGAATAACAAATTGCCTATGCATTAGTCTTTTTAAAACTACCTACAATAATTGGAATGGAATTATTTGTGACTTGGAGAGTAATACAAGGGTGCCATTAGATGTTTAACAGGATGTTCTAAAGATTCCTATTACCATTGATGACCTTAAGAAGGTTTACAACTTCATCTCTTCAAATCAAGTAAGAGGGCAATCTTCATCTAGTCATGGTCCTTGTTTGATAACCTATCTTAGCACCCTAAGACCTTCTTGGAAATATTTTAGAAGGTTACTAGGCCTACCCAAGATTATTATGCCTCTTCAGTTGGTCAAGTGACTCTCACACACTAAAACACTATGCAAACTAGTCAAAATATGCAATTTTAGGTCTCTTTTATGTGTTTTTATCTCCACACATATCAAATTGTTAACTAATCATATGCCTATGAAGTGTAAAAGTTTCCACTAATTTTTTTCAAATAAATTAGGTGAATTTGAATCACTCAAAATGACATTCACAGTCATTGGGCTCTCTTAAGGGTTTCTTGGTAGATTTAAGGTCTTCATCTTCTTAATGATTATTCATAAAGTTCTGCCCCTTAATGGATTACCAAATATCATGAAAATGGAGTAGATAGAACCTATCAACTTCACTTAAATCCATTTTTCCCCATGCATATGCTCAAATAACTTCAAACATGAGGAATAGACCTTCTCGATCTTTTAGGCATGTAGGTGCACACTCAAGACAAGTGTTTTGGGAAAAAAGGTCATCGTGGTTCTTGTTATTGATTATAAATTCATACCTTGGACCTGATACAAGATCTATAAGGTCTGAAGATAGATATTTAGGGCATTTAACCCCTAATGTTTTTGAAACTTATTTTAGCCATGGATAGCATTTGTAGGTGGTTTAATATTTTTAGATATAATAGTTATTTTATGATGGTTTCATTACTTCCAAAGGATTCTAATCACTCTTGTAATATTTTCCAAGGTTATACACACTTATCATATCCTCTTACCTCAATTTTAATTACAATATTTTCACTTTCTCTCCATGTTTTTTATGTAGGCATGTAGGGTCTCTTCAAAGCTCAAATGCCATTAAAGTCTGCTATCGGATTGGCTCTTTTACCTATAGTTGTGTCTAAATGATCTTGGAAAAAAATTAAAATCTATTTGGCTACTTTATATCCTCATTACAAGTGAAAAAAAACACAAAAATTGCCAAGATTCCTTCATTTTATACCTACAGACTTGACAAAGTGCACTTCATATGCATGTTTACATTGTTCACTTATAATTTGGACCTTGTTTCTGGCTTGTTATAAGCATAAATGGATTGATAGGATTGAAAAAATGTTGAAAAATAGTTACCAATCACTTTCAAAGTTGGAAACACCTCCCAACCTCAAAAACATGTCTGTCATGTCAAAATATAGCAAAAAAGAGATTTTTTTTGCCAATGTAGGTCTACTCCATGGTTGTTTGTGTTGAGTTTGTATTTTTAGTGAATTTTATACCTCTATGGAATATTTTAACACCATAAAAATACATCACTTAAGATCAAATATGTTGTCAAAAAGAAGAAACCAAGTTTTTAGTGTTTGATAGGATTCTTGAGGTGTTAAACTTGTTAGTGATTATTCATAAACAACATGACCTTAAACTCAAAAAATTTGCACAAATTCTTAGGGCATATTGGTGCCATTAAAACATTAATTTAACTAGTCCTCATACTTCTTCTCCTCTTTGAATCATCTTCATCAAACTAAACTTATTCACTCTACTAATGACCCGATAGAGATTTGAGTTCTCTAATTCCTTGTCCTAACCTTGCAAGCTCTATCTTATAATGATTTGGGCCTAAAAATCCTAGAATAACATCCCATTTAATTATAAAAAATTAAAATCAATCATTATTTCTTTGATATCCCATGGGAGACATTTATTTCTAGTTTTAAGTGATGAACATGACCTCCTAGGTACATTGGGTCTAAAAACTATCATTTTATGACTTAGGCCTTCCACCTTTGTGTTTAAATATCCCTTAAAAGAGTTGTAAAAAATGTATGCACATGTCCAAGTCACCTATGTTACCTTTGGAATAACCCTACCAAGCTCAATACACGTGGGAATTAACAAAAGAATGAACTTGACAAGTATTTTATCATTTCTAATGTTTTACTATGTAAATCATAAGCTAGATTAAAGGGTTGGGTCTTTTGTTAATCTAGAATAAAATGGAAAATTATTGATTCTATATAACTTTCCAAAAATTTTAAATATAAGGATAAAGTGGACTTATCTAGGTATACACAAAGTTTATCATGGATTTGAATATTGGTGATGACTGATTAGACAAAGATGAATATTTCTTTTGTAGACTATTTTTCGAGATCTGGCTCTAGATAGTAGCCCTCCCTTGGGGTAGTAGTGCCATATGGTTCTAGTGTCCAAACTTGGTTATAGTATCTTGCTCATAGTGATAATATACAACTTTTAGAGAAATTATCAGAGTTCTTGAGGGTCCTATAGGTGATTTTTTGTCACATGGGTGCTCATCTGTGTCACTATTTTGGTCAAATATTCTCAAAAACCCTTATGAATACCTACACACATGAAATAATGAAATAATCAAATTTAAAAGGAAAGGAAAAATTGGGTTGTGGGATGTTAAAATCACATGTAATAGAACCCCTATTGTCCTAACTACTTCCTATAGTAACCCCAATATTAGGGGTCTCAGATCTCAAGTAGTTATCCCTTAATGAATGTGCACCATCAACTTGCACGATATGTTAGGATGAATTTCTCCTAGTCCGTTATTTGATCAGGCATGTAAATGTCTAGGTTTGAATTTTAAGTATTATGCAAAGTATTTGAGTTGTATTATTGGTAGATTTTATGTAAATAAGTGCCAAAATAGTAAGTTATAGATGTAAAATGCTTTGTGAGGATATTTATATAAAAGGATATATGTTTGAAATATAATACCTTGTTTATTGGCTGATATTCATGTAAATTATATAAAAAACATAAGAGAAGGTTCATGGAGGGGTCATGACTCATATACGGGTCAAAGGGCTCATCGAAAATTGAAGGAAAAATTGTACAATAACATCATGTGGTTGTAATATCCTAAAAATGGCATTAATTTCCAAATTCTTAGAATAGAGAAAAAATAAGGGATGATAGGGTAGCGGCCCTAGGACTGGGAAAAGGAGACATGTGACTGTTGGAGGTGTCAAAAATGGGGATAATAAAGTATAAGAAAGATTAAAAGACTCAATATGACCATGAGAACAAAGACTATAAACTTTAATGAGAACCTTTATGTGAAAGAGCAATAAAATACATAGTACATGTGGTTGTTTGACCAAATTAGGGTCTTTATATTTGCCCCCTTTTATTCTAGTAATGCAATGAAGTAGAAGTACTAGAGTAAAATAAAATAGAAATGTGCACATGTACTTAATTATGTGAATGTAATCTAGGTTTGACCCACTTATTGGCCATAGAATTGGATGAGAAATGGAGTGTAATATATGAAAGGAAGCATGTGACATAAATACCCGTATAGTTAAACTTAGTGTGTAAACTAAATATGTGGAAAAAAAAGGCTCACTTGCCCCTACTCTGAATCTAATTATGTAAACTAAAGTGTGTGGATAAATAAGGCTCACTTTCCCCCACTTTAGATCTAATTATGTAAATTGAAGGTGTGGAAAAACAAGGCTCGCTTTCCCTCACTCTGAATCTAAGTATGTGGAAAAACAAGGCTCACTTTCCCGCACTTTTAATCTGAGTATGTAAACTAAAGGTGTATAGAAACAAGGCTCACTTCACCTACTCTAAATCTGAATAATGTAAACTAGGTCTTGTGTAATTTTATAGATCAACCGTTCTAGATGGCCCTATGAATCCAAACTAGTGAAAACATGGTGATGATACTCGTGTAACCTGGTAAGTCTAAAAATGGGGAGCAAGAACATGTAATTTATATTATGCTCCCTAATTCTAATATCTATTTGATGTAGTTATGTATCTAAATATATGAATAAACTGGTATACCTATGTCAAAGTTGTATATATGTATAGAGTGTATATTTGAATACCTATGTAAAACTACATAGAACTTATGTAGACATGTGCATCTGTATATATGAAAAATTTTAATTCTAGATGCTTGTGTAAACCTATGTATAACCTGTGTAGACTTATGTGTTTGTATATTTAAAAATATGGAACTCTGGATGCCTATGTAAAACCTATGTAGACCTGTGCATTTGTATAATTCAAATAAGTTGTGAAATTGAATGCATGTTTAAACCAATGTATACATGTATGTCTATATAATATAAATAAGTTGTATAACTAAATGCCTATGTAAACCTATGTAGAAATATATGTTTGTATAATCTAAATAAGCTATGTAACTGAATGCCTATGTAAACCTATTTGAACCTGTATGTCTATATAATATGACTAAGTTGTGCAACCAAATGCCTATGTAAACTTTTGTAGACCATTATGTCTATATAATCTTAATAAGATGTACAATTAAATGCCTATATAAAATTGTGTAGAACTATACGTCTATATAATCTATAAATTAGTAACTCTGGATGCTTGTGTGTCTAAAAATATGTATGTAACTTTATATGTCTAAAGTAATCTATGCATATTTCCCCCCTTTTGGTGAGAAATTCAAGATGTTGTGAGGATATGTGAACAAAAGTGGTAAAGATCAATTGTGATGGTGTTTACATGGTAATTATAATGTTGTATTAGATTTGAATAATGTATTGATTACATCAAAGTTTGATAATTTAGTGTGTAGTTTAATAATTTAGTGTGTAGTTTGATAGGTAGTTGGTCTATTGTATGGTTAATATAATGTAATTTTTTGTCACTTTTTAGGTTTGAAAATGATAAGAGGATTGTTTTTACCAATATAGAATAAAGTAAATTGGTATCAAGTCCCATGTGAAAGAAATGGTTCGTGAATTGGAGCAATGGTTCTAGAGATATGGAAATAACAAGATAGTTGTATTAATTAGAAAAATTGGCTTTCCTGGAGCCTATGCTCTGACAGAAGCATATGGTCACTACACTATGTGAGATGCAAAATGCAAACACATGTACATTTTTACTACTTTTCATAAATATGAATGTCACATTGGATTATGCATATTAGATCATATAGTTTCCTATTTTTGGGCAATGAGTTGTATTACAAGAGGATATTCATGTGTGAGTTATACAATGAGCATCTAGGTACATTTCTACTATGGCTATGGGTACTCATTGTATAAGTAGTTAGAGTGAAATATTGTTGACCCTAATTTTTATGGCCAATATTTTGTGATTGTAAAAAATTCTAGCAGTGTTATTGTCATCCTTTATAATTTTGGATGAGAGTGGTGTCTCTATTTCATACAAGATGTACAAGATAGTGTATGACATTAAGCATCATCTCACTATATAGTATTAGGGTTGGACCATGTTGGCTCATTTATATATGGACTTATATCATTTTACATAGGATATGAGTGGTGGGGGTATCAGTGCATCAACATTATTGCATTATTAGGCATACAAACATATAGCGATGAGTAGGCCAGTGGCACATCCACAAGATGGATGGGCTCACCTACATGTATTTTTAAATAGATGGATTAGGATAGGACATGATCCAAGGAGGATTAATACATATTATTGATAGTTATTAGATAGATTGAGAGTAGAAGATATCACCTATAGGCCCTACTAGTGCTATCAGGGGTAGTCTAAGGATATCACATAGCTGGGACAGATTCAAGTCAGTTGTTAGATATATGTTCCTTGGGATAATATATATGATTAGTTCTAGTATGAGAGGTTTAATCAATATTTTTTTATCATAAAATATGTTCCCTTAGCACCTGTAGTGTGGTTGAGGAGTTCTTGAGCTCCTACGAGGCTGAGGAGTAGGCCTAAGCCATTGATTGTTGATATAGCTCCTATTCTAGTGATGGAGTGAGATCTAGAGATGGAGGTACAATATGTGGATATTATGGGAATGACTAAGGCCTACATGGCCTGGTGGATTTATCATAGATGGGTATCATTATTCCTAAGAGATTGGATGGTCACAAAGGAGGTACTAGATGTAGAGCCCCTGAAGGCTATTGATGGCAAGTTAGCTAATTGATTTGTATGTTGTGCATAATGTTGATCATGTGTTTTGATATAGTAGGATTCTTATGAATTTATATGGATACTTGAAGGTGTATGAGATGATTAATATTAGGAGGTCACCATTGAGTATGCATTTTGTGAGTTAACATGGCATATTCCAAATTATGTCATGGATGATGGATTGGTAGATAGAGCCACCAATGTAGATGGGGTGCATGCTCATTTTTTTGATCATGTGCTGATAATGACTATAACATATAGGTGATAATGGGTAAATATTAGTTATGTGGAGTGTTATAGAGGTATACCATGCCTCTCCTAATGCTCTAGGTTGGGTGAGTAGTCATATAGTAGATGACAACATACAAGTTCAGTGGGAGTATGTTGAGTGTAGGGCTGAACTAGCTTTGTACCACAAGAGAAAGAGAGAGAGATAGGGTGTATACATGGATTAAGTTCTTGTGGAGATAGTGGGGCCTATAGTTCTAGTGTTGATGTGTCTAAGAGTGAGAGTGAGGGAGTTGGTCCCAACAATTGTGTTTGCATCATTGAGTGATGTATCATATTTATATTTAAATGATGTTATGAGTCATATATATATATATATATATATATATATATATATATATATATATATATATATATATATATATATATATACACATATATATATATACATATATATATACATATATATATATACATATATATATACATATATACATATATATATATATACATATATATATATACATACATATATATATACATATATATATATATATATATATAGATACATATATATATATATATATACATATATATATATATACATATATATATATATATATATGGTTTTATTGTAATTTGGCATTGTGTATTGGCATATGGATCTGGTTGTATTATATACTTTGTTATGCATTTAAATTTGGTTAATTATTTGAAATGTTTGATGTTTTGCAATTTGTTTTAGTTCGGGTAAATTTAGTTGATTTGTATATGTGTTATGAATGTTTTAGGCATATGTGAAATATATTAAGTTATATGTTTTTGTATTGGTATATGGTTCTTTGGTTCAATTTCATAATATGTATGCGTGCATAACATGTGATGTCAAGATGTCCTATTTTAACTCAAATGTCATGGAGAAGTAATGACCATAATACTCATGTTGTGTTGGTGAAGATATAGATAGTGAAATTGAAGTAGCCTGTGATGCACTTCTAGTGGATGACTATGTACACATTCATATCAAAACCTTGATTGGTTGTCTCTCTAAAATTGTATTCAGAGTTGTTTGATTTATTGTAAATATTTTAATTACTATGTGAGTTAAAGTTAGGTTTTGAACTTTGTACTAATTTCCACATATATTTATTGGTTGTCAAACTAAAATTATGGCCTTGGGTTGATAATTAATCCCAAATATTTTCATCAGTGTGCACATTGGAGGTGCATTCCAAGCTCTATAATTGTTTCTAATATTTTTATTAGTATTTTTACTAAAATTATGCTTTTGGGTATGTAATTGTTCACAGATATCTTAATTGACATATGCACTAGAGGTGCAATATGAACTCTCCAAACTGACTAACATTGCTACTAATGCTATGATGTATGGGACTATTAATAAATGGTTGTCTTATAAGTCATAGGGAACATATGATGAGTAAAAAATGGTTCCTAAAAAGGAACATCTTGGGATAAATCTATCGTAGATTAGTGTGATTTAGGAGAGTATTGTGAGTGAGGGCCTGATCCCCCTTGTGTGAAGTCTATGATGCCTCTGCTAACATATTGATCAATGCAAGATCTAAGTGTATAACAATGGTCATCTTAACATCCATTGATCTAGTGAAAATGACAATAATTCTTATGTGGTACCTGGTGTAAATGGTGAGGTGGATAATGAATAGTTGAATGAGGTGTGATCATCCCCTTATCTAGTAGTGTAATCAAAATGTCATGAGGCCAAAACTTATTTTAAAAATATATAGCCACTTTGTGTATATACTATGTGGTACTCAATATAAACTATGTTATATAGAGTGGCTCTTTGACCTTATTGAATATTTTTATTGGTTGTTTGTGTTCGACTAGTTTTTGAATTAGAAGTGAAGTAGCCTCTTCTACCAAATTTGATGACTAAGGTTCCAAAGGATCTATAGCCAAATATGCCTCTAATTATGTAATAACTAATCCCAACTATAATTATATATATATATATATATATATATATATATATATATATATATATATATATATATATATATATATATATATATATATATATATGTATGTATGTATGTATGAGTGATTTAGATGTTTAATATAGAAATCTATCCTTGAGAAGAGAGATTAAACCTCTAGCGAAGATGTATTGTACTTCTAAATTTGTTGGTTGAAAAATTAACTGATGCAAAACAACTTTGAACCATATAATGTATTATAAAGTAGGATCTATCTTGCCTTGGTTTATTGAAGGTAACCTATCATGTGTGAATAAAGGTCCCTTATTCTTTATATTATTCTTGAGGAAGACTATCTCTAGTTCCTCATATGTATGTAAATATCCACTAGGGAGTGTATGGTGGAATAAATTTAGTGATTTATCCTTTAGTGACTTTGGAAACACTTGTAGTAGAATTAACTTATTTGTAATATAAGCCATGGCTTTATCATAATCATGATGATATAAATACGGATCTCCTTGTCCATCAAATATAGGTAACACTAGTATCTAAAAATTATGTGCCAATATCATAGTTTAGATTCTGCATGGAATATGATTACTATGTATAACATTGGCATCAAGATAATATTCGTATAGTTTTTTCTCTAAGGTGAGATGATTTACTTATTTTTCAAAGTACCCACAACATTCATTAAATAAATTAACACTTGTGGAGGTATATATCATTATCAAGGGGTTCATTTAATGATTGAATTTTATATTTTATTTTAGCCATTGGTATATTATATTGGAAATATTGTTTAGGAAAGATTAGTGTGCTCTCAATAACCTTTGGACCTGTGATATATTGGACTTGGTTATATGGAAATGAGTTACACCTCATTTGGGTTTGTTTGATAAATGGGTTGTACTATAGTAAAGGGGGTTGAGGGTGATTCATTCGTATATTTTATATTGTTAGTTTAAATAGAAGTTACTTTATTATTTAGTGAATTTAAATTATGCACATAATAATGTGTGTCTTTTAACATGTGATACATTATTTGTTTGAACAAAAGAGATATGTGAGGTAAGAGAAGAATTAGAAGTTATCGATTATATGTCATCTTCATCATAATCACAATAATCATCATTATCTCATGGTTCATCAAAATCAAAATTTAATTTATTTGAAGAGGTAAGAGTAGAATAAGTATCATTCACATGCTCATTAAGAGAAGAAGAAAAAGAATATTTTAACTATTCACTACTATGCAATGTATCATCTTGTGTAAGTGTAATATAAGGTAATTGTTCACTAGTCATTTTTTTGGGGATCAAAACAATGTTATTTTTTATTATATAAGGTGGATAAAATAAGGGGTCAAACCCTTAAAAATAGCAAAAATAAACCCAAGAGGCATCAGCACAAAAGATCCTCAAAATAGTTACATTAAAATTTAATTTATTTGAAGAGGTAAGAGTAGAATAAGTATCATTCACATGCTCATTAAGAGAAGAAGAAAAAGAATATTTTAACTATTCACTACTATGCAATGTATCATCTTGTGTAAGTGTAATATAAGGTAATTGTTCACTAGTCATTTTTTTGGGGATCAAAACAATGTTATTTTTTATTATATAAGGTGGATAAAATAAGGGGTCAAACCCTTAAAAAATAGCAAAAATAAACCCAAGAGGCATCAACACAAAAGAGCCTCAAAATAGTTACATTAAAATTTAATTTATTTGAAGAGGTAAGAGTAGAATAAGTATCATTCACATGCTCATTAAGAGAAGAAGAAAAAGAATATTTTAACTATTCACTACTATGCAATGTATCATCTTGTGTAAGTGTAATATAAGGTAATTGTTCACTAGTCATTTTTTTGGGGATCAAAACAATGTTATTTTTTATTATATAAGGTGGATAAAATAAGGGGTCAAACCCTTAAAAATAGCAAAAATAAACCCAAGAGGCATCAGCACAAAAGAGCCTCAAAATAGTTACAGCATAGGCCACTTAACCAGTATAAACAACAAAGACAACATAACCAAACTAAAGACAATATATATGAAGAAGCAGAGAATAAACAACATAAAAGAAACCAAAAATAAGGAGAAAGATTATCCCATATTTTAGCCAAAGATTCAGTAAATTCATCCAAATTTTACAAATTCTCATCTTTCTCCTCCATAATTGTAGTCTCAAGATCTTGCAACACAGAAAGATTAAGTAACACAATACGCCTGAGCATAGTGTAAATTGAGTGTTTTATCTTCTTCACATGACCCCTCAGGGTAGAAATGTCATTCCTATAATTAACACCTTCCTCCATCTCATTAGTAGCTTCCTCCACAAACATGCTTCCCCCTTCATCAGCATTATCCTCAAAATCAACAATAGCACCACTAAAAACATCAGTATATTTGTTCCCATTCTAACCCTCTGCATCTTCAAAAATCTCTTGGACTTCAAGAACCTTGGCCTCATCCCCCTAGGTGGATTATTCATAAGCACTCTCTAAATAATCAATAAGTTTAGCTTTTGGTGTAGGTTTTCTAGCAATCCTCCCTAACCTCCTAACCCTAGAGGACAATCCCTCCTTATTATCCTTGGCAGATAGATTAGTTTTACTACCATGTCCTACAAGAGTAATGCTAAGATTTTAAGGGGTCCCCACAACATCCCTCATAGTTTCCTCTTCCACCTCCCTAATTTTCCTTTTCCTGCTCTTCACACTACTTTTAGAGACTAGAGTGTGGGTAGCAGTCACCATGGTAGACTCCTCATTAGATAGAGAAAAGGAAACCCCTTTCATCTTATGAGAAGTAGGGGAAGGGAAATGCTCCTCAGATATGGTAGCATAATTAGGATTGGAAAAAATTTCACCACTATGAGACTGGATAGGCTTAGGTGGCTCCAGAGCAAAGTGGAAATTATATAAGTAGAGAATAAGACCCTCATGTAGGGGAATGGGTTTCTTGGAGGGATTATTAGCTGACTTAGCTTTAACCCTAAAAATTGAATGCTCAAGGGAAGACATCAAATATAAAGGGAAGCTAATATGAGCATTACATCTAAAATGATTCAATAAAGGAAGATGATAATTTTATAACCTGGTAAACTACCCCTACAAAGTGAAGTATTTCATGAGGAGGAAACACATTTCATCTCACAGCTCTAGCAGCTTAGCCCATTTGAATCCTCCCTAGTAAGGAACCAGTTCTTCACCTTCCCCAAGGAATAAATTCTTGTTAAAATGCTCCACCACTTTTGCTTTCCTTTGCAGCTTGGTCCCCTTAGTCAATAGGCCAGTCACCATAGCAATAACTTTCTTAGAAATCTCAAACCCAATTCTCCCAACAATGACTCTTTAGTTTTGCTAGGACTGAGTGAATTGCTCAGATAGATTTTAATCATAGCCATTAAACCATTCCAAAAAAGGGTTGATACCATCTTCCTTATAGTAGTGCCAGACCATAGCATTGCCCTTAAACTTGCAATAGGAAATTGGCTCTGTTTTAATCCTGTCTCCTCCCATTATAGCCTTCCAAACAAAGACACATATCCCCAAAACCAAAAATTCATAGAGTTATTGTGAAAGGTGAGATTAATAGTTTTATAAGGAATTATGATAAGAAGTCTACACATATTATCATTAATGAGAGATGCCTTTTAAAGGACCAATTAAATCCTACACTTCTGATGGTTGAACATGATTATAAGGAATTCTTTATAATTGGCAGATAAGTAACTCACCTTAACACAAGGAAGTAATAAAGTAGAGATGACATTGAGCAATCAAAGTACAAAAAACATGTACTTTGAGATACATGTCAGCATCTTCCAGCAAAATGAATAGAATAAACTATCTTTCCTAAGAGAATGAGTCATCATTGATATGTCATCTCCTTTCGAATTAAGTCCCTTATGTTTAAAGGGATGTTATTAATTTGGCACCAATAATGCCAATTTGAAAATTATTGGCTAAGGTCTATAAGAGCATCTGTAACCCCATTTCCCTCTATATATATATGAGAGATATCAACTATGGGGATCTGCTATAGAAGGATCTATATATCCACTATAATGTCTTTCAATTTCTAGCCACAAGTCGAAAATGTTAGTATTAGCACCAATAACAAGTTTGGAATCCCCCTGAATATGCAATTGCCTAATATTAAGTGAAATAGCCAATTTTACCCCCCATAGAAGAGTAGAGGCTTCAACATAATTATTGCTTTGAAAGCCTATCCCACCAGCATAGACAACAACCATCCACCCTTTGTCATCCCTGATAATCCCACCACCACTAGCCTTACTGTCTGTCTTGGATGCCCTATCAAAATTTAGTTTGAGCTAATAAGGATTCAGGGGAATCCATCTAGTATTTAATCTCTACAACTATTTAGAATTATTATGAGCTAGGATTTGGTTTAGAATTCTCCAATCAGTCACAATTTGCTCCTCTTCTTGAGAAAGAGGTTTTTCCACAATTTTGATGTGAGAATTGGTCACACTTTCTATGAGGCTCTTAGGAAAGGAATGAATAACTTGAGAAGTATCCCTAGCATCATCCCTAAAAATTTTATTATTACGTTCTTTCCATAAAGTCCAACCAAGGCAAGGCAGAGTTTGGTTCTAAAGCTCAACAAGCCATGGATGAGAGAAGGTAGGACACTAGTTGGCAATGACTTCCCTAATATCAGAATTACAAACCCATTGAATGCCAAAATTCCTTAAAATAATATTCCAAATTTCCCTGGCAAAATCATAGTGGAGAATTAAATGAGAGATAGTTTCCTCCTTCTCAAAGAATAGAAACCACCTATTGACCAAGGTGAATCCCCTTCTCTGTAAGTTATCTTGAGTTAGGATTTTGTTATGAATAGTAGCCCACCAAAAAATATTAATTTTAGGAATAAGTTTATGATTCCAAACTTTCCCCCAAATCTCATTTTTGTGCACGTCGGGGATCAACAGGTGGTAAGCAGACTTAATAAAAAATCAACCTTTCTTAATTGGCCACCAATACAGCTCATCTTCCCTAGGAAAAAGAAGGATTGTGACCCCTAGCATCAAATGTTGGATATACCACATCCTAGGAGAGAGATAAGGGTGATGGGTACAACAATCCAAGAGATTTTTCCAACTCCTAATACCATTATTATTGTGAATATAAGGACAAACTTTATCCCAAAAAAATTGTGTAGCAATGCTAGCAATACCTCCATAATCACCTTGAGTAACCAGGGCCTTATCATTCAACCAAATGTCTTCCTAGAAGTTAATATAATTACCATTCCCCAATCTCCATCTAAGCCCATGCTTGAGAAGACTTCTAGACTTCAGCATTTTGTTTCAAATAATAGATCCCTGGGGAAGCCCTTCCTAATAGAGAAATATAAAGTGGTCAGTTCCATGAAGATACTTGGCTTGCATAATGTCCCCCCACTCTTTATGCTTGTGGATCAAATTCCAGTTTATTTTGAAAAAGAGGCCTTTATTCATATTCCTAATAGATCTAATGTTAAGACCTCCATGATATTTGGGAAGACAAACTTTCTCCCAACTAACCAAAGACATTCTCTATTTGTCTTCCACCCCAGTCCATAAGAATTTTCTTTGAATCTGCTCCAATTTGTCAGCAATAAACCTAGGCATTTTAAAAAGAGACAGGAAGCAAGTAGGAATACCTTGCAAAGAAGCACGTAGAAGCTAAAGATTGCCAACACTACTAAGTAATTTCCCCTTCCAACCAACCAAATTCTTTTGAGTTCTTTCTATAATTCCATTCCAAAATCTTTGAGACACCTATTTGACCGTAAGGGGGAGGCCAAGGTAAACAAAATCATTTTCTATTTGAGAATCAAGGGAAGAAGTAGTAACAACCAATTTTTATTTTCCCATTATGACATGTAGGAGAAGATTTAGGAACATGTGCATTATCTATTTGTGTTAAAGTATCATTGCATTGAGATTGAAATGTGAATGAAGGTGATAAAGGAATTTCATCTACCTTAGTTTGTGCACTGCTAAAAGGTGTAACATCTTTTGTATTTAATTTTTGAAATGTAATTGCGAAGGGTAAAGAGGATGCATTATTATTATCTACTTTACTTGAATTATGCAAAAGTGATTTTTGTGTAGTGTACTTATATTGATTTATTTTGAACAATGAAGTAGCAGAAGTAGTTGAAAAACTAGGATCACATTGGAATAAAACACTACCAAAAAGAGGTTCCTTTGGAATTATGTTGTTAATTTGGTTTTTAGGAGTAAGATAAGATTAAGAGGAAAGAGAAGATGATTCATCTAATGTATCCTCACATTCATTTTTATTATCATGTGCATAATAATCCTCATATCCATCATTATAACAATACTCATAATCATCATTATAAATGAAATCATTATCTTGCTTTAACGTAAAATCTTGAAAACTAGTCCATTCATTGTTAAAATCATGAGAAATATTTAAAATTAAATCAATTGGATGAGG